>CM052285.1:8854103-9113279 GCA_028455765.1 Lasioglossum oenotherae | reverse complement strand
CTCTCTCTCTCTCTCTCTCTCTCTCTCTCTCGCTCTCTCTCTCTATCCCGGGCACGCGATCGAAAAGCGGCAGGCGTGGTGCGTTAAGTTCGAGGGTTTTCTGTGGATCGTTGCTCGGTTTGATGGCTGGGGTTGGGCGGTAGCCACAAGTGTCTGCCGGAGCGCCCTCTCTCATTAATTCTCCACCCTTGTTGCTTGTTAAGGTAGGGGTGGCCTGCCCCTGCCCTCTAGCACTCGCGCCACGACCCACCCCCGTCTTTGTTTCTCCGGGCCAACTCACTTTACTCTCGCCGGCGTGGGCGCGGGATGGCGGGGGTGACTCGGAGCGTGGGCGGGGGGTAGGAGTGGGGCGGGGAGGAGGAGCAGGAGAGGCAGCGGGGGAGGGTTCTCACGGGGAAGGGGACGGGTTGAGGGGGCAGAAATGCTTTCTCGAGTGTGGGTGGTAGCCGTTCCAGGGGAAGGGGGAAGCAGCGAGTCGCAGACAGAGAGGATGGAAACGTGCCGAAGAGGGACGCAGACGCTTTCTCGGGAGAAACGGAGGCAGGGGGATGAAAGGGGGATGGAAAACCGACCGGTTATAGAGGAGGGGATGTAGAGGGATGAACGGACCAGGGAGTGGGACAAGGCGGAACTACTCGTCCCACTTGCGTGGGCGAGAAAAATAGAGGGTGAGCGAGAAAGACACGGAGAGAACGAGGATCGACGAGGGTCCAAGCGGTGAGACATCGAAATTGCGGTCTCCGTAGCCGCGATACATATATTATGTACACCCGTTAAATGGCCGATGCAAATCGAACGTCACAGGCGAACGGTGGGCGTGCACGTGACTGTAAACGAGCCGATTAGCACGTCGTTTCTCTTATTCGACGCCTTTTCCACTGCGCCGACGATAGCGGAACCAGGCCGCCGGCAGATTGCAATTTATGGGGACTTTTCCTTTTTGCGGGGCGGGGCGGGACGGGACGGGACCGAGCGGGACGTGTTCCGGGGTGCCGCTAGAATAGCGGCCCCGCGGAAACCGCTGTGAAAATTCGGAGTGCCGATCCAGGGCGTAGGCGGGCTCCCAATCCTCTGAAACCACGGCACGAGTTCTGGTTTCGCCTATATCTAGTATAACTTCATTGATCTATATTAGAAAGAATCTAAATGTTCATGGAAAAATTATTTGACCCATGCAAATTCCCATTTCTTCATCATTTTTCGTTGAAGTTTCGTCTTCATTGCAAACTTGTTGAACACTCTCAAGATCTATGATCGCATGTAATTAACGGTCACGATCATTTGAAGACGAATGCCGACATATTGACGACATCAGCACTATCCATCCAATACCGGAAGCTGCCTACTTTGATTATGTACATGACATCAATTTTTATGTTTTTCAATACCTCAATATACGAACTAGTTTTCTAAAGAAAATGTTCTTAGCATTTTAAAAATATTTGTCCGCAAAATAAAACTTAGTCAATGAAAAGATCTAGAATGGAAAGGAGACGACGAATAACACACAATCAATAATTACGTATAGGAAGAGAGTGAGCATTTCAATTCAACACTTCTATATTTCGTGAGACGCGAAGAGCCTAAACTACGAGCATGTTAAGCATTTGGTTGGCGTGTCATTTGGAAATTAAATTCGAGTCTACGATAAGTGATCAGATTCTTCAAAATTACAAAACACGATAAATCAGATCCAGAAATGAAAAACCACATAGCCGACGGAGAGTTAAATGAAAATTGACTACTTCCTTATGAGAAGCATTTTGTGATGCCTGCAAAATTTCAGATCGTGAGCTATATTTAACTCCGGAAGCGTTTCGCCATGAGGTGCGTGAGTTAAATACAGGTACAGTGCACCTGGACCAGATTACCAGAAGAAACAAAGAATAAAAATATGTAGCTCCGGAGCTCTTGTTTTTTTCATATTGGCGTTCAATGAGTTAATCCTGTTAAAGTGTTAGATCAACGGGAGAAGAAAATGATATGCAAGCCGTCTCGAGAACGTTCCGTTGGCAAATATAATAAAGCCATTTTACTGCAGTTTCGGGGCCGTTTGTGGCGCGATATGCCGCATTTTCCACGTCATTTATTTATCTCTAAACACGGTAGTGGAAGCAATTTTCATCGGCGAGACGCGTTTCCTCTTTGGGAGCCGGGGAAAACACGTGTTCGCAGATAAGGGGGCCCCGGTCCGGGCCCCTCACCGAAGCCGTCGTCGGTCCACTTGATGGGCGTCCCTTTCCCTGACCCCCTCCGACGTACGGTATTTCGCCACCAGTGTCCCCCTCCCCCTTACCGTCTCCCTCTCTATCTCATCCCATTTTTTTTGTATCATTCCGCGAGCTGCCAGGATCCCCGGGCGTCCGTCATCCCGCTCTCTCTTTTTCCCCGAAGCCCTTCGTGCGGCGAGGGCAAATTTACGAGCGAAGAGGGTGGCTTCTATGTGTCTGTGTCCCTGTCTCTGTGTACGCGCGTACGTGTGTGCGAGAGCGCGCGTGTGCTACGTGTGTGAGTGCGTGCACGACAGAGAGAGGGATGAGCGGACGATAGAGAGGGCAGAGAGAGAACCGGAGGAAGAGAGAGCTGTGCGTTGAATTAATTCGCGCTTGGCTGAAGGTCTCTCGTTCGAAATTCTCTCTGCCCGTTTCTCCCGTCTCCGCCACCCCCATCTCACCCTTCCTCATTTCCCTATCCTCCGTATGCCCGGTTCCTGCGAGAATGTCGCGGCTGAAATTGCTACTCGTTCGGCTAAATACCACGAAAAGGCTCCGCGACGTAAACGAACCGTTCGGGAATCGGGCTCGAATCGTTCGACTACGAATTAAAGATACTCCAACCTCGGCGGCGCATCCCGCCCCTCGCTCCACGCCCCTCAGTCGTAGCAACTTTTTCCGTTCCGAACCTCTGCGATTTACCCAGCATTCTTTTTTCGTATGAGTTTGGAATCGTATCAACTTCTTAGGTTATTAGTAGACTGCGAAACATTTTGCAAAATAAAAATTGTCCAACTCAATCGTCGGGAAGCGAAGTTAAATAAAAATGTATGTTTCCTCGAATTCTGTTTGGCCTATTAATTATTGTCATAAACGCATGAAATCCGCAGTTGTCAGCGGCTACTCGGGGATTTGTTGCTCGCAGGGTTTATCATTGATGAACGAGAACACTGCTATTAAATGGTTTTTGTTATTGAGGGCTTCTTTTAAATCGGTTTCCACTACGTACAGTGGAGCGTCAATTAACCAAACCATTGTTGCTATCCCCACCACTTCTTGGGACCAGTTTAGTGGTATCGATTGATGCAGCAATCCCATAATTTCCCATAATACCCACATGGGATGGGAACATTGTTAGACTCTTTGACTGTCAACTTTCCTCGATCAAGATAATCTTCAATCAAATATCATCGGCTGAACTATAAATGTGCAAAATTACATCAGAGTCGAGGATTGACAGTTAGGCAATGTTCTTCCTCAGTCTAAATCCGCTAGCTCAACCTATGTATCTCTAGCATCGCCTTTTCTATGCGTATAAGACTATGATCTATTGTCCCAATAAAAGTCTTAAAATAAAAGTATACGATGAACCTGGAATGATTGGTGCACACTGTGCAGAAAGTTTGATCATTTCTCTACTTCAGTATAAAATTAGTACACATTGTGCATTATTAATACTGTCTCTAGTATATCAGTATTTGTTATACAAGGCACTATGATCTATTTTCTAAAGAAGATGCCCACCCCATTCCTATAATTAATCTATTGCTAGCCTAGACCCTAGATGGGACTAGAGTGGATAGCTGTCATGACAATTTGACTATTTCTCTATCTCACTGTACAATCATTAAACATTGTGCGTTATTAATTCCATTAATGCTATCTCTAGTATCAGTATTTGCAATACAAGGCACTATGATCTATTTTTTAAAGACGACGTCCACCCCATTCCTATAATTAATCCATTACGAGCCCAGAGCCTAGATGGGACCAAAGTGGGTATCTATCATGATAAATTGGTTCTTCTTAATTTCACTGTAAAATCGATGAACAGCATGCATCGTTTTATTGTTTTACTAGAGACACATCTATTTTCAAAGAGGTTCATCCCGGTCCTCAATAATAAGTCTAGGGTCTAGAGCGATTGGATAAAAGTGGTTAGCTATCATCGGCCCAGCTCAGGTCCATCTTCCGCAAAACAGACGGCAATTTTAATTGCACACAGTCCGGGCGAAAGGCGAGTGGAAGTTCTATATGGACATATTTCTCCGCCAATCAGCATTTCTCCAGAGCACTGGACTCCGCTCCAATCTAGCCTTTTTGTTGCGTTCTTAAGTCCGTAGGATTTTTTATATCTTTTTTTAACCCGGTCTAGTTTCAACCACTCTGTCCTGTCTCTGCTCTCCTCCCGGTTTCTATCCCGGGCCCTACTTAATCCGTCCTCCCTTGCCGCCTCTTCAACTTTCCCGGATTCCTCTCTCGTCCTTCCTTCGGCTTTACTTGTGTCCTCCTGGCTCGACTTCTCGTCTCCTCTCGCTCGCTCGCCGGTCTCATTGTTATTTGAACCTTTTTCTCGTTTCTTCTTCAGTTCCTGGTTCGTCCCTCTCTCTCTCTCTCTCTCTCTCTCTCTCTCTCTCTCTCTCGCGGCAGCTTCAGCCCTTCTTTTTAATCCCCCCGTGCGTCCTCTCGGCCGCTCTCGAACCGCATCGCTCCTGCTCGATCCCTCACGGACCTGTTCTCCCTTTCATTCCTTCCACCGACACCCTTTTTTCTCTTGCTTCCTCGACTCCACTCGATCCCTCTGCTCCTCTCTTTCTCGTTTCCTCTCTCTTCGGCTTCGATTCCCTCGGTCCTCCTCGTCGCTCGTTTGCCCTCGCCCTGTCTCCGGCAGTTCCTTGAACGGTCTCCATTTCTTTTCTCTCGCTCCGAGCAACGATCGCATGCTCGCGCTCTTTCTTTCTTCGACCTGTTTCCCGGCCATATAGCTGTCGCTCCCCTCGAAGAATCACCTCGGGGATAGACGTCCGGTCGGGCAGGTTCCAGGAGAGGACTGGTCCCGTCCCAGGCGGTTCCTCCGTCTTCCTCGTGGCCCTCTCGGAATCCTGTTATCGTCACGGCTATCTACCACGGGACGAGTGACTCGACCCGTCCCGCGGAATGCCTAGGATTAAGCCTTTTTCGGGACACGCGATGCGTGTTCTCAGGGCCGGGGGATTCGGTAGCGTTACCGGACCCCCGAACAAAAAGGAGAAATCGACCGATGCGATGGGCGGACCCGGCGAACGTTAATCGCAGGACCGATCGCCGGTATCGAACGCCCGGCGACGCCTGGTTACGATCCTCACGCCGTTTACAAGCCCTCCTAGCTTCTTTACTCGTTTTTCGAACACGCTCACGGGATCTGGCCTTTTCACCATTTCGGATTACTATTTCTTCCTTTTTTCTCTCTTTTTGTTCGACCGGCTCTTCGGTTTTCTTTCCCAGTTTCGGCGAAGCGTTCTTCACTTTTCTTGACCCTCTGCCAACTCGAGATGTGGCCGGCGCACAGTGGTCCGGATCGAGAAATTCAGTGACATTTTATTATAATTTTTGAACCATTAGAGATATTGCAATGAAATTTCCACTAAAAATATTTAAAAAATAGTCATTTTTAACTATAGATAATTAAATATTTTTTTCATTTGTTAAACAATATTTATTAATTAATCTTCATTGATACTTTTGTCTTAAAACAAAATTGTTTACATATATTATAAGTTTACAAACTATTTTTTCTAATAATTTATAATTACAATTTTTTAATGGTCCGTATCGAGAAATTCAGTGACACTTTGTCAGCTGTTGAATCGTAAAAGTTATTGCGATGAAATTTTCACTGAAAAATATGAAAAAATAATCATTTTTTAATGATAAATAATTTAATATGTTTAATTATTTTTAATAACATTTTACTTACTTTATTGGCTGATTGACTTAAATCTATGTAAGTATCAATTCTGCAGCTTCTTGATCTAGCGGCAATAAAAAAAAAATAAACAATAAACAATTGCTTGTAGGCTACAATGGAAACAGCATTGATGGACGATGTTGGTAGTAAATCGTGCATAACTATATAGGGAAAAGTGTACCTAATATAGTACAATTTGTAATCATGCGGTGCTACTTGGAACTCAAAAGATATTCCGTATCAAAGATGAGGAATTTTGACAATTTCCGTGCCTTCACTGTGCATTACTTTTTTAATACATTATTTAAAATTAATTGTTAATTGAGAGTGTAAATTCTTATCGTAAAGGAATTCTCTTCATTTTAAAAGAAGAACAGAGAAAAAATATTAAACAGGTGAGTCAGGGCATCCAGATAAAGATAAGCATCTTTCTTCTGCGAAACAACCTATTTTATAAATGTCCAAATTTAAGTGTTCGTCACAATTACAATTTTGATTATATTTTATTCATTTCTTTATTTGTCGAGGTAGATGGATATTTAGGAAGCAATACAAATTTTGTACATGTCAATATGAGAAAGTTCATTTTTGACAAAATGTCACTGAATTTCTCGATCCGAACCACTGTGCGGCGCTTTCAGAAAGTGTCACTGGATGGAAGTGTGGTCTTACTAAGTTTTATGTCTGACATTTTTGAATTTTCTTAGTCAGAAAGAGTCGGGCTACGTGGGAAATATGTTTCTAATTGTTGATACTTTATCTATTTACATTTTATTATTAATAGAAGAACTACTGGGTCAGTCAAAGTCACTCATTCCTAATTGTTCCTTCTGCAATTATTGAAAATTACGAGAACGTTCTCATTTTTCAATAACCAACGTTGAATTAATATTTCGTTGTTATTTGTTGGTAAATGTTCGTTTAGTTGATCAAAAATCCATATTAAAGGATAACATTAGCTGAACACATATTTCAAATCTGCATGTTTGGTCGAAAAGGTTATATTGTATAAAACACATAAATTGATGTTCACAATGCATTGGACTTTTTTCTTTCGCGACTTCAACACATAATATGATTAATTTCTTAAAGAGTTAAGCAGTTATAGTTTGAAAATATGCTTAGCAATACCTGGCATAACGTGTTAATATCATATAATTCTTACACGGGAAAAACTGGGTCTCCTTTGACCCACATTTTCAGAAACTTCATCTAACTTCTCAGCTTCTGGCGGATAAGTTAAATTGTCAGTTATCTACAGTTGATCTAATAGGAAGATGGACGCAACTCGAGGAAGTTTGTGTGTTCGAAAATGTATTTCTAAAATTCCTAAGAAAATACATTTTTAAATATTCTCAACAAAACTCCGCACTTTAATGATTACATGAATGATACTGAAATGATTGACTTCCACTTGAGTAGCCACACTTATTCCAACTTAAAATTTGCATTGAAAAATTTCAAAATCATTTTTAGTGTACACTTTTTCTGACCGATCTAACGTTGATTTAATTTTTAACATGAGATAATCATGAAAACTATCTTCTCCAATTATTACGTGTATGATACTGAAATGATTGACTTCCACTTGAGTAGTTACACTCATTTCCAACTTAAAATTTGCATTGAAAAATTTCAAAATCATTTTTAGTGTACTTTTTCTGACTGATCTAACGTTGATTTAATTTTCAACATGAGATAATCATGAAAACTATCTTCTCCAATTATTACGTGTATGATACTGAAATGATTGACTTCCACTTGAGTAGTTACACTCATTTCCAACTAAAAATTGGCATTGAAAAATTGCAAAATCATTTTTAGTGTACACTTTTTCTGGCTAATTTGACGTTGATTTAATTTGCAACATGAGATAATATAGTAGTCTGGGAACTTCAAGCTTGTTAGATGTAATAATATCTAGACTATTAGATGTAATAATAAAAATTGTGATTATTGATATAAGGGTAAAATGGTAGGACTTGGTTTAAAGGATAATTACCGCTTCTCTGAAGATGATAGTACAGTTAACATGTAGACGGGGCCGTTTCATGTTAAACGAATATTAATTTTTCGCATAAAACAGATAAGAAGGGACAGTCGAGGGTCTTCGGAGATGCGTTTTGCGCGTGTTTAAAACGTCCAATATGGATCGCCGTGTTCCTGACCACCCGCATGCAAGACCTCTTAACGGTCCCGACGAAATTCGGAGAATGACAAAAATTCCATTAACGTTTATCTGAGTCATTTAAAAGCTGATATGCCATCCCGTTCAGCTGACTTCCGAATACCTGCGCGCGACTTGCGTATCTTGGCGAGCTGAATAATACAGTTATTTACAATGCTTCTTGTGTATCTTCTGCACATCTGTCGAGATTAAAACATGGAGAACCGAGTTTGTTTAATAAAACAACCATAGGGTTGCGAACTGTTACATTCAAATTATCAGAAGTTAAGCATTTTATAAATAATTTAAAACCGGTTTTCGCAGAGATTATTCTCGTATAAATATTGCTAAATCAAGGTTTTATTGGAGCTAATTAACACTGTAGCTCTAATAGTGTAGCTTTTAAACAAATCAAACGAGTAGTTGAATTATTGATGTTATTTGGATGACGCCGATGTGTTTAACTAATACATATATGCTATTTACAGATTTACAGCTTCGATTAAAGATTAATAAATAATCTCTCTAATTTATAGTTTATTTATATCATTTGTCTCGTGTAAAGTATAAAATAAATATTTATTATCTTTAAGATTAAGTATTTTTCTATATTTTCTGCAACCTATAAAATGTGTGTTGAAGTATTTATATCGGTACTTGGGTCCGTTTTAACCCAGAGACTTTCTAATGTGTTAGAATAAAAATCAATTTTGATCTTGAAGAAGAAAATTGAAAAATAGATAAACAAATGTAGAAAGTTACTGAATTTAATAATGCTAGTGTAGCAGATCCAAAAAATCCATTTTTTGGCATACATCGGATCATTTCAAAAACGTACCCCTAAAATTTGATAATCGTATTCGAGATAATAACGAAATTATAGTAGATCGTTTAGCATGGAACATCAAAGGATGGTGGTAGAGAGTTTCAATATTAAACGCGTGTTTCTCGAAATCGTGTTTTTGAAATGATTAAAATTTCGTATATGTCTTCAGTACATATACAATTATATCATTGGTACCTTAATAATTCCAAAATATACTTTTTTAAATTTCTACAATCTCTTAAAATCCAAAAGATGTCGAGAAAATCGAAACCTTATGTTGGAAATACCTCCATTATATAATTTTCAATGTTTTTCTTTCATTCTGATACTGATTATAACCAGATGGATATGCACCACAATTCACTATACAAATCAGCAATGATCTAGCACAGTAGCTAGGCAATTGTTCTCTTATTCGAATATTTACATTCCCTTCTACTGTATCATGACTTAAACGAGTAAATATGATCCACATGGTGTCGTGTTTGGTGTCGTTTGAATCAGAAAAATATCACGGACATCCTAATGAAATATTCATCAACAAATCATTAGACACAATACAGATTTCGGAAGTCAGAGGTCACTTCAAGGTCATGTTATTAATATCTCTATATGCGTTTCAATGTGAACTACAGTATGCAAGGACCATCCTCTACATCGGGACATTATTTTACTCAAAATCGTTTCATCCTCCTCACGAGCGCCAAAGATGTAACGAGTCCAAAATCGTTTTCTGTAAAACAGAATGATGTCGTTTAGTCATCGGGGGTTTTTCAAAGTTGCAATATAATTCGCTCTTTAATTTCTTTCAAGAGCCAAATTTCTTTACAAGAACCCTGTTTTTAGAAATCGTTTGAAAGTTAAAACGGGGTGCACACACTGAATAAAACTAGATATAATATTTTATGATAATCTTATTTACTGATAATGATTGCGGATTTTTATGCATTTATAGCAAAAATTGATTGTTGTTCTATTCAAATCATTAAGAGAAGAAATAACGTTCAATTTAGTTTCTATTCCTTGCAATCGATGCAGAATATTTCTATTATTTCTGGCATTTTTCTGATTAAAATGACACCGAGCACGATATAATTTCAACTGTATTTAGTGGTTTAATTGACGATGGAAGTTTCGAACGCAACGAAGAACAGCGTATGGGAAATCCCTTGAACTGTGCCAGCGACTGTCCGCGTCCCTTCCTTTTCCATATGCTGTCCTTCCTTGCGCCCGAAAGTTTCATCATCGATTGAACCACTAAATACAGTAGAAATTATGTATATCGTGCTCGGTGTCAATTTAATCACAAAAATGCTAGAAGTAAGTTGGTAAAAGTCCCATAAAAAAATAATGACAAGTAAAGAAGTTTTGTAATTGGATTAGTAGAGGTTGACATCGATATACCCGAGCCGAGATCAATCATCGCCGCTCTGCGGCGTTGGCCGGCAGTGGAGTGGGTAGAAGGTCACAGAAAAATATCGCGAGCTTATTGTATTTATTTTAAACAAGTAATTCGTGAAAGCGTCCCACTCAAGTAGCCAAGGAGCCGCATGGGGCTCACGAGCCGCAGTTTGCCGACCACTGTTCTAGCGCTTCGGGCCTACACGCAGGGTAATGGTATCCCCAGCGTATCGTCCTCTTCCGGGTCCATTATTGGCTAGCATGCCGATCCGAAATCACGTAGCCTGAGCAGGTAGTCTTGATAGGCTGGCGTAACGCGTTGGCTACACGGAAATCGGTGGAAATTACGGATACCGAGGACGGGCTGAAAGCGTAAACACGCGGACCACTCCGCGACGCGGATGAATGGATGGCGTTAAGCCTGTATTATTAGCAGATGGTAGATTACATCGATCTTTTTTTTTATCCTGTCGTTCGGCCCCTTCATTCCCGCTCCCCCGCACTTGGACACCCTCTCCTACTTCTCCCCCGACCCGATTTCCACTCCTCTAGGGCATCCCTTCCGCAGTTTATGCGCCCTACGAGAGGGCGTCGTCGCGCTGCCAATTACTCCGCGACGCGGCCCGTGCTTCGCTGCTAATTAATTTCTAGCGCGCCGAGCGGAAGCTGGTGCGGGTCGGGCGCCGTTTCAAGATACAAGTGGCGCTGTTAAGCGATATCGGCCCTTCGATTTTCTGTCCCGGCGATTTTTAAATTTAACAATTAATTGCCAGATGTAACTGACTTCGAGGCTTCTTGGCCTTCAACCTCGCTCGGTCTATATTTTTGACTGATAAAGCAAAGAATGAAAATGCGGTGCTCGAAAATATTAGACGAGATTGCAAGGTCTCCACAACATTTTGCAGTAACCGAGTTTTATTTTATCTCTTTGTAGTATGATTTATTTTACGGATGCAGTGATTAGAACTTCATCGTGACTCGTGATTTTTTAGAAGAAGAAGCAAGTTTATATTAGTTGTATATGTATTAACCCTTTGCACTCGGAGCTATTTTAACTCGAAAATTAAACATTCCTTTCGACCTAGAGTAATTCCATTCTACATATATTAACTCTTTTCTTGGTGTGAATATGAAATTGATATAATACCTCATACACAATACTTAAATGTTTAGTAATTGATTCGATACCAACATATTTAATAATGCAAACAATAGTTTGAATTATGGTACAGCAATTTTTAGAGTGCTAAGGATTAACGACAAGATCGAATTTTATTTAGGTTTAGGAAATTAATAACTGGACCGCGGATTTTTATGAAAAATGGAATTTTTCTCTAGTAGATTGTAATTTTCTTTCAATAATTTTAACAAGTCGAAATTATGTAACAATATTGTTAAATTCACCTAATGCATTTACAGTTCCATTTTGACTTTTTTTTTGCTGTAAAGAAAATACATAGTCAATTAATAACAGACATATGTATTTAGTAGATGCTGTTCGAAATCTTCGATTTTTACTCGATATTATAATGCAGAGGTTGAAACAATTATATCACTATTTTCTAGATTTGTCATCCAATGTTTTAAATTTTTAACTGGGGATGACGAGTTTGCTAGAAAATTTGTAATTTTCTTTTTTGTTTAAGAAACAGTTCTTTCACTTTATTGTGCCATAATATCCACAATTAACTATATCATGTCTACGTTAATCGTGGCAATTATTTGTTATGTTATTTGTCAAAGGTCGTTTTGAGGTCTTTGAAAATCGGACATGAACTTTGAAGACTTTGAAGCGACTACAGAATATTTGTTCGTATTTTATAATAATAATATTTAATATTTATTGCATCACAATGCAGGCTGAGACGAACTTTTATTAACGTAATTAATAGACAACGGATTCTATGCATTTAAAACACATCACACGAATTTAAAAATGTAATATATTAAGAAAGAAAATAAATTGTTATTCCACTGCAAGTTTGTTGCAATTCAGGTAGAAAATTTGTATTTTACATAAATATCCACCGTATACATAGTAATTAATGATACCGACATCAAGGGAACAGTAATTTTAATATTTGATTTCAGATAGCGTAGCATTAAAGATCGACAGATATTGAAACAGGATGTTACAAATGGGCACAACAAGAAAAAATGCATAAAAGTATGAATCGAAGCTAACATGTATGAATACATACCGTTCTATGGATAATTGTGCACATTTTACTTTTGTGCTATTGATCGTGAAGTCATCTTTTTAATTTTGTTACATACGTTTGATCTACGTTTCATCATACCTGGCTAGATAACAGAAGTGAAAAACGATAACGATGATTTAACTACACGTCACTGTCCAACAATAAAAATCGCAATTTCTATATTTTCCACCATACAAACCCTGTAGTTTTATTTCTTTCGCTTCCGTCGTTTTTAGTCCCTTTCACACGAGCAACTTCGAAAAGTGCATTCAGTTAACAAAATTACTCTATACCCCTTGAATTGGCGTTCACAAATAATCCCACTGAAGAACATATCAATTTTCAAGTTTCCAATATCAAAAAGGCCTAACTTTCCAGCTTTGTATAACGAGTATATCATTGAACACATTATTTGAGTACATTGTTGAACATTTTTCATTTAATGAATCATCGTTTGGCATTTAGGTTAAAATTATTGCGAAAACATGAACGTATTCGTAAATTATAAACGTTTAACAGTATTTTAAGATAAAAGCGTAACAAAACAATTGCACGATCGATACAATAGTTGCAAATTCTTGCAACACACTAAACATTCAGCTACATAGCTGAGAAGATTCTTTCACATTTTGATAAAGTGACAAGAAATTTTTTGATGAATTAGTATTGTTACTATGTTTGATCCTTGAGAAAATATTTAGTACAAATTATTCTACAATTAAACATAAAATTTCTTCGATATCTTAATCATTTACTTTTTTATAAATATTTGAAGTTGCTTCCTTTTAATAAAAACAGCTACATCTAATTCAAACAGCTGCATATTTCTACAAAAATGGAAAATTTATAAAGATTCGTTTGCTTTGTAAATAATACACTGTAGTTGGTAAATCACTCGGAATTTTCACTTCAGACATTCCAGTGCTTTGCAACAATGGCGGCCAGCAATCGATGTTCCAGAAAGCAAGGTTTCGAAACAAACGAATAGCTCAGACATTTCGTAATATTTTCAGTTAAAAAGATTGAAATATTAAGCTGCAAGTTCCCCATTCCTATACCTAAAAAGAATTCGAATTTTTCAGTCAGTAATCACCTCTGATAAAAATGACAAAGTTACTTATTTTTTACACTCTTTTAGAATGTTCCCCCCCCCTTAAGAGGGTGTTCTGGTCGAGGCTATTTTGCACGAATTTTTAGGAACTCTTTTCGAAAAAAATTTAACCTTTTGAATTGAGATTTCACACACATATTGATTGGCATTTGAAGTACACGTGTAATTTAAAAAAAATAAAAAGTATGTTTTGAAAAACACACTGATTGGAAACGAAAAATGAAGTTGTTCATTAAATCAAAAGAAGTATTTTGAAATCAAAGTACCGAATTTCAAAATATTTTTCGGCCTTCAACACGATAAAAATTTTAGAAATATTGCGGAATTAAAATTTTTTGCAGATGGTTTCGAGAAAAAAGCGGTTAAAAATTCAACTTTCACTATTGCGTCCGCCCATAATTACGTTAATTTTACGAATTTAAACAGATCCCTGTGCACACATATTCCACACCACTTATACTTAAAGAAAAGGCGAAAAAAAGGGATTTTCCGGAAATGAAACACCAGAACCCCTTAACAGCTTTGCAATTTAGCGATTACTCAGACAGGTTTGATAAATTCCGCGGGACGAACGCCGTGGCAACACCGGATTAACGACATCGGCGAAAAACGCGGCCGCAGGAATAGTTTCGAATCGCGCTAACAATGGGTCGAAAAACCGTATCGAGTGGTCGGCGAACGACAGAAATACGGTTTTACAATTCGAATTATCGGGCGTGATCGGTGGACGAAAACGTCACGGCTGCTCGACCCGGTTAGACGCGATAATCGATAATCATACCTGCCTGAACGCGCGCCAAACTGGCACCTCGGGCGACCGTCGAAAATCAATGAACGATGTGTCGGCCGGCTCTGTCTTTTACGATTGCTAATCACCGTGTGCCAGCGAGTGCCGGCGCATTTAATAATTAATCGCGATCGTTCTGTCGCCAGAAAATTCCGTTCCGTGGAAATTATCGGCGAGGGCAGGGCTGGAGATCTACGAGTCGGCTGGAACGCGGCGCAATTAGCCACGCAGCGAATTAACGCGAACAAAGCAGTCCCAGTTGCTTCGGTATTCCTTACTTCGCTCATTCTTTCCAGAAATCTCTCGCTTTCATCATACCGACTGTCATTCGATCCTTATACGAGTTTTTGTCAGAAAGTTTAGCGGGCTAAGAATAGTCCAGCGGCGCCGGCCACAATTTTTATCGATATTGTATGGAAATCAACGGTTTCCGTTTTCTCGAAAAATTTCATTTGTTTTTACCACGTTTTTATTAGCTCGCTTTCTTGTTTGTTTGTTTCTTGGTTTGTCTGTCTGTCTGTCCGTTCGGTGGCAAATTTTGCAATTGATTTTAAACTAACTTCCCAATGAGCTAGAGGCTTGAAATTTTAAACATAGCTCAGAACTGGATGACAATGCATTATTCAAAAAAAAATTTTTTAAAAAGTCTGTCCGTTTCGGAGAAATAACAATTAAATATTTACCTGTTCACCTCCCCGCGAAACCTACGTCTTCGCCAACCGCGCGACAGCGCTCCCTACTCCACTACGCGTTCCCACTCTGACTCATCCCACGTTTTTCGTTTTAAATCTTACAAGTATTTGCGTAACTGTTAAAAATTCACAACCGCAAATTTTCAGGATTATCTGTACGTGGTTAGGAGTCTGTAGGGGGCTAGGAAAAATTATTTTATACTTTTTAGTCCATTTTAAAAACGTGGTATTTTTTATAAATTTATTTTTATTTAAATAATTATTCAATATTTAACTATGTTCCACCAATCCGACCATCTCGAAACTTTTGTATATATTAGATAGGTAACAGTACATTGTTTGTGAATTTTTTGGAAATAGTCACTGGAAGGGTTGCCTGCAATCCCCACCTCTAAAAAATTAAATGATTTTATTCTTATTATTATTATTTAGTAGTAAATCGGTCTATTTTTATAGACGTCGTACATAACAACTATACGTATATTCTTAATATTGTTATTTACATTGTCTAAAAAACTAGTCCGATGTACGTCGTGTTTCGACTCATTTTGATCGGAGGAATTTCAACAAAACCACCGGTGCTACGTCTGAACAATTTCGATTGCTTCATTCTCCTGAATCATTTCCGTCCTGCGTGCGAACTAAGATGTATATTAAAGTTTAAAAAATTCAAATGGAACTGCGAATCCGTGGGACCCAGCAGCTAACATCCCAACAATAATTCGATGATTAATTTAGTTGGAATAAGGGGTGTGTCACTGAAAATAATCGTTTTATCTCGCGAGGGGTGGCGGGCACGTTGCAGCGACGCGTCGCAATTAGGTAAATAAATAATAGTTGACGCGGAAAAGCATAAGGCGCTTGGGAATTTCCTCGGGAACGCCGACGGGCGGGAAATAGAAGAGAAGAGAACGAAGTGACGATGGTTGATTGTGCGAATACATCTCGATAACGGGGGTGGTAACTGCGACTTGGGGGTATCGATAGCAATTACAATTATATTAATTATGATAATACATGTATACTTAACTCACGTCTGCGTAATGTGTAAAACAAAACGATCTTTTTGTTAAAAATCAATTT
Source organism: Lasioglossum oenotherae (assembly GCA_028455765.1). Classification (NCBI taxonomy): domain Eukaryota; kingdom Metazoa; phylum Arthropoda; class Insecta; order Hymenoptera; family Halictidae; genus Lasioglossum; species Lasioglossum oenotherae. Next base: position 9,097,071 of record CM052285.1, on the reverse strand, counting down.
TTACTAATGTTCCTTTCACTGTTTCAGATTCGATTTTTAAAGCAAATTTCATCTAATAAAATTATATTTCTAATCGGTTGCAAAACATTTTTTTAAAATTACAATACCATATTGTGTTACTAGTAATTGGCATAATTATTTGGTATTTTTAACCTTGAGATACATAGTTCCTAACATTCTCGCAAAAAAGTCCACATTTCGATTATTTAATGATTTCAATGAGCGCAATTGATTAATTTCATACAATTCAATCACTTTATTCATTTCCAATTTTATTATTTTATATGATATTCGCTTTATACATTATTTTCGGTTTGACTAAAAGGTGATTTTATCAGGATAAACAATTCGTTAAGAATTATTTGGTTAAATGATTAGAAAACGTCGAATATCATAAATTACATTTTTATATTAAATACCTAAATACTGTTATATTTAAGTAATAAAATTACTACTTTCCTTCTGGAGTATTAATTTATATCATGCACTACTTTATTGAAATTTATTAAATTATTATTAATTATTATATTATCATATTAAATTAAATTTCAGTTTCATTTTCTAATTAGGTCGGCTATAAATTCACATGTTACATTATAAAAACATTATTAAGATAAATTCTCTGGTAAAACACAAATACGGTTAATTATTGACTCCATGAATTTTAAATCGAACAGGTGGGCAGAGTAATAATAATTAGAAATAGGGTGTGTTGCAATTTGCTAATGGTGGATGACAGGTGGAGGATTCTAATGCATGCACTATAATTACTTTCGTTTTGCTAATTATTGGAACTATTTTTCAAAATTGTTCTTCGACTTCTCTCGAGAATTAAAATGTTTTCCCAATCATTTTGTATCAATACTTTTATTTTGATAAATATAGTTTCTAAATGTATTTTAAATTTTAAGAAATAATTGAGATTAATTAAAAACAAATCCTCACATAACGAAACAATCCCACCCTGCTGACTTTTCAATAAAAAAAAAAAAAAAATAAAAATTGTTTGCATTAATTGCAGGCCTCTGAAGGCAAACAAAAATTTATTTATCCCTTCAGCAAATCTTACTAATTGCAAGTTTTTATTGTTTCTAATTATTCCCATTTCAAATCCATAGTCCGCATATGACATTGCGCTTCCGCAACGTTGTTTCTGCTAGAAGCAAGAATTAAGTGAAAAATAATCAAATGTTCCATACGTTATAAGAAGAAAAAAAATTGCAAACAGGTCGGCTGTATACATTTGCGTCACGCGAATGCAGAGAAGAAAGATGACCGACGCGACGCGACGTCCTGGGAGCTTAACGATCAAAGGAGTGATCTAGAAAAAGCGAGAAAGACCCAGGCGCTCGATTTCCGGTCCGGTAACCCAATCGACTGGTTCTGTTTCTCTAGCACAAAAAGCATCGCCGCGATTGCAGGGCTCTTCTGCAGCGGAACGTTGTAATTCAACTTCCTGGTTAGCTGGCGAAGTGCTAATAGGAGCCTGCACCAGCTAGCTGCAGCGTTCCAGAGCCCGTTTGCAACAAGCGAGCGCAAGGTGGTCAGCTCGAGACCGTTGAAAAGAACTTCCGTTGACGAACTCTTGACCTTGGCTGCAAGATCGGGATTCGGTGACGAGTGTTCCTGGCTGGACCACGCAGCATCCCCGAACTGAATGGGGTAGTTCCCGTCACCGGGCCCTTCGCTGTCGAACCCACCCCTTCGACCCGGTGGCGACGAGGGATGAAATCTCCGGAGAGTAATGGGAGCTGTTTTCTATTAAAAGTTGAGCAGTTCGGCCCGGAGCTACGTTTGCTGTGCGCGAAAATCTTCTTGACGTCAACTTTTTAACGGCAGCTGCGATTCGAGCATCGGTGACGTCATTGCTTCCATCGACATACCCCGACATGCACGGTTCACATGCTAATTCTTCTGACACGTGAAACCTTCTTTTTGTTCACGTGGACGACATTTTGAAAAGTGTGTTTGTAAAACGATCGTTTCTTTAGCTACCGAAAGTCGGGGGGTCTTCAATCCTCTAGAATGATTTGTACACGATTGCGAAGTAAAACATTTATTGTTTGTATTTTTGCAGTATGATTTTATTGCTCCACCACGTCGTTCTAATGTCTTAATTAAAAACCTTTACCTCAGTGAAAGTTTTTGCAACATCAATTACGTTACATCTGTCTCAATCTCTTTCAATTTTGTGTTTAATCACACTTTGTGTTTAACCTTGAAAAAGTTACAGAGAGTCGATAATTATGCTACATGATGAGGGAAGTTTTTATGCTCTTGGTGGTCTTGTACCTCTAATTACGAATATTTAAATCTTTTTTTAAAGTGTTTTGTTAAAATCTTTCTATTGGGGTTAGTACAAGTAGCTAATGTTTCGAATTGGCTACTATTTAGAAAATCGGAGTTCAGCTTGTGGGTCAAAATATACCCAGAAATAACCCTGGGACCATTATTTTATCTTAATATATGTAACTAATCGAAACAACAGTCTAGATAAAACTTCGAACTTTTTTCAAAAATGATTTCGCACACATATTTATTGGCATTTGAAGTACACGTATGTGTGATTTAAAAAAGATAAAAATTACAGGAGTTATGTATTTTTTTATAGAGTATGCTTTAAGAAAGTTAATTCATTTAAACAACAATCCAGCTAAACTTGAAAATACAAGCAGAAAGAAGCCTTCTGGGTATTAGAAAACAGTAACTCTTTAACTCTGTAAATAGTCTTGTACACTGTCTAGGTCACACTAATTTACTTTCAGTGTTCAAGGCTGTGTGTAATAAAAAAGAATCGATTTTCTAATTTAAATAAAGTCATGTAATGTATTCCTGTGCATCTTGTAAGTTCTATCTCATTCGTTAAAAAACAACAGAGTTGATTATTTTGTCTTAATATATGTAATTAATTTAAACAACAATCCAGCTAAACTTAAAAATACAAGCAGCAAGGAGCCTTCTGGGAGTTAAAAGACAATAACTCTTTAACTCTGTAAATAGTCTTGTACACTGTCTAGGTCACACTAATTTACTTTCAGTGTTCAAGGCTGTGTGTAATAAAAAAGAATCGATTTTCTAATTTAAATAAAGTCATGTAATGTATTCCTGTGCATCTTGTAAGTTCTATCTCATTCGTTAAAAAAACAACAGAGTTGATTATTTTGTCTTAATATATGTAATTAATTTAAACAACAATCCAGCTAAACTTAAAAATACAAGCAGCAAGGAGCCTTCTGGGAGTTAAAAGACAATAACTTTTTAACTCTGTAAATAGTCTTGTACACTGTCTAGGTCACACTAATTTACTTTCAGTGTTCAAGGCTGTGTGTAATAAAAAATAATTGATTATCTAATTTAAATGAAGTCATATAATGTATTTGAAAAAGGAAAGCAGGGTGAAATTCGGCGAAAAAATTGCAACGGTTATCAGAGTCTAGAGCGAGAAATAATATGAATGAAGAAAATTGTGGAATACTAATTTCCAGGGTTATATAACCCCCGGCAGGTGGTGAGTGCATCATTAGAGTTCTCGAAGAGACCCATCGTGGAAGTATTTCCAGGGAGTGAATGATGCTTATGAAGGGGTCTGCGCAACGCTGGAGAGCTTATATTCTCTGACCCTCTTGCAACTTATACATCGTCACCGCCCGAAAAAATCTGACACACATAAATGATTAATAACTAGTACTATGAAATTTTATCAAGCAACCAGAGATTCTGTTTTACATGGACATATAGTACGTTCTCGTTTGAAACACAACGTTGTAATGAAATTGAATTTATAAACGTAAAAGCATATTGAAAATTCGGTGTTGTTAAATTGTCGTGTTAAACAAATTTTATAACAATTGATGCGGGTTGTAATCTCACGGATATTAGATCTACGAGAAGTTCCTATTGCACGTTATCTTTTACGATGTTGTAAAAATCGTTAGATCGAAATTTTGTGGACTAATTTTCATATTATAACTATCAGGATCCTTTCAATCACGTGGAAAGTCCACTTATGACGCTGTAGTCGTTTGTTAGCGAAATGCCGATGAGGCATCATATCACTTTCTCTTTACTTTCATATTTTTCTTCTCACTTTCCTCTTTTACGTAGGTGTTCGTTTTAATAGTTGATGTTTGTATACTTTTATAGTTTATATTTATGTTTTTAAAAGATTTTTCTATTCACGTTTGAAAAAATTAATGACTTGAAATTCCTTAATCGCTTTAAAAACCGAAAAGATTGATTTGGGCGAAGTGTCATTGCACAATTGTGGGGAACATGTATATATTACAAAATTAATTTCTATAACTATTTAGAAAGTATGCAGAAAATGGACTGCTAGTTGCTAAAATATTAGAATTTCGATAAAAGTGGAGTCTCTCTGCAATAATTTTGATAACTCGAAAATAGCACAATAATATTCCTCAGTTCTTCTAATGTTTTCATAGTTTTATGTTTATTAAAATCTGCAGTTTAGTAGCAACCCCCACGAACACAGTTAATTACGGTTAACACAGTCAAATTGATCGATCAATCTGAGTCTTGACGACTTTCGGAGTTATTAACGAAAAACACGGACCAATCAGAGCGCGACCTAGAAGTTCACAAATTTCGGGACACCCTGTATATAAATAGAAAGATTTACCTATTCGGAGTGATTTGTTCTGTAAGTTTCTCATTGCATTGGAATTCAGACACGACTCCGTGATCAGCAATCACGTGATTAAAGTGTCATATCTGTGACAGATAAAAACATGTTTTTAAAAAATACTGAGCCACAGCAACGCGTGGCGGGGGAAAGCTAGTAATAAATAAATGACGGTTGAAATGGAAAAGTTGAAATTCGAATATTGGAGACGCGTCAAAGTTCGAGGTCCGGCGTTTCACTTTCTAATAGTTTAACACGCCAGGTAACTCACGTATGCTCTCGATAGCCCAATGACCAGGAGGAAACCCTTATATTAATTAGAGCAGTTAAGGGCAACTATCCCCTTCACGGTGGTTAATGTGCTTTGCCTGATTCGTCCCTCTAACGGGATTACAGGACGTGCGCGCGAGGTTTTGGCGTTGCTATGCAATCCCGTCGGTACACAGTGTGCAGATATGTGCCGGTGGCCGTGTTCGCGTGCAACCCCTATCCGTGGCCCGCCCCTATCCACTATCCTCTATCCTCTATATCCGTGTGAGCGCACACAAGCGCCCCCGGTGCCGGCATTCGATTGGCTTTCGGCCTCCGGCGGCGGTAGAGAGGCCGCCCAGCCGCCTTGGGGACCTAAGATCTGATTTCAAATTACACCCCGGGAATGGGCCGGTCGATTTATCTTGGAAGAGTCGCCGCAATTATGCACGGCCTGGCAGTTTCGGTCGCGGGCAAATTAACCCCGTCGCTGCGTCGCGCCGCGCGTTGCGGCCGAAGGTATTTCTTGCTGTCGCCCGACCCTCTCGATCGTCGTTTTTCGATCGGCCCGACCCGGCCCGACCCGGCTCGGCCCGTGCCAAGCTGCTAAATTATGGCGGAAAATAGCGGGAAATTGTGGATTATCTGAAAATGGAAATCGTTGCGGAATATTTATGTAAATGAGACCGCGGAACTGATACCGGACGTTGCCCGCGAATTTTCATTTTCTTATTCTTCTTGTTTCCTACATACTCGCCCAAACGCCAGGAAATTAGGCACGCCGTAATACCAACACTGCCGTACTCAAAGGTATCTAGAGGGTCAGTCAAAGAATAAACGGATTTTGAACTGTACAACAATATGAGCCGTTTATTTTGAAAGTGGCCTAAGTCCATTTTCGAGAAAAATCAAGCTTGCAATCTTTTCATTCTGAAGCAAATTGTAACTAAAATATCTAGAATGACAAAAAGATTTTGTAAAAAGGAAATTAGATGGTTAATAGAATGATACAAATTTTTCATTTGAAACTGGCCTAAGTCCATTTGACAGTTGTTTGATGTTATGGTAGTAGCTTTTACCGAATGACAGAAATTTTGGCGTCGTAGAAATGTCATTAAAGAAAAATAATTTACTGTTTGTCCCCCAAGATTATTATAATGTTATCAAGAAGTGCCGGAAAGGTAATAACTTTATTTTAAATGAGATGAAACAAGAGGATTTCAAGAGGATGAAATGTTTAAAAGGGTAAAGAATTCTAACGAAGAAACAATAAATTGGTTAAAAATATGGTGGATGCGTTTTTTGAGAAATGAACCATATGAAATTTTCTATAAGATATCAATGGGTGAGAATGCAGAGTTTAAAATACTGAATTTATTACCACGTCGGGGGGTAGACCAAGATAATTCTAAAATACTGTATTGACACCACTTTATAAAAATATAAGACTAATTACAACAACGAAATACAAGGATGTGATGGACTTTCTACTATATATACCACCGGAGCGACATGACTTCTTGAAATCCCTTCCGCGTACACAAAATGTAAACGAGCACTAAATTGTTATGTATAGACTGCGGATCTTTATGCATTTATGAAGAAATTGGTTGGGTGAAATATAAAACGGTCAGAGATTTAAAAAGTTTTAAAATATCCTGATGTTGTTCTTAATGTAACAAAGTCGTTGTGCTTGTTTGCAAACTAGGTAGGACATTTCTATTTTGCATAAAAATCCGCTAATCATCACAGTGTCATATTTGTTTTGACACGAAAATTCATTGTTAAGTTCACACACACTGAAATTTCGAGTATGTACGCACAGAAATTACATAAATCTATGAAACATGTATTTCACATTTTTTCTAAAGGCACGGATAAAGCATTATAAGAGACAATCATTCCAAAAATTGTTGTGTACATCAGCTGGTAAACTAATCGTTTTAATACTTCCAACAAATGTATTCACAGAAATGTGACACAAATCTATAAAACATGTATTTCACATATTCTCTAAAGGCACGGATAAAACATTATAAGAGACAATCATTTCAAAAATTGTTGTGTACACATCAGCTAGTAAACTAATCCTTTTAAAACTTCCAACACAGCGTGCTTCGATCGCATTTTTAAAAAGTTATTTTATTTCAAAGAGTGTACGAAGACGTTTCGACTATACATTGAAGTGTATGCAAAATACGTAACTTCCTTTCCTGGGATCTTAATTCAGACTGGATTTTGCTATGAAACATGATTATCCAGCTCGACAGACATTTGATCCGTTCTCGATCGAGTATTCTTTTTCCAAGAAAATTTTTCGAAGCACGGTAAAAATAGAAAATATTTGTAAAATCCGCATGGGTAATTGCGATCGAAGTCTGGTCGAGCACGAACCTCCGCGTCGCGTCGATCGATGGCATTGCTGAACGATGGAGGTCTTTGAAGAACTAATTATTTTGGCTTCGACGATCGTTCTTCCTTCACGGTTTTCTACGCCGAAATCCCGACGTCTATCGGAATGTATAATCGAGTGACAGGCGACGTGTGCGTGGCAGCGCTTAATAAAGCAGCCAATAATGCGACTGATATGTCGCACCCGGAGGTGCGATGCTGGTCCCGATACCGAAATCCGTAATTACATCTTCGTCCCGATGATGACAAATGTCTGCCGCGGCGTATATATCGACGGGCTGGCTTCCACTTTTATGGGAACGGAAATATTGGGGACATTCATCACGGTTCTCAGATGGAAAAACATGCGGTGCACTTCCTGGCTGACGTGCGGTCTGAAAAATCAAGATTTTCGAGTCCTGTGGTCCTAGAACTTCGTTCACCGCACTGTTGTGTTCGGATTTTTTAACACACGTTCAGAGTTATGCAGAGATTTTGTTAATGATACCTGTTAAACGAAAACCAACACCTAAAAACTGATTTTTAACTTTCACTCTAACTCTTTTAATTTCAGAAAACTCTTTCAACATTCACTGCTACCTAGCAACGGAGTAGCTATTTACTAATTCGTGGGGTGATTGGTCAATCAAATTAATTTCAGTACTCTTCATGTTTAGCTGAAAATTATTCTGTTAAAATTGAATTTGTATCAGCTGTATTCTCGCAATTATATAGAATATCTAATATAAAATTGTTTCAAGTGCTTTTATTAAAAAACAGGTCATTTATATTATCGGTAGACGACGGATCTCCATGCAAAATGTCAAATAAGAATGGAAATATGAATTTACTTATTATTGATATAATAATTTTGATAAATTGAAGACAACATTGTTAGTTATTTGTTCTGTCATTGTCTCTGTTCTATGCATTATTTAGTCGCTGTTATCATAAATGAGAAAAATATGCGAAGCCTCACTGGCACTTTCCACTGGTGCATAGTTTACAAAATCAATAACAACTTCAAGCCTGCTTCTCAAGATCCAACATACAATTATATTTAACCCTTACATCAGTAACCGTGTACGTGGACACCCTCTTTCAATTTCTTTTTTAATTTCTTCAAAATCATTGTTGATAAATAGCAAAATTATTGTAACTATTTACGTTCTTGGATGACCGCAAATTAATTTACAATACATTTACATTGACATAAAAACCAAAGTCGTTATCGACACAGGGGCTAAAATAGCACAGTTTCTAGAACATTGCTACTTCTCCGAATTTCGCATAAATTCCTCCCCTCCCACGATTCGAATCCGTGTTAAATTTCATCGCATTTACTCGGAAATTTTCGCCGCAGAACCGAGTCCCGAAACTCCCCTGTATTCCCAGGCGGGACATTTTTCAGAGTCCGGCAGTTCCGGCTCTCCTTTCTTCGCTGCCCTCCTAAAACGCAACTAATTATCGTGGGGATGCTTCCCTCGACCCGACTTCCATCCGAGCGAGTCGTCTGGCCGCGCCCTTCGAAAATTCATCTATCTCGGAGGCCAGGTCTGCTCGAACATTCCGGCCGTCTCAAATTTCATCAAATCTGCTTCCCTAGTCTTCGCCGCATAACCGAATCTAAACTTTTCCCAATTTTCCTCGGCGAGCTCGAACGAGAGTACCAGCTAGCGAGCGAACCTCTCTTCCGGAGGCCGGTCGCTTCACTCAATTTCCCGCAGTACCGTTCCCCTCGAGCCCCCCCCCCCCCCGCCCACTCTACCTGTACACCGACCGTGGTTCCTCGGCGTGTATCCCCCTCTGCCCCGTGGGGCTGGTGTCGCGCACCTGGCCAGGTAGAGCAGGTAGCGTGTGCAGGGAGCCGGTTAATAAGGCAGCCAATAATGCGAGTCGATGTGTCGCCGCGGCGAGAGGCGGTGTTGCTGATTCCGGCGCCGAAACGGCCGTAATTACATCTTCATTAAAATGATGGCGAGCCGTGTTGCAGCGGCGCCAGGTACACAGCCGGTCCGTGGGGGTGGATTCGGCCGGGTGTGCGGGGGGTGTGCAGGGGCTGCGAGAACGAACGGTGGCGTCCGGGTGGATTGTCAGAGGGGTAGACAGCGGCCGGGCGGGTGCGCGGGGACGACGGGAGCGTGTGTAACACGCGGGTAACGTGGGCCGCGTGTAAACGCGCACCCACGCCCCACGCGTTCGTTCGTTCGTTCATTCCTGCACGATGGTAGAAGTGGATTTCTGGTATCTGTATCATGGTTAGCCGTCGTACGTAACGCGGCGACGAGGGGGCCACCGGGGGCCACACGGGGGCCAAAGAGCGGGTGCGCCAGTGTGGCGGTGGCGTGTGGGCCGGGGGCGAGGGCGGGCGACGGAGTGGTATAAATGGTCGCTGTGAGCGCGAGGTCGGGATACGGTGGAAAACCGGGCACGAGAGTGGGCTGTTAGAGAGGCGCAGGGCGAGAGAGGGCTGTTAGAGAGGTGGAAGTGGCGGCGGAGGTGGAGGAGAGCCACCGGAGAGGATATGACGCTCGGGGAGGGTGAGAGATGGAAAGTGGGATCGATGCGTCGCGCCGCGGGCCGATGCTTGCTCGCACTTTCAAACTGACACCGTCCTGCCCGCGCGCGAGAGACTATCCGCTCTCTCTCTCTCTCTCTCTCTCTCTCTCTCTCGTGTGACGGAGATCGAGTTCGCTCGTACTCGCTCGTACTCGCCTGTACTCGCTCGTGCGATCGTACTAGCTCGTACTCGCTCTCGCGCGACTCTGTGCGCGGCGATGCTTTCACGTGCGCTGTACTGACGTTTCGTGTCCAATACCTTATGCTTTGGACCGGGACGTTCGTGGACGTCCGGCGAACGTGTACAGGGGTTGTTTATCGCGCCGTCGGATGCTGGCCACGGAAGTTCGACCACGGCTCCCGCGTTTGCATCTTGGTGTCGCGGCCGGAACTGCATTTTCAGGTGCCCCGAGACGACTCCAACGCTCAACTGACTTTTTGATATATCACCCCGCTGAATGCGGATGTTTTCTTCACCTCCCGACTAATGATTTTAGACGATTTCGGAATTGTTTCACGACCATTCTGACTCTCTTGCTGAAATTTTAATAAATTATGCAACAGCTTGACATTATTTAAACACTGTAAAAATTGTTCAGTTGTTCGAATAGACATAGTTTGGCATACGAATTGTATGACTTCGATGTGGCCAAAGGTACCATTTATTGTTTGATATAAAAACCTACATCTCTATTAATATAAAACAATCTTCCACAAATGCAAATAACAACAAATATCGTTGTTGAACACTGAAAGGATTCAGAATTTGCAAAAGATTTGTATCGTGAATAGATATTGAAGAATTCTATATCAAGTTTCACATAATTTCCGGTGTTTAGTACAGTTGAGATTCCATTGAAAGTGATTAGATAATTTTGCACTCCCACTATACAAACAATATGTTTCTCCAACGGCACGTTGAATAAAAAAATAAACTGTATCGATCCGTAAATAATTAATTATTTTTACCATCTTGCAAAACTGTTACCGAAATTATGTCTAGTGGGAATTATATTTTTGAAACTAAAAATTTATAAAATAGATACGTTGTTAACATTAATTTTACACTATTTAATATTCCAATTTCTTCGTAAAAGAATAAATGTGCCTTTTAAAGAAATAAAGGGATTATTCCATTTTAAACTATTCTAGTGACTTTTGGACTTTCCTGTGTGGGTATACCGGAAACTATTTAATATTTTCAACCAAGAAATGCGCATTTTATATGACACTAAAGTAGATTATGTATAAAAAATGATTGAAGTGATTTTTAATGAGGAAAGTAAATAAAAATAACCAAAGAATTATTTTAGTCACAGTTCTAACTATTTTATAAAAGAGTATAAATGTTTTTTTACACCGACTACTGTAACACCTATCCTCGAACTTGGGTTTGATATATTCTGCGGAACTGTGTATACACGGCCGCCCTTAAATATTTAGTGCAGCGTATTTCCGCCAAGAGGAAGAAAGCACCACGAGCAATCTCGGCGTTCCTCAGCGAGGAGCACCGTGAAGAACTCAAAGCAACACCTCCTTCTGCCTTCGCGAGTAGCCACGTGAATGCGATTTTCACTGCTTAATCCGTGACAGCTACTCCGCGGCCCTTTTTAATCTTGCGGCCTCGATTTACGAGCTATCGAACCGGCTGAAAGTCGAAGCTTCTTTGAACTCTGCGACTCACTGGTCGGCTGAAAAGCCCCCTGAAGTTGGAGTTGACCCGGTCAAAGGGAAATGATCAATTCAAACGGCGATTCCAAGCTTGTGAAACTGCGTGGACCATGTAAACGCGTTGGCTAGTCGGTGCCAAATGATAATGCTTGCCCCATTCATTCTTCTTTGATTGCTGGCAATAGAAAATTATACGTGGATACATTTGTGAGAAATTGTGAGCGATTGAAATGTCTAAAAATAACGAAGGTCCTGCAATTTAGCATTTAACATTTTCCATAAATTTTTAACATTTTCCGTTAATATTTATAAGTTCTTTCGAAACATCTAGCAATTTCAATGTATCTGCTGTATTGAAAGTTTAAAAAATTCATACTTATTAGTAGGCAGCGGAGTTCATGCATTTATGACAAAACTGAGCAGTTGTAATTGAAAATAGTAGACACATTAGAAGAATTTAAGAATACTGTTATATTATTTGCAACCCACTAAACATATTAGGAAAGAACATAAACATCCATTTCACTCCAGTTTGTTGCAATTCAGGTAGACAATTTTTATTTTGCATAAAGATCCGATGTATTACTTCTCAATATTGGTTTAACATTTTACATAGTATAAACCAAAATGGTAAAGTCCATTAACACGTTAAGTGCCGAATATCAACCTCAAAAATTCCCAGAAAATCAATGTAACCTAATTAATGGAACCGAGCCCAGAAAGTTCAATTTTATCATAGTGGATGCTATTTCAAAAATCCTTCTGCATCACTGAAATCTTAATCTTTGATTTATTTGAATATGTCACAATAAAAGTGTCATCTAAAAGCTCTATCCACGAGAAGTATCACACGATACACGATTGGACATATCAGTGAGACAGTAACAATCCAATGACAAGACTGTTTTGTTGTTAATTATTTTTCTACGAAACTTCTGCCAACGCATTTTTAACCCGGCGTTAGTTAGGTGGAGTCTCGCAGACCCCAGAGATTTTAGATTGATTGTAACATTGTAAATATGTTTCATTAGTTAAGTATTCTTGAATAATAAAAATTTAATTTCATGGGTCTGCGTTTTTACTCTGATAAATTGCAAGCCTCTTAAGCAATACCTAATCTTACAATTATGAAAAAGATGCATTTACGATACATTTTCCCACCTTACCAACGCCGGGTTAACATTGTCTCGATTAAAACAAAACCAAACACGCCATAATTCAGTGCACATTTGCTTGTCTAATCAACGATTTCGTGGAACCTCGACTATCCGAACCGAATCCTTCATTATTCGAATACGTGTTTCCATATACACCACCGTTTATCGTACAAATCAATAGAGATTTAATCCATCACTCTATCCAGGTAACGCTTACGTTCCACTAATACTAATTGGTATGGATAATGGAGGTTTTGCTGCGTACTGTAATAAGCGACTAAACATGATCCCAGTTGTATCGTGTTTGGTGTCGTATTAATCAGAAGAATGTCGCGAATATGTTGCTAAAAGTTTCCGATAAAAATGATCAGAAGCAAAAATTTGTGTGGATGTTTATTCGCTATTCTTTCCTCTAGCGAAAAGAGACCAGAAAATAGCAGCTGTACATGACATTTGGGACCCAAAGTTTCAACTATAATTCCTAAATGACTTGAAGATTAAAGAATTAGATCCTCACCGCAAGCGGGTCGTTCGACAAGGCGGGAGCTATCGAATTAGCGAGCGCATCGCAGTGGTGGGCGTTCTAATACGACGCGGAAAATCCTCTCGGTGATCGTCGACACACCGTCGGAAGACCTTCAAACACTTCGAGCGGAAAACCGTCTCTCGAAATCGATCGTCGCTTCCGGCTGCGTTTTTCCCCGACACGATTTCCTGCGGGCCGGGATCGCGGGAGCCGGAGTCACCTGCCCCCCTCCGCGCGGGTCCCGTGGACACCATCAGCCCACGGAGTTATTCATGACCGGCCGAAAGTGGCTCTCGATTGATAATCCAGCAAGTACAGCTCGATTCCAGCGCTCGCTGCCACGGTTAAGCGGGACGGGAAGGTGGGGAGGTTGAGGGATGGAAGGGTGTCGGGGGTTGGGGGATCGTGGGTTGGGGTTGAACGTGGAAGAGGGGCGGATCGAAGCGGGTAGGGTCGAAGGTTCGGTGCAGACGGGCGACACGGGGACATCGAAATAGGGCTAGGGTGGGTACCCTCGGTAATGTGATTGCTCACCCGTTTCACCTCGTCCCGGACTACTTGCCGAGTCGTCGTTCAACTCATTCCGGATCCAACGAACCCCTTCCCTTGTCAGCATCCGGAAAGATTTCCCCTGAAAACGAGCGACGGGGAGAGAGGGATAGGGCGGGGGGTTTCTGTTGCCGGACGGAATATAATTCCTGGCTGCGGAGAAGGAAGTGGTCGACATGCAACCGGCCGGCCTCGGTTCCACCCTCTGGGAAATACGCGGCTCGAGGAAGTCGGGGGTGGACAACAAGTGGCCAGCGGGCTTTTGAGGACTGCCGCCGTCCTGCTCCAGGTTGTTGACTTTCCTGTCTCTCTTTTTTCGGGAGGCAGGCGAGCCCCGGCCGATCGATCCTTTGATTAATTTCGCTCATCGACTCAGCATTCCGAGGCGATCGTCTTTTAATCGCTCGGAAAAACATGTCTCCCTTTGCTCTGCTGATTTTAGATCCATTAACCCTCCTCGCGGTTCGTCTGACAAATACATGTAAAATAATAAATAATTGTAGGGAGATGTCATCTCCGAGCGGCGAGAATTCCGTCGAATGTCACGTCGTTAGTAACTGTAACGATGAGACGATTCGATATTTGTTATTATCAGAGTTGGGTAAAAATCAACTAATATTTAAAAATGACTAATAGTCTGATTGATTGTTAGTCGAAACTTAAAGTAGTCAGTTAAACTTTTTGATTAGTTAGTCATAACTACATGGCACTAGTTAGTCACAACTCTAAGTAATCGTTAGTAATTGCTTATTAGTTATGATTAATCATTAGTTAGTTTAAATGATCAGTCATCAATCTTTAGTCGTCAGTCACTATTGTGCGATTAACATACCTTAATATGTATACTTAACCTATATCGGTATTAGCAGTGACCGAACGTGTCATAATCTGTATTTTATATGTTTATAAACTAATAGGCTATTTTTTTGTTATTATTATGTCTTATTTTAACTTATAACCATGTTTAGTCATTAGTCATGGTGAAATTCTGATTGCGTATTTAGTCATTAGTTATGCCATTATAGTCAGTAGTCAATATTCATCCTTAATAAAAATTTAGTCATTATTCATTAGTCATTACGCGCATATACTTATGTAGTCATTACTCATAGTCACGCTCAAGTATTTACTTAGTCATTAATTATTAGTCACTTTTGTAGAGCTTATGAAGTTATTAGTCAATAATCATAATTGTGACTAGCGTTTGCCCAACTCTGGTTACTATGTTTATCGATTTCGTTATTCATATTTGTAATATGGGATTTCTTTGTCATTTCGGTTCGACGTACGAAAACGAAAAGACATGTGCGATCTCAGACGGAGATTCAGACGGGATAATTCATTAATTGTATTCGTTATATATTTCAAATTACGTATTACATTATTCCGTGTTTACGATCGCATTATTCTATTGACGACTTAAATCCTACATAATTTTAAACACAAGGGTTGTCGAGTAGTTTACCTACACATTCGTCGGTCGTGACCATGATCCTCTTTCTCTCAGATACACCGCAATATTCAAAGTATACAGGGTGGTGATTCTACATGTTGAAATCTATGGGGAAAAAAGGAATAACATTTTGTTGTTTAACGCTTTCTTTCCGAGAATAATGAATTTCAAAATAGCGTTTGCAGTAAGTAGAATCGGTAGGTCATGAACAGTCAGCCGATTTGTATCTAATAGCATGCGTACTCACTCAATTTTCGAACTCGATTTTTTACTAGATTGCTCACTAGAAGCAACATCGGCAAGTAGTTAAAAGCACATAAAAACGGGACTCGAAATTAATGTTGTCTAGGTATTGCAAAATTACTTAAAATATCAAGAAGTTGATATCAAATATACATATGTAATTAAGTAGATCAATTGCGAAACTGGAAAACAATTTGTGGAATTTAAAAATACTGTTAGATTAATTCCAACTCATCAAAATATTTAACGAAAGAAATAAATACCTCCTGCACCTTAGAACGAATGCAGACAATTTTCGTTTTGCATAGAAAACTGTAATCCGGTTATCATGTTATTAATAAAGTTTACTACGTGTATAATATATTCGAAAGTCAACAACGATTAACTTTACCATTCAAACTGGTTAGCATCATTAACAATAAACACTGATTCGTCTTCTGTGTACTAACCAAGTAATAAATAGATTGATTACGTACAATAAAAAAATGTTACGAATCACTTTGCTAGTGGATGTCTAATCAATTCTTTTCAGAGGGTATACCGGATGGCGAAGTGAACTGTTCTAAAACCCTGCAAAACAAGAAGAAGATATCGGATCGTAAATTGCTAAAAGTAAAAGAGGAGCCGAGATTTCGCCGTCGGAAGACGGAGCGGCAATCACCGGGAGACGATCAATCTCGTAGCGGCGATTTTCAGCCACTTGTGGTCACCCACAAACTGTAGCCGCAGCAGAGACAGAGGGGTAAGGGTAGCTGCGAAGGTTGAAGGTCAATCGTTGTACGCTGGAAGGGGCGAAGGAGGCGATAAGGGTTGCTCTGTCTATCTAACTTTGATCCGACAACTTGCCAGTTCGAATACTTTTTTATTCTACGTCCGCCCCTGGCGGAATGTACTCTGCCGAATCGATTAACGCAATCGCTGCAATAATTAAGGCTTTCACCCAATTAAACGTAGACATTCATTAGCCCTTTTATATTATAGAGTTCAGATTATGGTTTCTTATGCATGTATAAGTTTCTTTTTATCCAATTAGCTTGTCCTCAAACATAGAACTAAAGCGTAAACAATAATAATAACAAATGGAACGTACAAACAATGTGTCATTAATGATTGTATCAATGTACGATATAATGGAGCTGGATATAAAGAGCTGTGATTGAAATATTATTAACTATTTAAAGAAACGGATAATAATGTTGCGTTTTGTATTAAACTATTTGCATTTTATAGTTACGTACAAATGTTTAGCTGAATCTTCTATTTCTCATCAAACTCAAATTGTCTCAACATTTCATTTTGCACAATGTTCTTCACACTCTTTTTTTATTTTTACTAGGAGTAATAATCAGAACAACAATGGTTCGAAATTTGAAATAAACACTGACAATTTAGCTTATGAATACAATACATGAACATTACTTTTTTATACCATTTCCACATTGTTGGTAAACACTTGAATAAACACTTTATTAGTTATTACAAAATAAATGTCTTCATTTCCACTTATTTCAGATTCAAACTTCTATTCCTCACGTTTTTTCTTAACTGTTGTAAAGACGTAAGGTATTATATTATTTAAACATGTTCTTAAACATTGTTCTACTTTTTTATTTGACAATTATTGAAATTGTAAAGGCGTTTTCTGGGAATTTATTAAATGTGTTTCTCTATGATTTCGAATAAAAATCTGGTTATTTTTATAATACTATAGACATCAGTCACTTTTGATGGTCGGTAGTTTCATTGTTAATATGATCGAGAATTTTGATAAATAAACTAAGCTGATTATTGAAATGATATTTCAATAATATATACGAAATATTTCGTATATCATATAATTTGCCTTCGGTATGCTTGCCACACAAAGGCTATTTAAAATATTAATTATATCTCCGACAATTAACGACAATCCATAATAATTAATGGCAGATTTTCGTATTAAAAGAGTTGTCATCAGTTATTAAGCAGTTAATTAGGTTTCTTCAAGTACTCGTATCCGGAAGATGACATTACATAATTAATTCACCGGTTACGCAAAGCGTGTCGTTCGTAATTAAGCCGACTACCTTTTACGGTCGTTTAAAATGTCGATTACAGAAATTCGCACTGGGCGCGTGGATGTTTCGCGAATTTGCGAGTCGAAATGATACAGTTATCGCTGCTACAAAAGCTAGCGAAATCCAAGGCAACGTTCTCGTACTGCGACTACCGTCCGAAATTCGATGATTCATCGAAATCGATAATTGCAATGACTGCGTATCACTGATGCATGTTGTTATCCATTCTTATGAAATGCACAATTTTTTAACGCATCAACAACATTGTTTGCGCGGTAGATCGAAAGCATTTCTCCACGTTTTTATTAGCTCGCTTTCTTGTTTGTTTGTCTGTCTGTCTGTCTGTCTGTTCGGTGGCAAATTTTGCAATTGATTTTAAACTAACTTCCCAGTGAGCTAGAGGCTTGAAATTTTAAACATAGCTCAGAACCGGATGACAATGCATTATTCAAAAAAAAAATTTTTTTAAAAGTCTATCCGTTTGGGAGAAATAACAATTAAATATTTACCTGTTCAAATCTGCAGCTGAAGCACATAGAATTCTTGTTGACACTTATGGTGACAATGCTTTGTCGGATACGACATGCAGAGACTGGTTTCGACGCTTCAAAAATAATGAATTTGAACTTGAGAATAAAGAACGTTCTGGCGCACCGAAAAAATTTGAAGACGAAAAGTTGGAGGAATTACTCGAATATACTATACTATATATATATTATACTTTGAATGAAATGTTTTTGTTTCTTATAATTTAAATAAATCTTTTATTTTATAAAAGAAACAGCGAGAACTTATTCAAGGTCCTAATAGCAGTCATCCTTTGAAGTAAATTTCAACTAAAACGCTTAAAACAATAGAGAGTTATTGGCAAGAAAATTGAAAAATATTTCGGAGTGCAAAGGGTTGAGGGTAGAATAATAGAAAATATGATTGGATCGACAGAGGCCGTAGTGCAGCGGCGTTAACACGGCAGCATCTTCGGAAATCTTGAATCGTAATCGGCCCCCTTAGCAGATTCGAGCCGGCAAGCCCTCGGTAAGCTGCAGCCGATTAAGCCGTGCGTTCGTTTCACGCTTGAGCCAGCCCTCTCTATCAATTACCTCCTAATGCTCATGCAAATTGGCTGCGAAGCCCGACGTACGACTCGGGCTGCAGTCAATCAAGCGAGCGTTCGGTCCCAAGTTGCCGACAAACTCGACAAGATAAATATCGGTGAAGCTCGACGGATTACCCCGTCGTCGATAACGCGACGCGAACGGGGTGGTCTATGATTTCAATCTAGCCCGTGGGCTGTGGGACTGCGCCCGATTCCCTCCACGGAGGCCATCCAATTTCCGATCGTTCCCTCGGCGTTGCTTGATGGCGACGGGACGCCAGTCGAGGTTTACAATTAAGCTGTCGGTCGGTCCTCGGCTAGTCCCACACCTCTCGCCTCTCCGCGCCAGCAGCGCCCTAGCCACGCCGCACCGCACCTCTCCTCGGCGCGGTGGCGGGGCGAACTGTCAACACTCCTCGTAAAAACTTCATCGTCCAATTTGCGCCTCCGCGCCGGGGGTGGCTCGGGAACGAGGTCGGCCGACGGCGGAAAATCGCGCGGTGATCTTAGCCGCTTCGCAAACGAATCTTGTAATGGAGACTGGAGGCGGGGACGGGCCGGGGGTGCCACCACCGGAGGTGTCGGCGACGTTCGAGGAGAGGGTTGAGAAAATAGTCGGGAGCTAGGGACGCAGACTGCGTCCGTTCCGGGAGGAACAACCGGGAGAACGACGAGACGAACGCTGCGAAAAGAGGAACGGCTAAATAGCCTGCCTGGCGAAGATCGAAAATTAAAAAGAGGGAGAAGAGAGGAAAATTATGTAGGCAGACCGATGAAGCTTGGAGGAAGGAAAAACAACTAGGGAACGCTGGAAGAGGGGGAGAAAAGCGTAGAAGAAAATCATCATGTCGATATCGAGCTACGAGTGATAGCAGATATTATAAGATATTTATTTTTTGGTAGATCGTGCGTAGGGGAGTTGATCCCCACTTCGTAAATTGTTGCAAAACGATTGAGCCTCAGCGGAGTCTCCTCGTTGAAAGGTGTGGGTTGGGTCTGGGCTAGAACGTAGACTCTCTAGGAAGATTAGAGATTAAAAAGAGGAAGAAGAAGAAAAAATGATGAAGTTTGGAGGAAGGAAGAACTGGGGACCCCAGGTGCGAACGGTAGGAGTGTTTTGATAGATTGTACATGTGGGAGTTATTTCTCACTTCGTAAATTATTGCAAAACGGTTGGGCCTCAACGGAGTCTCCTCGTTGAAAGGTGTTGGTTGGGTCTGGGCTTGGACGTAGAGTGCACGCCTTCCGGAAGGAACAACCGAACAACGACGATATGAAAAGCTAAAGAGCTTGGCTGGTTAGGAAGATTGGAGATTAAAAAGAAGAAGAAGAGGAAAACTTATGAAGTTTGGAGGAAGGAAGAAGAACAGGGGACACTCTCTCTCTCTAGGTGCGAAGAGAGGAACGGTAGGAGTGTTTTGATAGATCGTACATGTGGGAGTTGTTTCTCACTTCGTAAATTGTTGCAAAACGGTTGGGCCTCAGCGGAGTCTCCTCGTTGAAAGATGTGCGTTGGGTCTGGGCTGGGACGTAGACTGCACGCGTTCCGGGAGGAACAACCGAACAACGACGAGATGAAAGGCTAAAGAGCCTGGCTGGCTGGGAAGATTGGAGATTAAAAAGAGGGAGAAGAGGGAAAAAGTATGAAGCTTGGAAAATAACTAGGGAAAGCTAGATGCGGAGAGAGGAACGCTAGGAGCTGAGAAGTTAGCGGTGGAACAAAATTTTCTTGTTGATATTAACCCTCGCGTTCCTGTGACCGAGTCTCCGAAAATCCGTACTCGGAGGGCAAACACTTTTCGAACCGTAGAATCTCTGTCTTTTGTTCATTTAACATTAATAACCTAAGATAAGTCTGTTATTAAAGTTTAGTGGAAGATCTAACAGCCTAGTCTTCTCGTTCTTCTGCTGTTTAGTTTGTAGATCCTCAGCAACTTATCTTCTCTGTACATACTCAAAGAGTCAGCACATTAATTGTCAAATCATCAGCCCTTGAAAGTCCCTCAGGATCAAAGATCAAAGTTATCGTAATAAAAACTGCAAAATTGAAGTTTATCCTAGAGATGACGTCTTCAATCCCTTTAGACCGCGAGAATCCGAATGAAGCTTGATTCAAGCAACGGTATTACTTATGTCACCCAAATTATGTCACTCATGTATGACGCGAGGTGGTAGTCAACGCGTTAAACTGCGGATGATGGCAAGCATTACTGGATATTTAGTTTAGGCTGGATTTCGGTAGTTGTTTTTCACAGAATTTGTTCAGAAGCGGGAGTGTTGGAATTTGAACGGAGTCTGTTCGTTGAATCTACGGTGAAGTGGAAAAATTAATCGAAAAAGTGAAGAAGCGGTGGGTAGGTACGGAGAAAAAGAGGAGCGAGTAGAGAATGTACGATGACGTCGGATGAGGATGAAGGAGGAGGGATGAAATGAGAAGAGGGAAAGAAAGGAGGATATGACAGGGAAAAAGCGAAGTGAGAACTGGTAAGGGAAGAAAAGGGGAAGCGGGGAAGGAGAAAACTCGGCGGGCGAGAGAAATATTGGGGGTGGAACGAAAAGACGAGGGTGTGAGCGCGGCAGAAGGAGAGATTGCAGTTGACTAGCAAGGCTCCTGTAATGAAATCAAGGGTGTAATGGCCCCGTCAGAGCGCAAACCCTCTACGAGCAACCTCGATTCTCTGTAGTCACCCCCATTTTCACCCCCCGCCCCTCAACCACCCCTATTTTCACCCCGCCTCCCTCCTCGGACAGTTCCCGTACTCTTCTAGCTTTGACGTACCGTAAAACCATTACGCTTTAAGGTCGCTGGAGCATCGAACGTTTGAATGTCATGCCATTGCGCGCGTATCGCTTTTCGCCTGTTTAAATGTACATCATTCCACGGCCAGCGTGGGTATCTCGTCCTTTTGTTCCCTCCGGACCGAAATCCCTGTAACACCTTTCCCCGAAAGTCATCGGCAAGTTAACCAACTCTGGCTCTTCCGGATTAAATTTTTCTGAACACGAACGTGTATTAAATGATTATGTAGCATATCATTATGTAGCACTATCGCCAATGAAAATGGTCCAGATGTAGAAAGAATATTGTGAGCTGTAGCTAAACTGTTTGAGAAGGATTGATGATTACATATGTCGTTTCGTTGATGCATTTTTATCGGCTTTAATCATTATACTGTTATAGAGCATACTTGAAAATTGTTAGTTCAGCTCTGACTGTAGTATTAGGCAATTCATTTTTTAATCGAGTGACTTCATAATACTGAACACGCACAAAGACGTAACGGAGGTTCTTCCAAATCTGCCTATAATAGTGAACAATTTTTTAACTGTGATTTTGTTAATTTTTAACATATAAAATGAACGTCAATTTTAAACGAGCATTGCCACATCGAACCACCTCAAAATACAAATTGCTAATTACTATACTTGCTAACAATATGTGTAACGTCATTCGAACAACTGCTGAGAAAAGTACTGTACCAATTTCAACATCAAGGAGGCATCATGAACGTTTTGTTTTCTGAAGGTCATTAGCAATGTCTTGGTATTATATTTCATCGTAGATTATAGTTTCTTTTAGACGTTCCAAGATGGCTTTAATGTGACCTTGAGATGTTACATGAAGGCCTATCTTATACTTTCGTCTTGAAATCTCCTGATTCCATAGATAATGGAATCAGGAAGCAGGAAGAAGGGTGGGTTTGATCAATTAAGGGTGAACGTGGGGTATTCCGGATCACGTTAAGAGAGGCCATTGGTTGTTAAAAATCGTGACGAACTACGTTCGCAAATGTAATAATTTAAGTTGTCAGTAAAATAAAATAATAAAAGTAAATGTCATATACAAATCGTGCTCGTTCACTGGACAGGCCAACCCGGTAGGAAAAATGGTTCGGAAAGCGGACAAGTTTATTTTGAGCCGCCGAGGAAAGTATCTAGCGGGAAGGTTTCTCTCATTTTTCCTGGGGAAAATGTCCGTCCGTTAGCAGCAGGCCTCAATTTACAGAAAATGTAAACTTTCGCCGTTGCGCGAGCACGTTTGTCGCGCGGAGGTTCCATTGTCACGAAGTCGCCAGCTGACAGAGCGTTGGCAAGAAACTGCCGGTGGCCCCTGTCTCGGCTTTGCGCGCGTGTTCGAAAACGACCGCGTAAAAACGGGCTAACAGTCGCCGGTGTCTCGGCGGCTTCCATCCCGCTCCCAGAAAAGTGATTCCGTTCGCAATCAAGCGTGCCTTTTTCTGCGGCCGAGAAGCCGGGGTCAAAGTACGCGGCGCCGCTGCCGCCGCCGCCGCGCGCCGGTAGATTCCCGACGAAACCGCCGCCCCGTGTCGGTTTAATTTATCAAGACAATCCCAATCTTTCCTTGCGCGTCGGTGAAATATAAACGCGGGTGGCGGACTAGATAAAAACAAAACGAGGCCGGATACGTAGCCGCCGAAAAGGGAAACGGGAAGAACACGGTGAAAACAAAACCACACAGCCGAGTAGAGAGAGAGAGAAAGAGAGGGAGAGAGAGAGCTTAACGCGATCCGGGCTGCAGATTCCTTGCTCATTATCAAGCCCGATAAATGAAGCCCACCGTCGGGATCGTTTGCATGCGCCATTATCATGCAGATAATATCCTGCAATCGGACGGTAATGACCGGCAAAATCATTCGAAATAAATCAATAAATAAATAAACAAAATAAATCCCGTGTGTGTCGCCGCGCGCGCGGCTACCCAATAACGGGACGTCCTGCACGGCAACGAGAGCCGGCTGACACGGACAAAGAGAGAAGGAACGGGACGGATCAATGGGGGGATTCCAAAGACGGACAGAGACACGCGGGTATATCGTGGGTCACGGGCTGCTCTGTCGCTGCTGCCTGTCTGCCTGCCTGCCTGCTTGCCGAAATCCTCGTAACCCATTGATTACGATACCCCGGCAAACAACCGACTCTCCTCGTCACACCTGTCCCCGTTCTTTTCTAACGTGTATATGTGTATTTGTGTATGTGAGTCTGCGTGGGGGCTATCGCGGCTGGCGCGGCTGTCTTTTCCGTTCATTCTCTCACGGGGAGTTTCGCACACCATGGGTTTCATGCTGACTCTCATCCAGAGCCGGGTTACGATTTCATTCTCCGTCTCCGTTCGCCGCCTTCGTCCTTTCTCGCTCTTTCGCTCACTCTCTGCCTGGTACTCGACACCCTCTCTCTCCGCCCCTCTCACCCTCCGGTGCCCATTCCCCTGGTTCCTCCTTCTCTCTTCCTCTCTTTACCTCTCTCGCGCTCGCTCTCTCACTCTCGTTCGATCTCTCTCGCTCGTAGCCTGCCGTGCTCTCGGTGCATTGCAAGGAAGTTTTGCACACCACAGAGAGAGCGGTACTGGCTCTTTCGCATCCAGAGTCAGAATTCCTGGCCCCTTTCCCCTGGCCTCGTTCAGCGTCCCTCGTACCCTCGATATATATCCCTGTGCATTTCGTTTCCTCTCGTTTCGTCGGTACCTCCACCTCTTCCTCCGGCTCTACCACCTCGTCCTCCTCGTCCACCTCTTTTTCCTCTCCCCTCCCACAGAGAGAAAGAGAGAGGGAGAGAGAGAGAGAGAGAGACAGCCTGGCTCCCTCGAGCGTGTTCCAGCTATACGACCACCCTCTCTCGGTGTTTCGTCCCTGCCGTCTTGCCCCCCTGCGCCAGCCAGCCAGCTCGTTCTCGGCGTTCTTTTTGCCCCGTTCTGTTTCACCACCGGTGGCGCAGCCCTCTCCATCCCCCGCCATCCCCCTCGTTCCTCACTCTCACTCGCTCTCTCACTCTACCTCTCTCTTTCGCCTATACTATCGCCTGGCCCCTATGCCGATGCTATCCTCTTCGCTAGGCCACGGCCGATCCCTCGTACACTCGGTCTCCCTCGATTTTCCCCGTCTCTGTTGGCCAGACCGCACCAATGCGGTCCTCTCGCTTGCTTTTACAAGTGGTTCCAGCCTCGGACCGGCGCCGGTGTCGTGTTTCGCGTAATAGGTCGCCGTCTATGATACGCCGCCCAGGGGTGGCTCTCTTATTATTATTATAATCATTAATCCCTTCCTCGTTCGGCGAGGGGGCTACCGACCATCGGGGGCACCCACTGATTTTCTGGTCCGATCACCGGAGCCACGTTCCTAAGCTTTCTCTCTACCTACCGCCATCCCCTCCCCCCTCTCCGGCCACTCTGTCGGGTTATCGGCCCGGCTGTCTTTGCTCGTTTTGGGGGATGCGATCCGCGGCAGGACTGATTAGTCGTGACCATGCCGCGCCGAGCCACGCCACAACGAAGCCGAGCCGCCCGCGCGCGATGCGGATCGCTGCGGAGACGTTAATAAGCCACGCTCCGAGCTGAATTTAAATCGCGCGGAAGCGTGTGGGCAAATGATTTCGTTTCGCGGGAAAGAAACACCAGCCTTTACCGGCCCGTGCTCATCCCTCCCTCCCTCCCTTCCCACATTTGTTTTAATTAGAAGTTTTATTACACTGACAACAATGCGTAACTGTTACCAGACTGCGCTAACCCTCGCGCGATTCTCGGGAATGGCCACACTCGAAAAAGATTCGCGGATTTGTCGACTGTTCTCCCTTCTAGCTTTAATTAATTTGGATTTATTTCGAAAATTTATTGAACGCAGCAGTTGGGGAGCAATGCAGCTTGTCGTATGTGAGGGTAGAAGGCAGAAATTCTGGAGAACTTGCAAGGGTGGATACATTTTATTGCGATTTAATTAGGAGTGTTGCAATTATAAAATTGAGCCATTTGTGGCACGAATTTTTATTGGACTTTAGGATAGATTTGGAAAACTAATTGGAGCAACATGAAACAGTAGAAATATTAAATCAATTTAAGGTTGTCGATACATTGTGTTCAACTTATTAACACTAAACTGAACAAATTTACATTTT
Organism: Lasioglossum oenotherae; assembly: GCA_028455765.1. NCBI lineage: Eukaryota > Metazoa > Arthropoda > Insecta > Hymenoptera > Halictidae > Lasioglossum > Lasioglossum oenotherae. The sequence continues at coordinate 9,071,572 of CM052285.1, read as the reverse complement.
CTATTTTATAATTAATAAAGTTGCAAGTTTCCCCATTAGAAATTATTTAATATGATTCTTCATTGAAGCACTCATTTTTATAAAAATTGCAAGAAATTTAAATAAATTCAGTCTTGTCGTTTTTATAAAAAAAATGTATACAATCGTATCTTGGGGTCAGTACGGTTATTATTAAGGTTATTAAAGTAGAAAAGATTGTTATACATATGGTGACTTCCTTGCAATCGATGCTAACAATTTTTATTTCGCATACACTTAACCGTCAAATGGTCCTATTATTTTCTTTGCTGCTGCAATGCGGTTAGCACTTCCAATAATAATGAAAGTAATGAAAAAAATTATTTGAAGAAGCGTCTGCGAGAAATTAATAACAATTTCATGTATCCTCTTTCTAATAGAATAAACGAAGTTTGTATATTTTAATCAGATCTAATGTGTTACGGTAGAACTTTTACTAAGTTCTATTGATTCTTGAGCTCAGAGGGTTGCAGGTATCGAGCGAGATTCTCACTAATTTAACCTGCTACCGCAATCAGTTCTGACCCTTGTGATCTGCTGCTCGGAAGTATCGATCGCAACTCTGACACTGACTTTACTCCGACTGCAGTTTGGAGAAAGTGTCCTTAGACTGTATCGGGATTCCTGGTATCGATAACGTGTGGCTGAAATTCTCTGTTCACAATCTCTGTTTTATAATTAAAGCTGCGGAATTTGTTGTAAACTGCAGGTGTAGCAAGAGAAAAAGATAGTTATAATCAGACTGCGGATCTTGATGCGAAATAAAAGATGTTTTCATTGATTGCAAGAGACAGGAGCCAAATAAAATGTTCATTCTTCTTTTAATTATCTTATTAACGTGAAACTCATACGCTGGTGACCTTAAATCTTTTTAATATTTCCTCTGTTTTAAATTGCACGTATCCTTTTTTGTCATGACTGCATAAAATCCGCGGTCTAGTTGTAATTTAGCAAAATGAAACACACACGTGCGAATCCTTATGTGATTAGGTGCAAGATTAATACGCGGACAGGTGTGCTCAGGAGCAATTGGTGCGTCTAATCGCAATAATCGATCTGCGGATGAATTTGTTTTTGCAGAGTACTTTGCGCCAATGAAACTCCACTCGTTCATGCTTATTCACATTTTTCACTTTATGTTTGTATTTATTATGTATATTTATGTATGAATATCTAGAATGTTAAATAAACATTTCATGTAGTTAATATATTCTTAAACTATGAAACTACATTAAGGAATTGTCTTTCTATAGAAATGTCATTTTTATTTTTGTGTGTATAAGTAATTTTTAATAATACATACTTAAAAATGAAATTTAAACAAACTTTGGTTTTAGACAATTTTAAAAAACTGTATACGGTATGCTGAGTTTCTTTAATATTGTTCTTATGATAAACTTTAATGTAATTTTTCCGATAAGTACATTATCCGTTTCAGTAATTGGAAAGTATATTGCATATAATATTCCAACATGGAATACCTATGTACGTACAAAATTAATTAACTTTGTACCTTCAATACGTAATAATGCTGAATACTTTCATCCAATTCCTTTTAATTACTCAGAAAAGCTCTTTTGAAACTTATTTCAGTCTCCTCAGAAAATAATTTACGAATTACTACACTCAAAAATTAAATTTAACTGTAATTAGGATTTATTTGTGAAAACAATTGTTAACAGTAAAAATATAATAATTTTTATAAATCAGTGATAAGATACATGTCCATGATGAATATTTCAAATTAATCACAAAATTGTTATAATGTTTAGTATTACATTTACTATTGAAAATGTCCATCCTACAACAAAAATTACGTCATATCTGTCGATCAGTTTAACATTGAAATGTCTCGCATAAAATGTTCCAGATTTTAATGCACTTTAATATTTCATAAATTTTTCATTTTATGCACGATTTTTTCATTTAATTGAAGGTCTTCTGCGCCGAATTCAGAATTTTGTACAGTGTCGTTCATATTTATGGAAGAGACAGGACTTTACAATTCTGTCTTTTTTAATCGCGTCTCTTTTATTAACTCATTTATTGTATTCTAAATTCTATCTTATATGTCAGTCGTCAGATTTTATTTTTTTTATTAAAATCTTAGTGGAACTATTAGATAACAGAAATATTATAACATACTGTAGAATGCAACAAGAAAGTACTATCACACAAAAGTTAGTAAATTGAGTTTGACGAACATAAACGATAGTTTAAGATATTAATTAATAATCATTTCTATTATTTTCAATGTATTTGACTTACGTGACGTAAATTTAGAAAATTTTAAAAACGTTCTAAAATTAACGTCATCGTAATAAAGACACTCTAATTATAATAAAACCTCAGAAAATTTGCATAAATTTAAAAAATATATTATTTTAGTTAAATTCGCCTAAAGGAAATTTATATAATCAAATTACATATTGATAAATTAGTAGAAACATTGCCACACTTGACATAATTAATTTATATTTTCGAATTGACTAATGTGCTAACAGTTAATTTTCTCGAAACAACAAAAAATGGACTTGCACCACTTTCGACATAAACGGTCCAAATAATGACCATAACAGTGATAATAGACCTTTCATTGAAAATTTCTGATAATACATTCGAAGTCAACAACCCCAAAAACTTAACACTTTACCTACCGGGAGCCTATTAATAGGATTTTCAATAATTGTGCTGTACCAAAAGAAAGCATAGAAATTTTCTTTTACATTGCAATCTTAAATGAAACTATTAGATGACGTTATTGACAGTGACTTGTAGGTTCACAATGAAAATTGCTGTTGCTATTGAAGGTTCCATTAAAAAGTGTTTGGTCGAGTACCATAGATTTTTCAAAATTATGCAATAATCACCGATCGGTAATGTGTTAAGAATATCAATTCTTCGCGAAATGGGGGCCCACTGCGGGACTCTCGGCCCGCGTGCAACAGCCTAATAAAGCTCGGCTGGCAATTTCTGCTGGAGGTCCTCGATCGGTGCACGTTTTCCGCGCAATTTCCTTGGATCGCGTCGCGTCGGCCGATCCTGGGATCATGCATGCGTGTTTGGTCGCGTCGCGTGCCGATTTCAGCGGCGAGGCGAGGCGAGGTGGTCGGTGGGACGGGTCGGGCTGGGCCGGTCCGCTTTTCGTTCCGCTCCGGTCGCTTTCTCTTTTTCCGGTTTCCTGAGGTCGGCCGCCACACCCAGCAGCGGTAGCCTGTGCAGCGTGCACGCCGGGTGAATCGATGGAGGACACGTAGGGTCGATGTTAATGGCCTTGCAACAGGTTGAACGAATCGGTCGGCGTCTTCCGACGTTGGCGTCGCGCGCCTTCCTATCTGGTGTCGCGGTGATAAGCGGATTGCGGGGAAGAAACGCGTTTCCGCCGCGTTCGATCGATAACCGTGAATTATATCGATGCACCGGGGCGAGCCGCCTCCTCGCTGCCCGTGCGCTGCATAAATATGTATTTATGGGCCGCGTGCTTTTTCCTCTCTTTCTCTCTGCCGCTCTCTTTCTTTCTCTTTCTCTCTCTCTCTCTCTCTCTCTCTCTCTCTCTCTCTCTCTCTCTCCCACCCTTCGATTCATCTTTTTTTTCGCAGAGCGCCACTCTTGCCATGGGCAGCCCGAGACCCATTTAGAGAACGACCCCGATGAAGACGACGCACGGACCCGCTTTTAGACCGTATTTTTTACGCTTGTTACAGGGCTGCTTGTTTCTTACCCCTTTACGGTCTTTACTGTAGTAATATTATTATTATTATTCCGCTTAGTTCTTATCTAAGAGTGTTACAGGACTCGGACCTTTGATAACGATCGGATTTCAAGTTTGAGTTCTATTGATTTTCTTTACGATCCTGATGGGGGGAGGGGGGTGCTATGCCTTTTTATTTGTTTTTGAATCCGAGGTTGGCACTACTGATAAATGGTGACTGCTTTCACCATTTTTTTTATGCATTTTATGCATTTTTTAATGGTTTTTGGAATACTTAATACTGCCCCATCATTTAAGGAAGAAACAAGAAGTAGATTCATCTATATGGGATGCTTTTTCCCCGAGGATCCAAAAAGTGGGAAAAATAATTACCTAATTTTTGTTTTCCTGGATCGACTAGAAAAATGTTTGAAGATTTCCGGAAAGTATTTATTCCTTAATTTTTAAATTTTCAGGTTAAAAATAACTCGAGGCTAAAATGTATTCATAACTTAATTATATTTAAACTTGATTAGAAAGGACAGATTGGTACGTATGTTGTTAAATATATGTATACTACGATTGTACGATGATATTTGAACGTGTTTACGTTTCTTTATGGAGTAACATAGAGTACAGTACGTGCATCACACAATTATTAATTATTACACGATCGTTTGTCATGTGCATTAAATCTCAATTGAACTTAAAATTTAAACAATATTTATCCCCCAACATTTAGCAAAATTACACAATTTACATTGGCACATTCGTGAGCTAATTTATTATAAAACGTACCAAACACAGTGTGCACTACGTGATCTTTCGGTACTGCTAAATTATACAGAAATAAAACGAACTTCTGATATACAATTATGTCTTCCGACATTATGTACGATGACAACAACTAAACGAAAAGATATATATGTCCAAATAAAATTTGTTAAACTATTATTTCTTTCTTTCTTTCAAGTCCGAATAAATGCTGTCCTTCAGTTATCAATATTTAAACCTCATACGCTCCTTAAGAATAGTTGCATAAAAGAGACTAGGATAATAATTCACCCATCTTTGCTCTCCACGTGAAATCAACAAATTATGTTTGTAACATTTGTAACATTTACATTTAAATGGGGTTTTTGCATAGTAAATGGGTGAATTTTTACCCTGAGAATCGTGTAAGAGTTAAACATTAAACTAAACATAATTATGTAATAAATATAATTTTCTTTCTCTTCTAAGAAACGATTAAAGAAGCCTGTAATCATTATAACCATGAAGAAAATTGTACAAGGGTTGCAAACGATTGCACGCGTATTGTATTAACAAGGTGTTAATATTGTCGAATATCATCGCGCAATCATATGCTTCAGATTTTTCAAAATAGATACTGAATTCCGAAAAAATCCACTGTCCATCGGTACATAAAAATGAAATGTTTCGACGAAAAGCCCGTAGTTAATATTTTCCGCGTAAAAATGAAAAAAAACCCGAAGATATGCCGTGATCACACTAAATTTTATATTCATGAATGTATATTAAATTCCGTGGAAAATCATAGTGGGACGAATTAAACGCAAAATTCTGCATTGAACGCGGGGCTCGAGCGCATTTGAGACCGGACGATTAGCTTCTCGCTATAGCGTCCCCCCCCCCCCCCCCTTCACCCCCGATATATCGATCTGGAGCTGGAACCACCGAGTCCATGCGCTTCCCTGATCTCTATGGAGGCTCGGAATCGGCACAGAAGCCGCTTAGAAAGCGATAACTAAAACCCTCGCTTCCCGAGTCTACGTTTCTCGTTCCGATTTTCGCGGAACGCCCGGTCTTCCCGATAATTTCGGTCGAACCTTTTATGCTCTGGATTGGATTGGTCGAACGTGGGAGCGACCCGAAAGAATGTTGGGTGGGTGGTTGCTTCGGTTCGTTTGCGCGTATGTATGTGTGTCGAATATTCAAGCGTGCTCCCTCGCGTGGAGTAGGTGAACGCTTTTGGTGAACTTGTTCGATGGAAAATGCGACGATATATGTATCTCCATATATACCGTGTGCTCCCTCGCCTTGTTTTTCGTTGATGTCGGTATTAGTCATACGAAATATGCGCAAGCTGTTTGCTAAAACGAGGGCGATACTTCGGGAATGAATTACACGCTCGGGCATAGTGAGAAATGTTTAATAGATCACGTTTATTGTGGAAATTTTATCCTGCTCCCGAGTTAGAACAGTTCCTATTTTTTCATCGTTACTTTAAACTAAAACATCGTGGTATATTCGTTTAAATATTTTTGGGTAGCTACCTTTAATGACTGTCAGTAGTATTATTGTTTGTCGAAGTAGATTTATTCAGTTCTCAACCCTTTGCAGGCGAGGTTTCAAAAAATATTAAGCATATTTTTCTGGAAGAATTAAATTAAATGTACAAACTGCAAATTTTTATGCAATTTGCAATTTTTGTAGACGAATTTTTAAAAAATGGAACAAAATCAAATCTTATTTTCAGTGAGTAGCCATTGCAGGTCTGATATATGATAAATTAAAATGGTATTAAATTCTTGGCTCTAGAATTTTTTGAAAATTTTAAGAAGTCACAAATGCATAAAGATTTTCAGTCGAATTATATGTATTTGCTTGCTTCTATTATGTACATAATTAAATTACTTGTTCCCAATTTTAAAAATCAGGTGCATAGATGCCTGCACTATGTCGACATTTGTGAAGGGTTACAATCTTTAAACGAAAATGAAGTAGAAATTCAAATAGAATTCTATTCTTCTTCCCAATTATTAAATTTGAATAAAAATCCGTATCTGCTTGACTTTGGCTTAAAAAGTTCAATGTTAGACGAGTTAGAAATAATAAATGGTCCATTTCATGCTGGAGTTCATAGTTGCTATCTCGTTAAAAAAATTTCATTTAGGATTTCATTTCATTTCATTTTTATTTCATTTATACAAGTAATATTGTCTGTAAGTAGTATTAGAAACTTGTTTGTAGTTACTGAACCTATGTTTAGTAGCACTCAAGCAATAATTTAAAGTGAATTTTGACAAAAGTCATTTTAATCTAATATACAACTTATTGTTAGAGTCATTCCATTAATGGTTATAACAACATTTTTAACGCCATATGTCTTGGTTATTAATACAAACAGTCAGTAGCTTTTATGCACAAATTTACATAAAATGGAGAATAATATCATCCAAATTGTCATATCATATGACAGCAATCGTTCCAAATATGTACTTTATAATTCAGTTTTAAAACTTCCGAACGAATTAAATAACTCATACACATTCTTATAAATCTGGAAGTGCCTTGCACTTGTTAATTTCATTAAAAGTTCGCTTCGAATTAAAGGATATTCAGATCAGATTATGAGAGACTACTTTGAAATATTTAATATAATACCGATTAAAAGAGGTTCAACGAAGTCTTGCAACTCTTTGCACTCTTAATTGTCAGGATAACAATTAAATTCATTGCAGCAACCAATAGAATCTATCATCCATATCAAATACAAGAACTCGAAGTAGGACATGACTAAGTAAATTAAAATGATTTTAGAAACATCATTTTCATTTATTCAGATATATTTCTTTTTGTGAATTAACGCCTGTTTTTTCTTTATTTGTTTTTTTAAACAAGCTGATTATGCTTTTATTCCATCGAAAATCAATCAGAACACAATCCAATTCCATTCGTAATTTACGAAAGCGACAAATTTTTAAAACGAAAAACAGGACATGTAATTACATATATTATATCATAACTAGAATGTTTTTCTAATAATTCAGCCATCTTCATCCTTTCTACCCCACCGCTATCACAACCAAAAATTCTCTAAAAAGATCCTAACATTCAAGAAGAAATTTCCTAACTTTGTCTCTCCACAAAATGAGGTCTAGAAGTGAAATTACACGGTGGATTCCAAGCTCACGCAAAACAAATGACCGCAATCTTACTAACATGGTCGACGGCCAACGCCTTATGACGACAGGAGAGATCGGATGCACCGGGATCGACGTGGGACAATTATTTACACCTTGTCCTTATGTAAATGTGGTTGACCGCTTGAGCGCGTAATACGTCAGCATAATAACACCTTGACGTACCGCACCGGTCGTCCAGCAGGACTGTCCGGTAGCCGCGAAAACCCATTGCAATCGCACTAATATCCAGCTATCACAAAATAAACTGCATTTAATTACACAGGCTCGACCGTGTCCCCGGCTGCCCATCCCCATCCTACTCCGCACCCTCTCACACCCTCGCAATTACTCTCTCTCTCTCTCTCTCTCTCTCTCTCTCTCTCTCTCTCTCTCTCCCATCCCCCATACCAATCACGTAGCCAGCGCGGCGGCTGGGTAGCATTGGGAGAGCGGGTATTTATTTCTACGCGGAAGAAAGAGAAACAGTAGGCCGCAGGGAGGCATCGACCCTTCTGCTTGCCAGACATGGATCCTGGATATTCATCCATTAATCCCGCGAGCAAAACGATGCACCACCGTCCCATCCACCACCGCGTCGACGATGAGAGAACCCCGCGGAAAACCCCCTTCTTGGATCCTCGGGATGCCAGCCCAGTTATTAATGGGTTAACAGGATTCCCTAGCCTCGGAAAATATGCCGGGGAAAGCCTCTGAAGGATTTCGGCCGAGGCCGAGGAGCCATTCGCACGCGGTGCCAGTCACCCTCGCTCCGAACAGCCACCATTTTGCCTGGCTGATTACCTTGGGATAGCGATCTATGAAAAATTAAAGTCTTCCCGGCTGATTGGCTGCTAAGTGGGGTGCCTCGACGGTGATCAATGGAGGCGAAATTAGCCCAATCTTTTATTTCTAATGTTATTGTTTAAGTCATACTTAAATCATATGAGAATCAGGAATAGGCTGACCATTGTATTCAAATGTATAAGAATTAGTTACTATTTATTTAGTTATTATTGTTTTACACCAAATGGAATTTTTAAAAGCAATTTATTTTCAAGAAGAATCTACTTTCAAGAATTTACTCTAACTTGATATTAAAATATGAGATTGCAGATCAGACGAAACTGGTTAAATTAAAGTGTAAACTGAGAATTAGATTTTGCAGACCTCGTATATTGTGCACTCCTGATAGAAATTGTTAGATCAAACAAATCAAACATACTTCGAATACTACCACGAAAGAATTGACGATCCTAGAAATGGATTTCTAAAAGTCGTCTCCTTCACTGCTTTCAAACTGGTAGACGATGGTCCTTTAATTTAGAAATAGTGTCGTATTCAAATCTTCCTCCAATAACATTGAAACAGTGAACAATAAATTGTTTAATCAAGGTGTGTTGCTTATTCTACACTAAAGAATAGATAACCTATAGGCGCAATTACTTCTGGGTTACTAAAGATACAGGAGAAGTCAAGAACCAAGTATACACGTATAGTGTTAGCACTGCTAGCCTTTAATAAGTTATAAAATCGAAGGTATTGCTTTCATTCAACCCCTGTAATTATAGGGAGAATAAAACGTCTTTATTGCGCCTTGCACTCATTAACTAAAGCTGCTTTATCATTCAGAATGTGTCTCACCGGCTCTCGTATAACCAATCGTTCTTCAAATTCCAACCTTTGTGCACATTTTCGCATGATTTCTTAATTCCCTAATGTGCGGTTAAGTTGCACTTCAATTTGACACCTCCTTCACGTTGCTCATGCCACTATTGGTAAGTTAGCTATGCACATTCTCTGTCATTGAATGCTATAATTCCATAATTGTTGTTAATTGTTAATTATTTGTTTACCAGGACCAGAAAATTCGAGGGTTATACATAGAATGCAGTGATTTTCATTAATATTCGCTTTTTTAATATTGGACCATACGACTTGCATTTTTTTGAGAAGTTAAAACAATTAATTTACTTCATGACGTGGTAAAAAAATTTTGAAAAAATTGCAAACTGACAAAATTGCGAGTTTGATTTTTCTGAGAACTTAGAACAATTACAGTTTTATGTATGACGTGATAAAACAATGTTGCAAAAATTGCAATTGGTCGGAATTGCAGACCAAAAATACTACAAAGGAAAAAATAGAAAGTTTAAAAAGTACGTTTTGTAGAATTCGATTAATTTGTTTAATTGTACGTTCTGTATCAATTATACATATTTGAAAAATTTCATCAAAATCAGTCAACGCTGCAATGAACTACAAAGTTATAAAAAAATTTCAGTTTTACAGCCTCCAACTGTAATAAATTCGGGGATTTTTCAAGACCCACGTAAAAAAGATGTAGAATACAACTTTCAGTATTTTTCTGCAATTTTTTCAAAATTCTTTTTGCACATGTAGTAAAAAATTGTTCTAATTTCTAGAAAAGATCCATGACCTATTGTCAGATATTAAAAGGTTATTAGTGAGAGTCACAGTATTCAATTATTCCTCACGGAAAGGGTCAAATGAAATGATAGTTGGCTCAATTAGTTGACAACGACGACGAACGTACGACGCCGCGCCGGAGGAAAAGCGAAACAGCGGGCCCACTTTCGTCAGCAACGAAATATTTTTCCGTTCCATGACCGTTTTAAATTATCCAAAGCGAAATGAATTTTTGGGAAAAACATTTATGCTTTAGGGGATTCAACTAGAAGTTCAACAGAGAGTAATCAGAGTGCCGACGAGCGGAGCGCGGGAATAAACTCGGTTATCACGTTTTCGACGAAGCAACGGCGGCGGCGGCGCGGGGAACGTTAATCTATAAAAATGCGCGCCGTTAATATCGGCCGTCGGGTCGTGTCGAATAGAAAAAAGAAAAAAAGGAAGAAACGTCGGGAGAAAAAGTGTCATTAATTCGCTCGCGATCAGCGTACGCGTCGAGAAATTTACAGGGTCACCGAGCGCGAGTGCGGCGGGTTCACAAATTGAGCGATTACCCTCGCAAATAAATCCAGGTAAGTGCGGCTCGGGAGGTGGCCGGGCTCGATTGCGAAAACGCGGTTTAATTTCCGACCAGGCTTGCATCGGGTTTCACTTTAATTAAGCGAAATAATTAGCCATACCCACCAAGGGGAAGAAGTCAGCCCCTCATTTCACGACACAGATAAGATTTCTCGAAATCGAAATTTCTTGTGGCGATACGATTGCCCCGCCCGCTATGGCTGTGCCGGAAATCTTACAACCGCGTCTTTTCCTTCAATTCTTTATGTCACTAACCCATTAACAATTTAAAATGTTTTAGATACGCATAAAGTAAAACGATTTTTGGTTACAAAATAAAGATGTATCAATGTTGTTTTGTATCAATTATGTGCCAAATATCATATTGTACTATGTATTATAATTAATACACTACGTAGTGCAGCAGAAATAAATCTCATCCGAGATTTAAAATGCCTAATGAAAGAAAGGAAGATAATTAACCCCTTGCTCTACGATTTATTTTACGGTTTCAGTTATTCGAACTTTTTTTGTAGATTGTAATTTCCTAAAAAAGGAGAATATTGATACAAATTGTATGCCAATATGTTCTCTAATAGCTGTATATTAATGAAACGAAAATAGAATTTTATTTCGGTTTGAAGGAAATTATTAACATATATTTTTACCAGAATCTGTTAATAATTTCTGTGAATATTATAATACAAATAACCAATTAACGGTCTTGCCCCGTAGACGGACTTACCCCGCTCCTTATTTCTACTGGACTCTAAACTCTTGGAATTGAGACAGACAATTTTTATTATAAAAGAAAACCTTATATCCATTGCTATACATAAGAATATGAATCCTGCATTATCAAATGCTAATGTAAAGTATATATAGCCATACAAAAATATACATTTTCATTTCCCTTCGACGACATTTTTCTGCATAAAGACGTACCAATCACTGTAACTGTAAAAGAAAAGGTACGGCAAGGTGTTAGCTAGTCTTAAATCAAAATGGTGTTCCACTTATTGAATCTGGAACCAGTTGAGCGGCGTCCATCAACAAAGTTTGCAAGCTGCGCTGAGAAATGCGGGGAAAATAAAGAATAAAGACATTGTAAACCGGACTGGAGGTGACCGGTGTAACCGTCGCTGGTATAATCGAGCAGGAACGGTCGCGTACACCGCGGCGTTAAAACCGTTGAAACCAAAAATTCCCCGCTTCCATCGGTTACGAGGTCCGGCGTGGTCCTTTGATCCGGCTCGCTCGGCTAATAAAAATAATCGAATCGATTTTTCCCCGGTCCCCGGCGATAAATCAACGAACTCCGCGTTCGCCGCGTACAGCTCAAAGAGGTGTATGTATGTACACTGTACACCCTTTCTCACGCGCGCGCACGCGGCAAACCGTGTTTAATTCCCCGCCACTTTCCGACGCGTCTCATCAGGCGAGGACACTCACGCTTCACCTCCCCGCCGGATTCTTGCCGCCATTATCTTCCAATTACGCCTCTCAAAGGAGGCATTTCGAAAGTTCTCTCCACGCATCCCCGGCGCGTCGCGTCGTATTTCACCGACCGTTTTTCCTCTCATTGCTGCACCGCACCGCGCCGCCGCGCGAAACCACGTATAAATATCTAAGCCCGAAGCGCGCGACGAGCAAAAAAGAAAAGAGCCGGGAGAAGAAAAAAGAGAGGAAAAAAAGGGAAAAGAGTGGCGAAGGAAAAAGAGAGGGATGTCGTGTGGGAAGATATGTATGTGTGTGTGCGTGGAGAGAGAGAGAGAGAGAGAGAGAGAGAGAGAGGGAGAGAGAGAGAGAGAGGGGGGAAGAGAAGAAAACGAGAGATCGAGCGGATGCGAGGCAGCGAACGGGCGACGACGCAGTGTGGTACCGGCGAAAACGAACGTCCCTGACGAAGTCGCGTTATTTTAGCTCTCCCCGGAGAGGACCTTCGAGGCATCGAAAATCTCATGGAAGCATCGTCGTGGGGCAAAAAGGGAGAAAACTGGGGGGAAAAGGAAGGGGGCGATATAGCTAGGCGGGGCGAGGGGGCGGGTATGCAAGCGGCCCGATAAGCCCGAGGAATCGATATTCGAGCCGGAGCGGAGCGCGATCCTCGTGGCCCGTTCCCGACAGGACGCCTGATAATCGGCCTGGAAATTCCGACGTGGTGTGTGCGCGCGCGAGAGAACCTGCCCGCCGCCGACGAGTCACGGTATATAGTGCCACTAATTATTACACCGGTGCCGCTCGTTAACGCACGCCCGTGTAAATCTGCGCTGGGGAAAAAGTTTCGTACGAAGAGAGGCATACTCTCTTCCTTCCACCTTCCTCTCTCTCTCTCTCCCTTTCTCCATTTCTCCCCCTGTCCCCCTCCCCCGCCCACCTCTCGCTTCCCTCTTACGCGTTCAATTAATATACCGGGTGAGATTAATCACTTAAGCTTATTGATCAGCTCAGGCTGTCGGGCACAATTTTGTTCTGGTGCGTTCGACGTTTCGGGCACACCGCCGCGCTGCCCGGTCGAGCACCACGAATTTTATTCGGTTTTCCGGGACGTGGTCGTGGATTTTCGGTATTTGGTACACGTTGCTACTGTTGTTGACGTAATAGGCGGATTGGAGATTTGTGATTAGTAGACTGCGGATCTTTATGCAAAATAAAAATATTCTGCATTCGTTGTGAGAAGCAGAAATAAAATAAAACGTGATTTCATCCCTTAATGATTTTGTTACGTTAAAAACAACATTAAAATATTCTTGAATTTTTCTATTATAATCTATTACTGTCTTATATTTCACCCAACTAATTTCTTTATAAATGTATAAAGATCCGCAGTCTAGTGATTAGAAATTGGTCTGGCACGGATTTGAGAGATTCGGTATTAATGCCCAGGGACGTGATCGTCAAATTTTTTCTTATGTGTAATTCATCATTTTTCTGTTTGTACACATGTTCTCGTTTCGGTTGAATGTTGTTAATCTGTTGATATACAAATTAAATGGAATTGAAAATGTGACGAAAGTACGGTTTATTATGCATATAACTTGGTAGTTCTGTATGCTTGACAATGTTGTGTGTGTGAATTCTAAAATTTTACTAAACATACTAAATAATATTTTACCCCAATGTGCACAATATCGCTCGAAACATAACTTCGAGGGGTCTCTTCGTAAAATTTTTTTTATTCGGAATATATGATTTAAGATTGATTATCAACATTTGGGTCACCCATATTCGACTAACGTTGCAGTTAATGTGTTAATCCTTTGCACACCTAATTTAAATATACACTATACTGTATAACATCATTGTTTTGCAATAAATCGTTTAGGATTGGTAACAATCATGGAACTGTCTCTGGACATGTGATTTAAATAAAACACTTCATCTTCAAGTTGTCAGCTTAAATATGCATTATGCTTTATAACATCAATTTTTTGGAATAAATCGTTCAAGCTTGGTAACAATCTGTCTTTCAAAATGTACTTTAAATAAACCACTTAAAATATTGTGGGATTGTTGGAACCAAAATGGATAAAGAAATTCGCAAAGGGTTAATACCCAGAATAGCAGCCACGCCCTACACGATCCAGCTGAGTCTATTAAACAAAAAAGCGTTGCGAACTGCAAACCAACAAGACTGGATAATTGTCCGCAACAACCCGTCCACCGCGAAATGTTCTCCAGAAAAGCAATCCACGATTTCGCTCGGTCCCTGTAAAAAAGATTAATGCAGAAGGGTTAACGTGTCTGAGTTTTTACATCTGGCTCTCAGCCGTAGGAGCCCCTCCTCGCGTTCCCGGTTCCTCCGCCAGCCATCGTTCATCGAAGACTCGAAACGGTCGATGATGAAGTTTCAACCGTCTGCCACGCGGTTTTTCCTATCCTTTTCTGGATGCCGGTGATCCTTCGCGTTTCTCCGTCGACCCCAGACCTAACCCACCACCGCGCCGCAGCCTTGTCCTTCCTCTTCCTACTTGCCCTCTCCTTACCCCCTACCCGTCCCGGAGCAACCTGCCCCTCCGGCACCGGCCGAGGTGTGTTCCGGAAACCGGTTTCCGTCTCTCTCGTTCCCGCGGAACGCCGCTGCCGGCTCATTAGCAGGTGATCAATTAAAAATTCGTTTGTTTTCGCGGTCTCGGGCAAGGGCGCCGCCCACCTAGCCCCGGCTCGTCACGGGTTCGCTTTGGCATAGGGCCGGAGGGTTGGAGGGTCGGAACGAGCAACCCCCGATGACGCTTGATGCGCCCCACCGGAAGCCCAGGGGGTGGGCAATAGTTGGGGACTGGCAGTTTAGTGGCGACTGGAATACGGGAACGCGATATGGGTAATTTATATCGCGGGCTTTGCACGGTTTTCAAGCGGTCCGGCCCGGCTCAGTTGTCGAATCAGAGAACCGCGCGCACCGTGTCGCGTGGGTCACGCTATTTACTTCCAGCAAGATCTCCTTCGACCACCTGGATCACCTTTTTTCCTCCTCTGCCTCTAGCTTTCCGAAACCTTTTTCTCAACGTATCAAAACTTATGTTAGGGATACTATTAAATCTTTCCCTCCTTTATTCCCTATTGTTCCCTTAGTTGAAGCTCCTTGGTCTCTTACCCCTCCAAAAATTGATTCATCCTTATGCGAATTCCAGAAGGATATCACTAACCCCATTATATTCCAAAATATCTTCCACGAGGTTACCCAAAAATATCCTGATCATATTCATGTTTTTACTGATGAATCCAAATCTAACGATGGATGTGGATGTTCTGTTATATTCCCTAACTGTCGTAAACTATTTCATCTTCATGACTCCTGTTCTGTTTTTTTTCCTGTGACGCCTATGCCATATTACGAGCTGTTCAATCTATTATCACTTCTCAAGACTCCAACTTTATAATATTCACCGATTCCGTCATCCAATTATCATTCACATCTTCAATGCCTTAATTGAAGCTCAAATCAATAACAAAGTAATCATTTTTTCCTGGATCCCTTCTCACATAGGGACATTGGGAAATGAAATAGCTGATGCCGCGGCTAAAGAGGCTTCTAAAGGAATGTCAACAGAATGTTTTTCTTCTCACAGAGATATGGTAAAACAAATTAAAAGAGAAATTAGAGTTGAATGGAATGCGAGATGGACTAGTTCCCCTCCCTCTAATCTATCCTTGGTAAGGCAAGACCTATTAAATAATGATTGTTCCCAAGTAACTAACAGAAGAGATCAGGTAGTTCTCACACGACAACGTATAGGACATACTAACCTAACTCACTTATATAGAATTTTGAAAGATCCCCCTCCCATGTGTACTCGATGTAATACTATAGTTTCGATTGAACATCTTATATTGCACTGTCCCCTTTTCACCTTCCAAAGACGTCGATTTGCTATACCTAACAATTTAAGTGAATGCCTTAATGATTATAAGAATATCAACCATGTCATAACATTTCTAAAATCCATTAATTTGTACCACACTATGTAATCATTATATATGCATAATTGTTACTAATTCATTTTTCCACAATGTACTTGTAATTAATTCTAATTTTAAGAATCTAAATTTGTATTTCACATGTCATAATTCTTGTGGTCGCTAATGACCTAGATGTTGATGCGACCTTAAATAAATAATTGAAAAAAAAGATCTCCTTCGCTTTTTTCGAAAGGCGACGAAAGATTGATGGCCTTCCGGCGCTGCTAAGAACGGAAATCTTAGTCGAGGAAATAGGAGAGGTCTGATGTGCTCCTGCAATTGAGCTTTCTTCATACCATTCGATTGCACCCCCTGAGATTTCCATCTGTGGCCAGTTCAAGTCGCTACCCCTATCACAATTTATTTAAGTCTTTTAGCATATGTATTAAGAAAGAAAGATGCTGCTATCCTGAGATCAATAGCAGCCTTTCTAATACAAATTGACTGAACGATATAATTAAATATGTCTCCGTTTAAGAGGGAAGTTAAATATGAAGCATAAAGTGTAACCTAAAGTTAATGTTAATGTTATTCTATACTTTTGTATTAATGCAGTATTACCTTTTCTATTACATTTTTACATTGTAAATTGTTTATAATGATAGTATGTAAGGGTAGAAAGTAAGAGATATGTATTAGCATGTAAGGACCAGTTTGAATTGGGCAAATAGAGCCGCGGCTCTTCAACGCCATCTTTATGTACACATAAAGTAAAGAATAAAGTAAAGTCAGTTCTTCTGTTCTACCTAACAACAAATTACGAAAAAATTCATTAACATTCTGTCGGATAGCCCACACGACTGTCAATTTATTTCCGAATTTTTGTCTGGAAAATCGAGTTTTGAAAAAGCTAGAACCTTTAAATTGTTGACTTTATAATGAAGTTATCAGATACCCGCGTTTATATTAGTTATATTAGTGATATTATGTAACTTAGTTGCATTAGTTATATTATATAACTTATTTATATTTCGTCTTATTATTAGACAGCGCATCTTTGCGTAGAATAAAAATTTCCTACCTAAATTGCAACAAACTGCAATGGAATAGAAATTAATTTTCTTTTTTAATATGTTTGACAGGTTGACAATAATATGGCAATATTTTTGAATTGTTCCAATGGTTTCTCTATTTTAAATTACACCCGTTCACTTTTGAGATATGTTAAGTAAAGATATCTCCATTGCATCTGTCACTATATAAGATACAACAAAATGATGATGAGAGCTTCGCATAATGATAAAAATGTAAGGTGCTGGACTTTATTACGATTAATAATCAGGTACAAACGTCGGTATTTCGGGTTACACGATGACGCGGTGAATATTTTTAGTAAGACCGGCGCGTGCACCCGATCAATCACGACCCAGAAAAACTTTCGACGAAAATTTTAAGTCCGCCGCGCGGTGGTGCGTGTTGCGATCACGAGGGGAATTAGCGGCGTTCGTGATAAACTCGGCGAAGCGACAGATGGTGAAACTTCAGGTGGCGTGACTCGCCGTTGAACGAGCTTAGCGAGAAAATGAACTTCTGACAAATGGAAACAGGTCTAATGTTGCTGCGCCTACGGGTCACACTGTGTTCACAAAATTTTTTAATCATATTGAAAGTACTTATTGTTTGATGTAACATGGGAGATGTTAATGTTAGTTTGCAATACATAAAAGGATTTATCATGTAGGTTACCTAATCAAAGAAATATAACAACATTGATCATAATATCAAGTGAATACATCATGCTGCGTCAGAAGAGAATAGAATGAAGTAGAAACAGAGTGTAAGGATCAGACAGCACACAACTGATAAAAAATTTCGTAACTAATTATTTTCTAAATGAAAACTGTGTTTACCTTGATTAAAGAGTAGGTTACTAATACTGCCAGCTTGTTTACTTTACTTTACATTTAAAGATTATTATTTTTCAGTCCGAGTCAGAAGAACAAACTGGACTTTCTGTGTCGAAAAACATCGTACTTGGAATACAACAAGGTGTGTATTTACTTTCGTATATTTATACGGACATTCAACTCATAATTTTAAAAATGAGAAACAATCTAAATGTTGTAGAATAATCACTGAATAGATTTAAGGCTCACGATTATTTGCAACACAGCTTTCATTCGAAGCTATCTAGAATATAAATCATATAAAAATATATAATAACGTATAAAACATATAAATATGTAAAATGAATTAATTCGTGAAATTTGTAAATCCCTTTTCAAATACTAGAATTAATGTGTAAAAATTAATTATTTCATTAAACACGTTAACGTTTACACTTGAAATCGCCTCGGATACAAGCATATTATAGTAAACTTAGTCTTTATGAATCAGGTTAATGTTTGGCATGTGAACCGACAAACGCATTCTTTCATCTTGTTCTATGTGGTTGCACGCAAACTGACCCATGTAAAAATTCAACCGTCGTATTATGCTTTTTGAAAATGTATAATTTCAGACTTTTTCATTTTATTGTATATAGAGTATATTACTAGAGTATTTTGTTCTATGTTTATAATTTCGTAAATAGTGGATGAAACGGAAATTTTTACAGATTTTACGATCTTGTATAGACTGTACTTTGTACTTGCATGCACATCAAATAATCTAAAAAATAAAAAACCAATCAATTTCTCAATTAGAAACTTGAAACAAAAATTCGAAACTTGGTCTGGCAAACATTTCAGAAATTTTTCAACGCTAAGACCGATTTTTCCAGGAATCCTAAAATCTCTGAACAACTGCCGCTTGTTCGCGCGCGTGGGAATAAGTAACCCTAGCACGGGTATAAAACTGTAAAATTCGTGGATCGAAACAGGAGCAGCAATCTAATCTGGCGATCCTCTGTCATAAACAAGCAAGGGAACCGCTATGGAAACCTCTCCCGGGCTCCAGTAATTATTCCGGATAATTCTGTTGCGCAGAGCTAGGTTGTTTTCCTGTAGGAGACGGTCCCGATCCCACGGCACTGATACGATCGATCGACGTGCGGAGAGCGCGCTGGCAGAGCCGACGAAAGAGCGGCGAAATTTTCGCGGTAAACGTCGATGCAGCGCAGTTTTAGGTAATAAACTCTCGGGCCGCGTCACGCAATAAACTCCGCACTACGTCTTCAGAACAATAGGACATTCTGGAAGCGTTACACGCAACGGTTGGCATCGCCGCGGCCATGGATGAAGCGTTTGGCAGTAACGCTTGCAACGCCGGCTTCAAAGAACGCGATCAATCTTCCCTTTTATTCCGCCACCGCGGTCCGCAAGACGTTGTTCGAGAACGGCCAGCGCGGCGTCGCGACGACGACGTGGTGAGACTGGGGGAGTGTTTGCCAACGGATATTTAGAGCGGTGGACGCTCCGGGAACAACTCGCTTGCGAGCTAGCTCGCGTTTTCCGGCCATCGATATCGTCACTAGGGATGGGATCAAGTTCAATATGTACCTACCTACCCACGAATCCCCAATTTCGATGCTCGTCGTTCCACCGATTTCGACCGCTGCTCGCAAGAAATGCTCTTTCTTTGCTAAGCCTTGATTCAGTGCACTTTAACAGAACACAGCGAGGTATCACAGTAGACAAAAAAATACATTGACATGCACAGTTGACCTTGAGTGACCTTGAATGATCTCTACAACAGGTCGCTGTATTCGTCTTGAAGCACTGTACTAGAATGTAAATAAAAAAACCATACCGTTCCATTTAAAAAAAAAAACAGAGTTCACCTTCGTATCTCCTTGACGTCTCCATCTAGAAAAAAATTAGTAACATCAGATCACGAGCGCCTCGATACCAAGTATGTTTGGTCTGATGCATTTTCTTTTCAGGTGACCTGTTTATAACACCCACCCGAAGAAAAATAGTCAGAGGTTAATGCGAGATGTGACAATTTAGAAAATTACAATACGTAATAATGACAGGGCTACGCTGAAACTTCTATTGGAGCAGGGCTGCCCAACTTCTTCTTCGCTGCGAGCCACACAATGGAAGATAAAATGGTACTGGTGCTACGTACACCTTGCACTGCGATTTTACTTTCTTCTGACTGTTGAGAAGCAACATGCTTCCCGCTTCCTGCGCAGAAGTAGCCATAATTGTTACGCGTGGCGACGAACGCCTTTGAGCGTCGATGATACACGCTGATGGTCTTCGTCACATCCTCTGACCCTCTGTCACAGGGTTAGGACACTCATAAAACATTCAAATGTGAAATGTTTCTAGCATGAGAATCATAGTGGTGTAATATTTTTAAATAAATTCGTATTATGGATTTTTGTAACGTACTTTCTCTTCTTCTGCAAAGTACCCATAAGTGAACAATGGCTCTAAACGATTTTCAGAAGCATTAAACGATAAATTATGGTAAACTTCGCTTAGTTTTAGGTCAATCTCATGACTGACATTGAACTCATTCCTGAAGGTCGATTGCCATAAGAAATATAATTGTCTTCACCTTCGCTTTTTATAAATGTATTTGTAAATTGGCTGTCTACTCATAACTGCTCAAAAGTGCCATAACAAACATGAATTTACTTGCAGTATCCTTCACTCTAATCGTCAGATCTGCGTTGATTAGATGATCCAAAATCTAAATCAAAGACACACTCGCGTACTTGGGACTCGCTAATTGAATAATCGATCGATCGAATTAGAGCGATTACACTGACAGAGAGCAGACGATTCATGCGGACGGAACAGCGAAGATCGTTTTAACAACCAGCCTCTGGTAAATGTCTCCGTGTTCTACTGCGCTTTGAGGATTATATAATTAAATTAGCTTAATTCCGAGCGCTTATGGTTGTATTGTCTAGGTATTGCCGAATTACGATGATGTTACAGACTGCTGCGCAACATCTCTGTCCTAGATATCAAAGAATTTATTTAAAACACTTGATGAGAATTATAAAAGGTGATCAGTAGATGGTGGCGCAATAGAAACGTTTGACGCGTCTGTTCGTAGCCTACCGATCCGACTTCTTACAAAGGCCAAGCGCGCGAACGAATTTTCAAAGCCGAGAAAATTTTATTCCACATTTCTGACTTATTCTTTTTGTGTAGCATCACCCTGTTTCCAGTTGTACCACCTTGTTACCGATCACTCTGTATGTTTAAAACACACTGGATAAGTATTGTACAGCAAAACCTTGTTCTAAGAAAAACCCTCGGGTCCGTGGTGTTTTTTAGATCCTGTAGTTCTACTATTTCTTTGTGACCTCGCCGACCATTTTTTAAAATTGTACTTCATATTTTTCAACATATAATATTATTGCTTATGTCAAGACGAGTTCAACAGCCTAGTATACTACGACCTTGACGTGATCTTAACAATAGGCAGGCTTAACTTGTTGATATTGGTAAACATATTGATCTTTCTTATGTAATAATTTAAAGAACTAACATTTTTTAATTCAATTAACTATAAATAGCAACATTTAATAGAATGTTTTAGTATCAAATAGTTTTTTCATTTATGAAACTTGTTAGTAGAAGAATGGCCATGATTCTCACGGATTTTTCTCATAATGATTCAATTATGTAATAAATTGTTAGTGTCCGGCGTTAGGTGACTGCCTCCTACATATCGCAATCTACACAGAAAACGTAATTAAAATTTGTAGGATATTATTGAATATATTTTATGGTGCGTTTGTGTTTCAAGGATCAAGGACGTTGCAGACTTTGTAAAATCAGTACAAGTGCTAAGTACTGCGTGCCACCGATTCAGAAATGGATCCGAACTAATCCTTCTTGCACCCTAACGATCGAACTTTGGCAAAACCGGCGGGTAGAAGATGCTATCGAGGTCTGCCCCTGTTCTCAAGGAAACCGAGTCGCTAAGTGTGACGCCGTTTACTGTGATCTGCATCGAACGCGAGAATCCGAGTTCTCGGTCTTTTATTACTGTCCTTGTTCTTTGTTAGTCACCGTGAGTGGCGAGAGCATAATTGCGAGCTGCCCTACTCGGGGCCGTCCTGGTTGTAGGCAGCGGACGACTTTTCTCCTGTGGAAAACGCAGTTTACCTCGAGCCACGCTTCGTACCAATAATATTCCTTCTATGTTATGTTCTAGAAAAAATACTATACTATGCTGTACTATTACTATACTATAAACAATTACTATATACTATACTCTATACTATTACTATACTATAAACAATTACTATATACTATACTCTATACTATTACTATAATATGAACAATTACTATATACTATACTCTATACTATTACTATACTATAAATTATTACTATACTATTATTATATTATACTATACTGTACAATAGACTATGCTATACTATACTATTACTATATTATACTATACTGTACAATACACTATGCTATACTACACTATTACTATATTATACTATACTGTACTATAGACTATGCTATACTATACTATTACTATACTATAGACTATTACTAGCACTATACTCGTTCATTCTTAACACGTTATAATAATATACAATAATTGTGCTGTACAGAATGGAAGCTTAAAAATCTTCTTTCAAACAATACTCCGAAACGAAATTATTAGATACTCCGTCATGAATGATGGTCGTTGGTTTATGATTGCAGTTTCTGTTGTTGTTAAAGGGTTTTTTAAAAAAATCCTCAGTCATGGGCCATAGACTTCCAAACCAGCAAGAAAGTATTAGCTCAGAAAATCCGATACATTGCTTCATGAGACTGAAACTTGATTGATCGATTGATTGAAATATTGAGATTGAAACAAATGAAATCGGATATAAGGCTATGTCCTCTTCAGTCTACCTCAAGTATTAGTTTATAAAATGCCCTGGTTTGAACCTATTTCGCGGCATGAAAATTTTGTAATTGATTCTACCCATTTTATCCCATTTAATCTTTCAATTTGTTCATATTCGTCGAACAGGAACACGCGCGAGCGGTTTTTTCGCATCGCATCGGTTCGGAGCCAACCGTCGAGTCGCGCCGAACGACTTTTGTTTATGCGGAATAACCGTGCAGCATAAATATTCGTGCGAGCCAGGCTCCGCCTGTTCGCTGTACAAATATGCCGAATTTCTCCGTGATTATTCGCCGTAGTCGGGATACGGGCTCGTACTTCTGTTCGATAATCGATATTCTGTCGCTGCTTTGTGCCGGCGCTGTCCCGATTGCGCCACTTTCATTCCCGTGGGCCTCACGGGAAATTTCTGGGTCAGCGAATATGGAAACCGAGCGATTAATAACTGCTCATTAGCGGCGGAGCGACGTTTTATCAAGCACGACCTGGCCGCCCGCGGTCGACGCTTTTGCTGCATTCGGGGAAAGTGAACGATGATTGGGCTCCAGGAAACTACCGACGGATATTTAGGCCCGATAATTCCTCCACGTACCATATTTAAGGGAACAGTCTTCCGTGAAAGTTACGACATTTAACAATTCTCTCGAATATTTTTTTTCATGCGTCAACTGCGTGACATCCATATGTGAGCAACGAAATGATTTCTGCAGACTTAAAAATTCATTTAAATGTAGTAATAATAATTTTAATTAATAATACATATAATAATAATCACTAGATCGCGGATCTTTATGCATTTATGAAGAATTTGGATCAGTGAAATACAAAACAGTAAAAGATTAGAAAAATTTCAAAACATTGTGATGTTGTTTTTAGTGCAACAAAGTCATTAGGGATGAAATCAATTTTTATTTTACTCCTGCTGCTCACAATCAATGCAGAACATTTTTATTTTGCATAAAGATCCGCATTCTAATAATAACAATTCAATAGGACATAAAAGACGCAGCCTGTTCGGATCTACAGGTTTCCTATCGATGTATCATAAGATCTACAATAGATCTACAGAAAATCGGTTTTATGAGCATTAAATTAATTATTTTGGAAAGCGCCGTAAAAGAAATTTTGATAAGAGTAAATAAGAGCCATCCTAGTGTGTTTGGCATTATAATTAGACTGCGGATCTTTATGCAATTGTGGATTCTAATAATTTTGAGAAATGCTAGAAAATAAAATTCGACCGAATTGAGTACGAGATTTTAATTTATTGTCTTATCTAAAAAGACTACTGTCACACGGAAGATAAGATTTAATTTACAACAATTGCAAACTACATGAACGTCCAGTACTGATAAGTGAACTGCGGATCTTCATGCAAAATAAAAATTGTCTGTATCGATTGCAAGAAATAGAAACTAAATTGAATGTTATTTCTTCCCTTAATGATTTTAATAGAGAAGAAATCATATATTAACATCTTCAATTTTTCAAATTTTTCAGCCATTTCAAATTTCATCTTGTCAATTTTATCTTTATGCAAAATAATAATGATTGCAAGAAATAGAAACGAAATTGAATGTTATTTCTTCCCTTAATGATTTTAATTGAGGAGAAATCATATATTAACATCTTCTATTTTTTAAATTTTTCAACAATTTCAAATTTCATCTTCTCAATTTTGCTATAAATGCATAAAGATCCGCTCTGTCTACTGATAAGAGAAACACTTCTTTATTGTGGGCAAGATGAAGCCGAAGAACAATTAATTGAAACTGTATAGAAGATTGTTATGTACAACGAAAAATCAGCTAAATAAATTACAAAAAGAATTATAATGTTTGTTGCACCATAACTTAAAAAAATGAATATTTTTAAATTTTATTCGACGTTCACAAAGGAATGGCCCATTAATCCATGTCGTAGGTGACCTTATAAATACATACAAAGACGTATAAATATTTACAAATATTTGGAAAAAGACACATCATAGAACGGACAGTAGTTGATGTACAGCATGTCATAAAAGTCTATATACACAAGACAAAGTGTGAATATTTCAAAAAAATAGTCTTTTTCCATTCTATAGACGTTGATTAATTTCAACATTCGAATTAGACATTCTGAAATGTGACGAAATTCTTATTACATTCGATTAACTGAAAACGTAAATCAATCAGGAACACAAGATTGTACAATTTGCTATTAGTGGAATAATTTTCATTCGTTTTAATAAGCTTGTACTGATTATAGTGTTAAACAAACGACAATGTAAATGAGTCAAATTTTAACAGATGTAAATAAATTAGAATATATTCTTGTAATGCTGTAACAAGTTTTTATAATTCAGGCACAATAATGTTATATCTTATAGATGTTATAAAAGCTATAATTGTTTCATGTTAAAAATAACTGCCCACTTTTTATAACGTGTGTCCAACTTACCCGTTTATAAGAGAATTATGAGAATTATGATTATATTTTGTTTAATTGTATTTACTTTGATTAATATACATTTTTTTATGTGCCCCTATAGCTAACTTACAAGAATTCATACAGAATTGCTGGAATCATGCTGAACTATAAACATATTTAAAGATTGCGATCTCCACAGGATTAATCAGTCGGTGAAACGTCAGTTAATTATTGTAGATAAATTGAATGCTACTGATATACTCGAGTGGAAATTGGTCGAATAGTTTTCCGATAGCATTTACGGTGTGAGTTTGTCAGTAGATTAACCAATCGATCTGTAAGCTCGTAAGTTAAGGAGTCATTCAATAAATTAATCAATCCGTTAACCAGTCGATTAATCAATCAATCCGGCGGTTAATGAATCAATCGCACGGCCAATGATTAATTAGTTGATGATTCTACAAATTAAACACGTTATTAATCCATTGGACAATAATTAAATCGCTTTGGCGACCAGTTAGTTGGTTAGTCCGCCGGGCAAGTCGTGAATCGATACAGAAATTAGAGAATCTATTAATCGGTCGATGTATTATTAATCAGCTGTTCTGCCATTCGACTTGTGCCAAATAATTAACTTAGTCAGTATCATACTGCATTCGAGGTGCTATTGTAAAAAACAATCCAATAAACAAACAATCAAATAAATTAATACAACAATTCTCAGCTTTTGTCACGAAAAAAGAACTACACGTCATAAATGATAGAAAGCTATTAAAAACATCGACGCTCCTAATTAGTAGCTTCTTCTTAATTTCATTCTAAATGTAACATAGTCATAGAGAATTTAATAAAACTATAAACGCCGGTGTATAGTGTAGATTAAATACTCTAAACGTACATCAAACCAGTACTTATATATTTTATTTATTGTTGACTACTTCGGTGACATCGACTATCACCGTTCTTGATATAAAAAATGTATAAGATTACAATTATAGCATTTCATTAATTGAAGGCTGGAATTAAAAAAAGGCAGTAAGTGCAACAATGAAAATTCCGAGGAAAATGACTAGGTGGAATTTGAAACAGTAAAAACATTAAAAGAATTTAGAATACTGTTATATTACTTTCAACCTACTAAAAATATTACGAAAGAAAACAAATTTCTATTTCACCTCAACTTGTTGAAATTCAGATGGAAAATTATTATTTTGCATAAAGATCCGTTATGTAGTTAGAAATAATTGATCTTACTCTTAACTGGTCACTGACAAATTCACCCTACGTGAACCCAGTCTAGTAGAATCCCATTCGGGTAACAAGTGAACTGTCCCAGCGCTTGGATCGTCCCGAACCGAAGACCCAGGCGCAGAAATGAGTACCCTTGGTGAGCCCGGCCCGCATTTCGTGCCCCCTATTGTCCACTCGGAAACGAGCTGAAATATACCGAAACCCGGCGGATGTTTGATGCCAGGGCGACGAGACGAGACGGTGGCAAAGAGGAGAGTAGGAGGAGGAGGAGGAAAAACGAGACTCGCAGGCTGCTTACGAGCTTATAAAGAGGCGATAAACATAACCAGAGGCTCCTTTATATCGGCTTCCACGAGCGACAGGCCAGAAGGTCGGCTGTGGGGTGCGGCGGGGTGGGGCGCGGTGCGGTGCGGTGCGGAAAGTTGCGGTGGGTGGTGCGGAGAAGCGGAGGGTAGTTGTCGGTGGGACGACCCACGTGTGCTGGTTTCCCTCGTGCTGGTAAGCGGAGAACGACCGGGTCGGCGGGGTACGGGGCTGTTGGCGGGTAGAGCGGGTTGCTGGTTGCTGGTTGCTGGTCGCGGTAGGAGGCCGCCTAGGTTATCGATTATAATCATCGGCGTACGGGCGCCGCGACGGATCTGCAATCATTAGGGACGCCTGGGCGTCGTTCCACCTTATTCCGACTGCCGGAAGCGAGCGGAGCACAACCGTTTGAATATCTACGCAGCGAGGCGCGTACCGTGCTGTGCTTTCCTCTCCGCTTCGCTCCGCTTTACTCCGCTTCGCTGTGGCTGCTGTGTTCCGCGCCGTACCGTGCCGCGCCGAGAGCTTGCTCGAAGATATTTCTCACTAAATTCGTTAGACCGGCTGTTAATCTGCCGTGGAAAATTTTAATGCGTTCTCGATAATCGATGGGGAACGAATCCGTTCCCGGCTGATGAGTAATGGGCTGAAGGGACGCTGTCTAGGAGAATATTGTCGCGTTCAATTGATAGAACTCTTTCCACCGAGAGCTCGAGATACGGATGTTCCAGTCCGATTCAATTCTCTCGAGAATCGATCCTTTAAATCGATTATTCGTGTTTGCCCAGAATCGATTCTTCGGTGCAAGCATCGAGCGTAGATCTTTTTCTCTACTTTCATTCTTGTTCTGCTACCTAACCCATTGACGTCATATTTAAATGCAGTGATTACTTAGAATGATGATTAAATACCCCAGCAGGACTTTTTACGCAAGATTAACATTTTCTACATTTATTGTGAGGAGCACAATATAAATGGCGATGTATTTCTTCTTTGATGAATGGAACATCTCTGGTTCGAGAGTTGAACTCGCTACTGACATTTTCGACGCGCCTCTCAACTTTTGTTTTTAGCTTCGCGACGATACGATGGAATAAAGTTTTGATGCACGGCGGAAAAATTTTCGACCCATTTATTCGGCTGTCCCCGGAAATATTGAGCAGTTTTTCGCCATCCTGTTTCTTGCCGTTCTGTCCGCGTGTACCCGAGGAACGGGATTACGCGACAGAAGGAAAAACAGATGGTGGAATGCAGTTTGCCAGTCGAATTTAATTTTCGTTGGAGGCACCAGCCGGTTAATAAAGTAATGCTTCGGCGTGGATAGGACTCGAAGAAGTATCTATTTTTTTTTTTAAAAAGGGTGTCATCTTTGCGACCCCTTTTATTCCTCTGAGCAATGATCTAGTATAAAGTTCAACTTAGAATTTTCAATAGCTTTAGTAAATAAATCAGCAAATAAATGGTTTTTTAAATCTACACTGGACTTCATGCGAGATTTTACATGCAACAGATGAAATTTTCTTGTATAGTTTAGAAATTTAATAACACTTGCGCTTTATATATTTTTTTGAAGTTTAAGCCTTTTTAATCCTCTATACAATGATTTATTATAAAGTTTAGCATGAAATTTTTAACATGGCTTCCTTATAGCCAAACAAAGCCCCCCAGAGCATAGCACATATTCTGTTGTTTTAAACGTAAAACGACTACCAAGGGATCAAATGAAGTTTTATTTAACCACTACTTCCCACAATCGATACAGAATGTTTTTATTCTGCTTCATTGCAAATTCCTAATATTTAGCTTGAGAATTACATTTTCGACCAGGATGCAGACTTGATGATTAGGGTCGCACATTCAATGGGAACAAGTTCGTCCCGCGATCGATTTTTTCGACTTTTTTTCCCCCGAAAAGCCGTATACAATTAAGTTAATTACTAAAAATGCCATAACGAACGGAATTACGCAAAAAAATCATTCACGCTCGCTTCGCACTTAAAGGAGTGATCGCAAAAACTGGTTATGGAAAGTCATTGTGAAAGCTATCATACCGCGAGTGTGGCAAGGAAGGCATCATAATACTAACATAATGCTACCTTGGCAGTGAGGGCAGCGGGTAGAGCAAAAAGATAGCTGAAATAACTCAATTAGGAAGGGTACATTGTGAGTAAGTCCTTCGGTCCGAGGAACTGTCAATTATCTAGGCTTACGGGACAATTTTTAGACGGTGGAGGACGTTCCAATTTTAGACTGACCTTATCATGATTAATCTTCTAACTTCTAAACTCTAAGACTAGACGTGCTCGCTTGTCTACGAATTCAGCTAGATTTACAAAGTACATACAATAAGGAAACAGTCACAATAGGAGTGAAACAAGTATATGTATTATTAGTTGACTGCTGATCTTTATACAACATAAAAAAATATATTTAAAAAACGTTTTAAAAACCACGCTTATATATATTATTATACTATATTATTATTATACTATAGCCCCTACGTATATCATATCATCATACTATTTCCAGAATATGGATTCTTTAAATTTATAGAATGACAGCTATTGCTAATACTACTTGCAGAATACTACAAACTAATGCCTTCTATGGAGTTTAATAATATTCTTATACCTGTTTGGTTTCCAATAAAAGATTCAATAAAGATTAGAATTATGTTTCCGAACAGTACAATTGAAAAATGTTTTAGTCTATCATCGAAAAGTGAAAATACTTATTAAACTTTCAATAACAGTCATAAATCGGCAGTATAGAATTGTGTTTCTGGAAATACTCTAGTTTATAAGCAAAGCTTGAGAACTCTTCATTGAACGGGTTCGCATAAATATACCTTCATAATTAAATCGACTTTCTAATTCATTACTGCTTATCAGAAGTAATAACAAGACGGTTTACTGCATCGTTGACCCTGATAATGATCCCAGCACCATCAAGTATAAACTATCCATGCAGAAAACCGTACATTATGCTTTGACAGGAGAATTAAAAAATGAAGACCTTTTAATTGTTTCCTAAAAGAACGGATTTACAAAGGTGTTCGTTAAGCACCTGTTACCGCCATGCTTTGTATGTCTTCAAGATAATACCTTTGTAATTATTAACGATCTTATTAACGACCGGTGCATGTTGAAGTTAATTAAGTTTAACGGTTCGCTTTGGCACAACTTCACGGAACAAAAGTAGTTACCTGCACTTTACGAACGGTGTTATCCTCACCTTTGAATGCGTGTGCAACTTTAAGTGATCCATTCAACAACCAAATTCGCCTAATTTACAGGCAGACGTTTTAATACTTTACTCGCTGATGCTTTCTGTATCCGAAATTTGCCTTTGCCTTGAAACTGAAACCTTTACTGGGAATAACTATGATTAATACATAGTGTTTACATTACAGTAGATTTCACGTAACGTACGAAATTTGGACTGCAATTACAGCTCCCGGTTACTATAACGCAATAGGATGTTTAATTTGCACATTTAAATTCTGCCTCACACTAAACGAACAAACACAATCCATATGAATTTCTTGTTCGTTCATCATATGCAGGTTTGTAAGTTACACTTTTATCTGCGGTAGCCTAGGTGTCACACGATAAAAGTATAATATAGTCGAAAAATTGTTTCTAGATGGCTAAAGATTAAGATCACGTATAAATATTGGATTGGCAAATAAGTTCGTTCGGTTTTTTACATTGGAATAAATCACAAAAACCGAACAAACTTAGTTGCCAACCCAATATAAATTCGTAAAGGTGTATCCGGAGGAATGTATCGAAATTTTTACTTTGGCCTTTGCAGAAATCAGTAGAAGTCATAAACGCATACAAAGCTATACAGTCCAGTTACACATATGGAACCTGAAATGAAAGACATGGTAATGCTCTTACCTGCAGGTCGATGCAGACAAGACGAGATTTTATGATGATATTAGGTATACTCGCAGTAATTGTGCACGGTTCAATGCGATCGCAGATCGCACTTTCTAGTTCGAGGCTGATCTTACATTTCTAAATTTTCACTCGCGAGAATCTCGAAGGAAAAAATTAAAAACAAACGTTTCGAATAAGTCGGTTATCATATGTGACAAAATCGAACAAGATCGCCAGAAATTTGACGTAAAATAAATAGAGCAATACGCATATACAGGGTGAGCCAATGAGATCAATTACCTAAAATAACTCGGTATCTATTGATTCTATCTAAAAATGAATCTTTAGCGAATTAATAACCTTCTAATGAATTACGTAGCATGTTAAAAAATATTAAAAACAAAAAATACATACTAAATGAAAGATATTAAAATTAATAATAAGTCTATACTTGTTCACAGTTCATACCACAATTTTAAGAAGAAATGTCATTTTATCCAGATTTCTGAGGTCAAATCATTTATTTCTTGTTTGCTCACTTTTGTTTTGTATTAGAATATAAAAATGCATAAAAGGTTTCGTCAATTTTTGTCCCGGTACTATGGAAAACATAAAAATGTGGTTACGTTTATAATTATTCACAGCACTGTATATATAATAGAATGTCCTTGAGTTAACCTTGAAGAAACCAGTAATAAAAGCAGACAATATAGTTAGAAATGCAAATATGGTTGTAACGTTTGACTTGATACTATACACCTTTGTCTGAAAAATTCGTGTCCGACATTAAAGCATTCAGTGACATTTTAATTTTATTTTTATCAATCGAATTTTTCTTTAACACGGAAATATACATATACAGTTCCCTGTATTTGCATTCTTGACATCGCGCCGGTTTTCTATCCCATTGAATCTAATGGAGGAAGACAAAAATGATCGCAGTGATTCACAATTCACGAGCCCCCAAAGCCAGCCGCGAGAATCGCAATCGGCTCGAACGACGTGCAAATTCACCGAGCGTGCAATTTTGCGGGATCCTTGCTCTGTCCCGCCGTTAGCGGCATTATTGATCGATGACGGCGTCATTTTATCTTGCGGCTAGGTAATGGTTATGTACGCTCAGTCGCGGCCGCGTCATTACATCGACGGCGGGGGCAATAGCCTGCCAAAAATCGAGCTTAGCAGTATCGTTTCATACCGACGTCTGCTGACGGTGTCATTACCTCCATTGTCAGCTTGCTCCTCTTTCTTTTTTCCCGAACGCGAAATCATTCGAGATATGCACGCGTGGACGCTCGACGCTCGCCGCGGGTTGATTAATTTTATTACCATCAGTTTAATAGGGTTTCGTTCGCAGCCGTGTAAATGCCAGACGATTTCGATGAAATTTGATATTTAAATCGGGTACACGAGCAATAGTGTGCCGACATATGTAATCGTTTAGTGAAAATATAAAAAGCGATTTTAAAGCCGAATCAAATCCGAAATAAGGAAGTTTTCAATCTGTTTGCAGTAATGTTTCATGACAAACAGTTTTTTTTTTAATTATTTTTTTTTGTGAAACTTTTATCGGCCAGTTTGTCACATTTTTCTGGTTAAAATGAGCCCGAACACGACACGATTGGAATCATATTTACTTGATTGATTCACGATTCAATAAAACCTCTATTATCCGAACCAGTGATGTCTAAATTCTTTATTTTCACATTTAAACTGTTCAGGCGATTCGTACATGTACAACATGCTTTATTGTACAAGTCAGTAAAGATTTAATCTGATACTACAGTGTAGACTAGTTCGGATAAACGAGGTTCTACTACATCGTGAATTAAACAGGCAAATAAGATCCAAATTGTGTAGTGTTCGGTGTCATTATAATGAGAAAAATGTTACAAATATGATGGTAAAAGTTCCATAAACAATCATGGGAAACTTTAGAAAAATATGTTATCATTGGATTAATATTAAGAAGTAGAATAGTGTTGTTCCATGTATAATTTTGACATCAAGAAAATTCCAAAGCAGTTTTCCGTTTTCGAAAAAAATACCATTAGATACAGCAGAGCTTTGAACGAGAGCAACATAATCATTATGCATTTTCTTTTCATACCACTTCCCTGTGTTTTAAAGCCTGCGCATATTGTCTGAAAATTGCATACTTGTTCGCTATCACCTGCACAGAAAGCTCAGAGAACGCTCAAAGCTGAAAGTGTAATCCGGGTTATGTTACAAAATATTTAACAAGATACTTCCCTCGAAATAATGAAAACACTAATTGACAAAAACCGATGTGGACGAAAGCAAACAAACTTGAATTCTTTTGACAGGAGCGTTAGGTAACATTACGTTATTGTCATTTCAAAAACGTGACCGAATAACTTTTCAGATTTTAGCACTTTGAAATTAGACATTGATGTATGTATTATGCTGTGCTTGAATGTTGAAATGTATGCAAAGTCGCTCCGTTCACATTAATTTACAAATTGGTAAGAATTTTTATATGTTTGGAAATTATCTTAACAATATGAATTTTGATGGAAAAGTGTTTCGTTCATTTTTCTGACGTCTTTTATTTATGAGCTAGTTTATTATAGTAGATATTTTACACAATTTGTGATTATTTATTATGGGTACCCATAAATAATGTCGCTTCTTGATACTTAACACGTTCCTACCAGCATTTGTTACGTTGCTTACCTTCCTTGTTCGAAAGTTTTATTAAATGCAACGTACCCAATTTTGAATTATTAAAACAGTTTAGCAAAAGAAAGTCACAGAGTCTCCGAAAATTATGCATTCTACTATAACTTTAAACAAGTGCATAAAATTAACTTTACTGTTTTTAAGTGAACTGACAGATTATAAATGTCACATATTTGTGACAGTGGTAGTGAACAGGTTAATAAGCACACTATTAATTATTAATTTAGTCCCCGCATAAAAACGACATTACTCATGGGTACCTACGCCAAATATAATTTTTAGTTATTCACTCATTTTATTTACTTTTGTCATTCATTCCCTGATAAATAAATCGTAACGAAGCAAGACCTTGACGAATTTCGAAGTGTATCTCAGTATCTGTACAATCTCTCGGGCATTTATTTTTGTCTCTAACAAAACACGTTTACCCGAAACGTGTCGGGTGATGGGCAAACTGGCGAAAATGAAAACATTTGCGAAGGAGATACGTCAGATTTGAATCGTACCCTTCAACATGTAAAGCAATATGACGGCACACAAAAAGATGCTGCGCTCGAGTGGCATGATAAAGCAATTTTAAGTTCAAACTTAAAAAAATAAGAGAGCGAGAGACAGTATGCATATACGATACCTCGATGGCTTTTATCTAACAATTCTGTGCTCACTGTTCCTTATTTTTCTTCGACAGTTCGCTGTCACCTATTTACGTAGCACTTAAACTGTTAATTGTAACATTTACATAATGCTTAATTACATGCTTAACATGCTTCACATACTTAATATATTTAATATACTTAATGTAAGAAGTCTGGTAAGATTTTGAAAAACTCAGAATATTATGTTGACATGATATTATTATCAAAGTTTTAATTCAGAGTAAAATCAATCAATGGATATTCTGCACCAAGTCTATCAACTATTGTCAACTTTTTAATTTGCAAGCCGAAATAGTTTCCAGCTAAAGTATTTAATTTCTACACCTTGAGAAATATATACAGTTATTAAAAGGAACTTTTCATTTATTTTCTCACGTGTACACGATATATTTAACAATTCCGTTTGATCTGTACCTAAATAACATGAATCTATATTTTTATTGAACGCATCCATTCTGGGTCAGTCTGTAGAATAATTTTAACGTATCCTACTTGAATACCAGGTTTGCGATTTGGAAATGTCCCGTTATTCGCGCGCGCATGTCGGTATATTAATTATTAGTCTGAATCGGGGCTCTCGCACCGGAGGGCTGAATGAAGAATAGAATCCTCGTCATTAAAAATAGAAATGACATCGTGAGTGGCAGATATCTGAGCGAGCGTCGAACTCGAAACTGATTCCGCATCGATTACATCTGCCACCTCTGATCGGCGTCTCGACAGCCTTAATAAAATATGCCGTCGTCAACCGCGCTGGAAACACCTACCCTGGGCAAATCCTGCAAAAACCGATTACTGCTACCTGCTGATTTAATTAGGTTATTCTCATGATTAAAGTTCGCTTATCAGACGGCGTCCAACAGTCTCAATATCGAGGCAGCAGCAAACAAACACACGGGTTCCGCTAATAACATTTTTTCATCCCTTCATTTTCCAAAATCTTAAATTTCTTTTATTATTGTTACCCACCAGCGTAACTAGACCATTCCCATTACTAAAGTTTATTTATCAGATGACATTTAACACTGCCAACATCGAAGCAGAAGTAAAACAGCATTGTGTAAGGGGTGGCACCATCGAAATTTGTTCATACCTCGCTTCGTTTTTTAAAAACTTATTTTTAAAAAGAATTATACACATGTAAGACAATTGTAATACATTTCTAACTGAAATAAATATCCTAAAAATAAGACATGATAGACTGTGTATGTACTTGATTTTCATCTGTACAAAATTTAAACATGATAAGATATATTTTGCAATAAGATTTTATACTTGTAGAAGATAATGCGTATAACAATTCTATTACATTGCAATTAAAGATAATTCTGTAAGAGTACTTCCTACATTTCCAAGGCCGAAGATCATTTGAAGGTCAGGGATAGTATCTAGGTGCACGGTAGTGCACCGGCCAAGTTCTTGCACTACCTCCTTTTACACGAAACAATTTAGCCGTTTTTTAGAGGCTTATAACTCGGCACTGGAGGCAGTTGGAGAGATGTAATTTCGTACACTTGTTAAATGCTATCATGTCTCAATATTGACAAAACATTAATGTTCCAACATTAGTAGGTTCCGATATATAGGACCCCAAAAATCGCTAAATTTGTCACTGACTGACTGACTGACTGACTGACGGATCATCAAAACCTTTTGGGTACTTCCCATTGACCTACAAGCTTGAAATTTGGCACACAGGTCTACCATAACAAACCATCAAAGGAATAATTGTCAATGTTTGAAATTTTACACCTTAAAGGGGTGGTATTGAAAAAAAACATTACGAAATAAGTACGTAGGATAGAACATAGCAGCATAACATATGTATACGTTTTATTAGCTTCGAAGTCGCAATAAATAATGATGAAAAAAACCATCGCTCTAACGTAAACAATAAAAAAACTACACCGAGCATCGTCTATAGCGGCGGGGGGCAAACGGATCTGAGCGTCGTCAGCAGAGTGTTAATCTTCGATTCAACAAAAATGGATGAAATCCCAACAAAAACATCCTGTAAACAGGAGCCAAGTTCTTATGGCCGTAAAAAGTTGTGAGATCAAACAAAATACGGCCAAGTTCGTTAGCTTAGAAATACATCTTGTAATACTGAAAAAAAGCGTTTGTAAAAATTAGTTTAAAAGAACGCTATTTAATTTTTAAAGAGTTACATGGAGGGCTAAATTATTCAAACTTGGCTGCTACCTAACACCTTTTACGGCCATTGGTTTACAAAGTAACGGCCAAGTTTGAATAATTTAGCCCTCCATGTAACTCTTTAATAATTAAATAGCGTTCTTTTAAACTAATTTTTACGAACGCTTTTTTCAGTATTGCAAGATGTATTTCTAAGCTAACGAACTTGGCCGTATTTTGTTTGATCTCACAACTTTTTACGGCCATAAGAACTTGGCTCCTGTTTACAGGGTGTTTTTGTTGGGATACATACTATAGTGCCCATCTGCATATATTTTTGCAAAAGCCACAGACGCAATAGGCACAAATGTGTGGTTATATGAAACAAATAAATCATCATTGTCATCATTGGAGAACCCCGTATCCCTCAGTTC
Organism: Lasioglossum oenotherae; assembly: GCA_028455765.1. Lineage (NCBI taxonomy): Eukaryota > Metazoa > Arthropoda > Insecta > Hymenoptera > Halictidae > Lasioglossum > Lasioglossum oenotherae. The sequence continues at coordinate 9,034,949 of CM052285.1, read as the reverse complement.
CCTGCAGTTGATATGATACAGTTGGTTACCTCGACACTTGCAGATGTTTACAGCCCTTTTACGTGCAACTACCGAGGTAGTACTGTAATCGAGTAACACGTTCGCGAGCATTCGCCGTCGCGTCAGTTAGAGAACCGGTATTGATTTCCAGATCGGTCCGAATGAAAACCTCAAATGTCTTGTTGGCAATTAATACTGAAACCGTTTCCTGCGCGCGGTGAATGGGAGCGCCGAGGTTCATGAAACGGTGAACGGTGGGGTCGATCCGCGGCGGGCCGGTAACCGTATCGTTTTCTCATTCGGCAATTATAGCGGCGATCACGCGGCCGTGAGTGTGTAATCGACGGGCCTGTTTCAAAGATCCGATGGAGGGTCGGGTGCTGGCAGGGGGCGACGGCCGCGTCGAAATTAAATTTAATAGGGTGAATCGGAGTCAGCGAGGCCTGCCGGGGCTGAACCGGCATGGCATGCAGCGTCACGTGAAACGAGCGCGGGACAAACGGGCCACGCGAACGTGGATCTGCCGTGGACGTGCACGTTCTCTCCTCTGAATAACGTAATCGTCAGTCATCCGGGGCTCTGGTACCGTTGGCTTACGTCGGGGCGGATCCGAACCGTTCCCTCGCGTCCCCTACCCTGTCTCGTGTAACCCGCGGGGGTAGTAACGCCACTTGGACACCGGGCGAATGTAAGGGATGAAACTGAACTGCGCCGGGATAGAGAGAGAGAGGGATAGAGAAGCGGAGCGACGGAGACGGAGAGAGGGGATGGCTCGGAGAGGAACACGGAGCAAAAGGGGAAAGAGGAAAATAGGAACAGTGAAAAAAGGAATATAGGGGTATGGGGAGAATGAGAGGGTGATGACGAAAATGGAAATAAACATCGAAATTGGGAGGAGGTGATTCGAGGGAAATGGAGGGGAGAGTGAGTGAGAGAGGACGAACGCGAAAATTATTAAAAGAGAGAAACAAACAGGGGAATGAGTGTTCAGAAATTGGGCGAGGAAGAAAATTCAAGAAATACAGCGGGGGTATAATGCACACAGTGATCAAAAAGTATAGTAATAGGGAGAGAGACAGAATACATAAAACAGGGGATTGTGATAACAAGAAAGGCAACGAAATACAATTAATAAGCAACAAAGAAGTCAGGGGGTTTACAAACATTGTTTAGAAATTGGGAAAGGCTGAGCCAAGGAAAATGAGGAAACTAAAATAGAATAATGCAAACAGGGGAAAAGAAGCAACAAGGAGGAAGAAGGAATACATATAAAATAAAACGATAACAAAAAAAAACGATCAAAAGGTTTGGAACCGATTGGAAGTATTTGGAAAAGGAATAAAGGAGAGAGATGCAGTTTATAGGAATAGAGAAAAACAAGGTTGGAAGAGGACCAGGAGCCAATAAAAAAGAGAAGGGTTGACTAGAATAATAGGAATACACTGGAATAGAAAAGCAAAATATGAAGAACACGAAGGAGAAAATGTTTGAGAGCCTGTGAAAACAAAAGTAAATATTAGAAAATAAAAAGGATTACATAAATAAAGAAACGGAGAGGGTAGAGAGGAGTTTGAGAAAAGGAAAGAGAAGAAAAATGGGAGCGAAAAAGAGAATATGTGAAAATAAAGAGGAAAATGAGGAGGTGCGATGACAAAAATGGAAACAATCCTGGAAAAGGGGGATGATTTGTACAAAAAGAAGGAGAAAAATAGGTGAGTGGTTGGGAAAAATCAGAAAGGAATGGCTGAATGCATAGAAATAGAGGAAGGGTGAGTGAAGCAAAATTAAGAAGAGGACAGAAAGAGGGATATAAAAAGGACAGGGGATGAAAAATGGATGAAAACAGAAAAATGGAGGATATAAATGGCAATCGAAGAGATCGGTAGGAAATGAAAAAAAATATTTTAATGTCTACGGAGGCGAATATCGTGAGGAAGAAAAAAGGAATGATGGACTTTATAGGAAATAATAAAGGGAATATGAAAGAAGTGAAGTGGATATTACGGGTAAGATAAGTGAATGTGAATATTACAAGAGTATTGTGTGAAACGAAAAAAGGAAATAAGAGGAAGTATGAAGGTGAAAATAAGAATTGAACGGTGTAGGGCAGAGAATATAGGTTAAAGTGCATGGAAAATTATGTGGAGAATATAGAGGAAACAAAAGTGGATATTGAAAGAGGTCAGTGCAAAAATCGGGGAGAACAGCAAGAAGTAATACTAAAGAAATCTGGATATTAAAAAAGGCGACAAGCTGAAAAGAAGACCTGCAGTAGGGAAGCGAATGAAATACAGAAACGTAACAATCGGTGAAAGTACGCATGGCTTAGAATGCTCTACGACATTTCCGTAAAGGAAGTGCACATCTCAAACTTATGAGAAAGTGGAGGCATTAACAGCCAACTGGCGATTGAGGCAAAGCGACGAAAAGGAAGGACAATTAAAAACCGAACATAATTTCGAGAGGAACAGGTAATTAAACTCTGTAAATAATACACTAAGACCAGCGAAACGGGATACACCGGGGCGCCGTGTATGAAAAGGAAACGCGCATCGAAGTCGAGCAAATGGAAAGGAACGGATGACCGAAGAGGCAAGAAAAAGGAGAACGTGGAGATAGGCGGAAGGTGGTGGCGGGCCAGGGGATCCATAGAAAAGAAAAACAAGGGAGAGAGCGCGCGGTGCACGGAGGTGGAGTGCAAAAATCATCAGAAGAGGAAGCCGTGAAAAAGGAAAAGAGCGGGAGCGATGCGGAGGAAGAAGGAACTTTCGAAAAGAGGCAGAAAAAAATTAAAAAAGCGAAACCTGGAGAGAAAGGAAGCGGACCCGGAGAGCCAGCCAGAGGAACAGCGATACAAAGGAGAATAAAAAAGAATTCGCCGCGGAGAGAGAGACGGACGCGGAACAGACGAAGCAAAGAAAGAAAAGGCAGAGACGTGGGCGCGACGGGCGGCGAACGAGGGTGAATGAAAAGAGAGAGGGAGAATCGAGGGTTGCAGGGGCAAGCGTGGGGGGTAGAAGTCGAGGACTTGTATACCCCGGGGGCTTACAGCTGTCGCGTACCCAACACCTTTTTTTCTACACAGCAGCAACATGCACGTAGGTTGGCAGTGCGTGCATAGAAATTGCCTGCACAGAGGTAAATCGCGCGTTTCCTGCGTAACCCGTGGAACTAAAACGCGTCGAAACGTTTCCCTGACCGGCGCACCTCGCCTTCTGAAATATTATCGTTTTCTGGGTTACACGTTGCGCCCCCCCCCCCTCTCCACCCCACCCTTCCTCCAGTCCGCTTCCCCTCCGCGCTCTTTCTCTTTCTATTTCCACGTGTTCTATTTTCGCCAGAAGAAAATTACGAGTCGACGAATTTCATTGCAGCGCCGGGAAAATCAAGCGTGCTCCACGCCGCCGTTCCATTCCCAGACCGCCTCCTGTCGCCGTCGTGGAATATAAATCCACGGATTTTGCGAATTCTAACGTAATTATCGCGCTGGTCGCGGTAACGTGTCGACACGACTCTTGACGTCTTTCAGGAAATTTAATTAGCCGGGATTCCAAATTTTTAAACCCAGACAGTCGTCTAAACAGTTTTTCGGCCGACGACTTATTGCTGAAGGCGGGAAACAAGTTCTCGATAGAGTACATGGTACAGTGTCGGGAAAGGTGCAACTAACATAATATACACTTTGAGTCTGCAAAAATGGAATTGTTCACTTGGAAGCAATCGTTTAAAATTGAAACATTCGCGGGTAAATGAGGAGATAGGTCTTCTTAAAAATTGTTTCTAATCTACAGACAGCATTCTATAATTTCTTTTTCCCTTTTAACTGTCTGCTTTTTATAGAAATTTCTAATTTGTTTTTTATAACTAAAACGTTGGAATGAAATTGTGAAGCAATAGGTTAATATGCACTTACAGTTTCCCAGGTATTCGAATATGCCGCACACTAGTAAACAACAACCCTTATAAAAGTTGGTGGTGTCAGAATCCCATTCACGACCAAAAGTAAAAATCCCACAAACTTCCGAACAGAAATTCCAAAAATCCTATTCCAACAAGCTGCCCACGTTTATCCGGCTATATCCTCACACCACCGTACATTCTCACACCACCGGTACACCTCGCTAACCGCCTGTGGAGCAGCAATCGAATTAACAAGACTATCAATTCCACAGGGAGTCGATTCCTCCCTCGCCGGAGTAAATTCCTGTAGAGTATTGTTTCTTGTACGGTGCGCGACATGCTCCGCGATTCTACAGACTATCAGTAAAATCAAATCTTTCGGGTGGCGATGCTTGAGCCTGTCGATATTGGCAGTCGCGGCCCGTTAATCTCGATTTACTAAACCCGGGCTGAACGCCCAAAGGCGTCGAGGTGTTGGACAACTGGTCTCGCGACAAATCGTGGCATTAATTCGTCCAGGCTGACGCGTCCCATTTGTTTCCAGGCTGGGTCTCTCCTTCGTCTATTCCGTGGAGGGTGTGAGAGACGGGCAAAGGGGATGAGGGAGTAAGGGGGCCTGAACAAGTGCCGGGGAGATATATACGGGGGCGCAATCACGTTGTCTCCGTTCCCGGGATCATAAACCTTGCGGTGGCAAGCGGGTCCCGGGACTTTTCAGCCGGCCGGAGCCACCCTCCCGCACTCAATAATCCTATAACGCTATAGCAAGCCTCTATTACGGAACCTCCTACCCGCTCCCTTTAACGCGGCGACCCCCATCGAGAGGGAGAGAGAGATAGACCCCATAGACCCATGGGGAAGCAACCAGGCCAGGCTGGCAGCCCGATTCTACGGCGCGCCACGCTACCGTGAAACCGCCCTTGTCTTCGCCGACTCACCCTTACCGCCCTCGGTGGAATCGATGGGGAAGGCCTGAACGTGTCCGAACGACGGACGAGAGTATCTCTGACCTGCGATGGTCCGCTCGAAGAATCGGACGTGCAGTCAATGGACGACTTAATGGACCGGCGAGTTGTGAATGAGGACGCACGGGGGTGGGAAGTTTAAATGGCGTGGAGAAGACGCCGAGAGATCTTTGTGCGTGCTCGGGCGATTGTCTCTCGAGGGCTAGCGCGGAACTTTCAGAGGCCTCTCTCTCTCTCTCTCTCTTTCTCTCTCGCGGATCCTCTTGACAGTTGAATATTATACCAATGTACAGTGGGCATGTTTCTATGAAAATAAGTAGAATAAATTAACAAATTTTCATGTAATGGAACAGGTTACAACTACAATAGGTCTTTTCGTAAGCGAATATAGTATTATCCGTTTAACTGTCGCATTTCTCCCCGCTTAATTGTCGCGTAGTTATTAAGAGTGGGCGGGTACCCGTGAATTCGGGTTCGCGACAATATGATACGATACATATTTTGTTAAAAATATTCTTCATGATAAAAATAATGTATGACTATTTTGTGACTAGTGGGCTCCCAACATTCCTTGCTTATAATCGGTTTAGAATTTATATTGGAAACTTGTTTACTCAGTTTTATCAAAATACAAAGTTCCTACAATTAGGATGTTTTATTTATGCACACGATCGAATTGACTGTTTTAGTTAATATTGTACACATGTACACAATTATTGTTCATGAAACGCATATAATGTTTGCTATGGACCTTTAACTCCATCAAGTTATATTTAAACAAAATAACGTCCATACGAAATTACTTAACTGTTCGTCGACCGTCGAGTCTTGTTCGTGTCAACAACCCCTGCAACTCCACTCCACTTGAATTGTGACTGTATGAAAACGTGCCTTAACGTAACAAACATAAATTATCATGCGCATTCTTTGTTCTTTGTTCATTATAACTGAACAACGAGCACCGGCACAGTGAACAATAGCAATTAAATCATTTTTCAGTATCGAATTTACCTTTAGAAATGCACAACAAGGAAGTGTACGCGTACAGAGAGTATTTTTTTAGTGAAATATTGTTTGAGAACCGGCAATTCTAGGTGCGAACAGGTTTCCGGGCGAATTCGAGCGGCGTTTTCTTAAAAGTTTCGCAAGAAACGGGGCCAAGGAGCGGCGATGGCGACTTTTATGTTTTATCATAACCACGGAGAATGACTAATTGCCCCGCTTAGAGCCGCGAGGAGTCGAGCGAGGGTGGCGGGGAAAATTTACGATAAAGCGACTTTAATTTTGATTCATGGCGCAGTTCCTCGGGAGCCTTGGCTACCAAGGAAGAAGAAATTTTTCCAAGCATCGTTTGCAACTGGAACTAGCTGTTCTCGAGTTCGTGTTATTCGAGACTCGGAGGGTTGCAAAGGAGGCAGTCTTTATCGCGTTCCGCTATCCCCTTCCGGGTCGATATTAATTGACGCGAGATTAGAGTACCATCCCAACGATTATCTACGTCAAGCTACGGCTACTTAATGAGAAAAATTATTTCCCGCTTTACCACTGTCAAGGGAACCTCGGTGACTGATTTTGACGAGACCTTGCGCAAGTGTTGATTAGACCTACCTAAAAATTTAGCTGTATTTCGTCCGTGCCTGTTTGCTCCTTTAAGGGAGAAATCAACCGTTCTATGCAAGTGCTTGCAAGTCGCAAACGACAAAAGCTATCAAAAAGTGGTTGAACCAAAAGCTGTGTCGTATATTCGGGCTCATAAATCTGTACGAACATTTTTTGAATAAAGCGTTTGCAATATTTTTATTTTCCAAAAAACGATTCTTTTAAATAATTGATCGGAAAGATTTATGGACCCCAAGATACAATAAAACTTTAGCTTCCACCATTTTTTAACGTTTTTCGTGGTTTGCGATTTATAGGCACTTACGTAAAAGGTTAGAAGGGTTGTTTTCTCCCTTAAAATAGACAACGGGCATAAATTAAATACAGGTGAATTGTTAGGTGGGTCAAATCATCAGAAAATTTTCGTTTCTTGTGTGAAGTGCACCTAAATACTAAAATTTTGAGATACTTCTGTGGAGAAAACTTTTATTGATGACTTTTTCAACGAGTAATATAAGTATTCTCACTTTTGCAGATCCTATTTGTCTCTCATTATTCTAGTCCGTTTAAAAATGATCAAGAGTTCTTAACGGATAATTCATACCTTTTTTCCACAAACTATATTCTTGCATACGTGTACGGATTTATTCGAAATATTTCGCGCAGAATTGTTTTAATAAATAACGTTAATGGGTACTACTTAAACTCGTCTACTTGCTACATCTTGTACTGCGCGGGCTTACAATTAAAAGCGTCATTTAGATTACAAATGTGGCCGAGTGACCAATTTGTAGCGCATGAAATCAACTAGAAATTTAATTACTGTATGTAAAGTTCTGTCAAGTCCCGAGCAAAATAATAACCTCATTAAATTGTGTTCGCCTCTTTCTCTGTAGTCAATTTTAGGCGATCGTGTACGCTGCACTTTATATCTAACACAAATCTCTTAAATGTCCCTACAATAAGTGAATAAATGTTCCCAGTTATTTACTAAAATACAGAAAAAACTAACATTTTTAAATTAATCTTCATTTTTATACACTTGGAATATTATAGATATTCTAGATATAATATTATATATATAATATATATATATAATATATATATAATATTATATATATAATATTATATAGATATTATAAATATAATATTACAGATATAATATATACATATAGATATATAATAATATTATATAATATAATAATTGCATAATACTTTAATAATATTGCAGAATGTAATCATACTAATTAAAAATGAATAAGAGGATTAGTTTTTTATTAAAGTTCGTGTTTCGCTTTTGCACATTTTCACGAAATGCTATTTAATTTGGACCTGATCTGGGATGTAACATTTTGCAAACCAGGTTGATTATAAACTGATATTTTGATCGGTATTTATAAACGATAATAATGCAACGAAAATAACTGGATAAATTCGATGGATCTGTTTTCGGATATTTTTCACTAGCATGGCAATATGTATACACAGATTAAGATGAGACCATCTTGGCTGTTCATCACGAAAACGGCCCGAACCGGCTCGAGACCCATAAAATCCATGGATTATTTCCGACTGTCAGCGAGGGGCTATCGGTAGCCGCCGGTAATTAATGGACAACCCGTTAAATAATTCATACATAACATTCGAACGGGCGAAATAAACGGACGCGTAAAACTTCGAATTTGTCGGCCGATGTGTTTTCCTCTGTAAAACTGGTCGCGATCGCGACCGCTCCGTTTACAACCGCTGAACGATATCAGAAGTTCTTCAATCATTTTTGGCTGCGTTGATAATATGAATATTCACAAAGAGTGCGAGTCAATTAATAAATGTTTCCAATAAGCACACGATTATATTTTATTCGATTGAAAAAGAAATCTGTACGCGCTACAAATGATACAATACCAATACAAATTTATTGTTATGAGAATTATAATTCATATAATGGACGAAACCAATTTCTGTTATTTGAAGACTATAATAAAAATTGATAAATATTTTTACCTTATAAATAATTGACAATTAAATATTGCACATCCTCGGTCGAGACGAGACTCAACAATTATTATTAAACCGATGAATTTTCGTTATTACTTTTCGTTAATTATTATTCATCGAATGTGCAGCATCGGTAACCGATGTTATTACATTCGGATGTAACATTTCATTTATACTTTAATGTCGCAGCACCAAACATAGTTATTTAAGTATTAATACAGTCGTGTAATACGGCAGTAAAAGTAAATAGCGCGAATGTGGTATTTAACCCTCACGTTAATAATCACAATTTTCTACGTTCGAATTCATGGTTGTAATATTTTTATGCCTTAAATGTAAATCAATTTATAATTATCCAGAAAAGTCACTTGGGCCTGCCACATTAAATTACTAATCTGTTTAACCATTAGCCTGCGTATTCCAACTATAATCAAAATTCTATAAATAAAGAATATTCTACATGAAGTCCAATTATATACGCCCAATAAAACATTCAAGGTGCCATATCTCAATAAAAGAACAAAATGGTAAACTTTACTTTACCGGACTCAAAATTTGTGCCTTTCTCCTATAAATTATGATGTATTTGGTATGTAATCCAATAGATTTGTACCCCTGGCAGCTGCAGATCGAAGTTTCGATCCTATAGGATCAATGGTTCAGGAGTTATGTTTGCTTAAAGTTGAGCAATCTGCAGTGTTTTGACATGTAAGGGCGCCGCCATATTGGCCAACTCGGTAAGCGGTGCGCGACCGTCACAACAAACCAATATGGCGGCGCCCTTACCAGTCAAAAACACTGCATATTGCTCAACTTCAAGCAAGCGTAACTCCTGAACCATTGATCCTACAGGATCGAAACTTCGATCTGCAGTAGCCCCGGGTAGAAATCTACTGGATTCCATACCAAATACATAATAATTTATAGGAGGAAGGTACAAATTTTGAGTCCGGTAAAGTAAACAGCAGCCGAACAAAATAATTATTGCAAGTCTCCCTTGATGACATACAACCTTGATCTTCACTTACTTATACTAACAAATAAAAGTGTAAGTGAGTCAAGCCCTTCACACCACGTGCGAAAAGATTGATTCAGAGACAAACGTGATTATGATTAAACCTTTGTGGATGTACCGGCTTGTGCCGCGAATGCATAAAATCGGTGGTACAGCTTATCGGGCCGCGCCGGTAACCCGATCGTGAAATTATTCTTTTCAATTTCCATCGCTCAGATTTCTATTCCCCCCGCGACGAGACACGTCGCGACGTTGAAACACTCGCGCCACTGATATTCCCCAAGGCATGCACCCCTGCGGCGGGGTGCCTACGGGGACCCATATCCGGTGACGTTGGCTCTCCTTAACCACGAAACCACGGCGCCGTGACGTGTACCTCGAAACCGCCGTCCCGTAGTTTCGTTGATCACAGAATCAACACCTCCCCTCCCACCGACGACCACCCTCGTCGTCGACGCCGTCATGCTCTCACCCCCGCAACCCCCTATCCTCCGCCCCCGCAACCGACGCCACCCCTCCGTGACACCCCATCTGCGCGACGGACCGAGAGTCGCGACGCTTCGAAGCGAAACCGTTTCCTCATTAATTCGTGAAATCGTCGAACGACTCCCTTCCGTTTCAATGAGTCGGAAAGGAACCCGGGGTGCGGAGCTGCGAGAATCCACGGAAAAATCGGTATTATATAGACGTGTTTCTGGTAATGAAGTATATCGAGCCGTGAAACGTGTTTTTAGAATTAATGGCGGGACACGGGGAACCTACATCTTTTTTAAGGGATGCGTGCGAACGCAGTGCTTCCCGAAGTGGGCGGTACCGTCTCCCCCCTCCCATGTGGGCGCTGCAACGATTGGGTGGTACCTAAATATTTGTATAAAATACTACAAAATCACTGCATCTTCCCGTTTGTTCACTTAAAGGAGGTAAATCCTCAGGGGGTGTAACAAAATTAATTCACATTTATTCTTTTGTAAACAAATTTGAATTTTAAATGGTCCAGTAACTCTTATTTTTGTAAGTTTATATGATATTATACCTAATTGTATATTTATTGCATTTGTATATTTATTTATAATTTATCACCTTAATAGCTTTAGCATGTTCAAAGTAAAGAACAGTGTCCCAACCCCCATTTTATTATTTTTATATAAATGTATGCATACTCACAGTCCATTCGCAGAGAATACATTAATTTGTGCACTCAGAAATGCATAATAAAAGCGATCACCTATTTGTCCAAGCAAAAAGCAGGTTTCAAATATTAAGATGAAGTGTAGAAAAAGCATCTATCTGCCGAAATGTTGTACAATCTTCCCCGAAGCACACACGTACTCGTAAAACGTTTTAAATTATTTCTTCAAAACACTCCGAGGAAGAGCTGCAATTTCTGAAAAATGCTCTCTTGGCGTGGAAGTCTGAAAACAGGATAGCGTGTCTTCGTTCCTTCGGCGAAAGGGTACAAAACAGAAGTCTCCTAAACTACCCTGAGCCATCTAAGCCATAATTCTAAAAGACCGCGTCAACCCCTCTGCCACTTACAGTTCAGGGCAACTAGCAACCCTTATGTCGATAGCCATCTGCGATATTCATTGCACTTCATGTTTTCAACGTATATCTTTATGCCACAAATGTGAATTAATCTAATAAAAATCTATAATAATCTCGCTACAGTAGTGCACACTTAAGCAACCTCAGTCGGGATCGAAAGTGGACACTTAAACTGCACAGGTGACTTCAGCTAAAGTCTGAGGTCCTTTTTGGAATTTCTGGAATCAGAGGACGGGGCAGCGGTGGACATTTAACACTTTACCTACCAGAATCCTATTAATAGGCTTTCAAATAGTTGTGCTGTACCAAAAGAAAGCATAGAAATTTTCTTTTACATTGCAATCTTAAATGAAACTGTTAAATGACGTTATTAAGGATGACTTGTTAGTTCACAACGAAAATTGCTGTTGCTATTGAAGGTTCCATTAAACAGTGTTTAGCCATGTACCATAGATTTTTCAAAATTATGCAATAATCACCGGTCGGTAATGTGTTAAGTGTGTACTACTGTATTTTTCAACAGAAATAGCAGAAAGGTTCTAGAACAGAATAGAAAGTGAATGATCATTGACGTAAGGATTAATCGATGATTAACCTATCATCGAGCCTGACTCGTGATAAAAATTCTGAACAGTCTAATAAGTATTAATTCTAACTATATAATAAGTATTTAATCCGAATAAAAATTCAATTTTGTTACTGTTAATATACAGAGCCCTTGGAGATCATACAGGCAAAGAATGAATATCAATTTTTCTCACTACAAAGAAGTTCTAACCACTGCAACTGCAAAATAAATCAAGGGGTTAAAGCGAACTCCACCGGACCACATGGATCCCCTAAAAATCCTGGATCTCTTCCGGCGGCGGCATCTAATTTGGATCGGGTCGAGCAGGTCCCCCTTCTTACATTCATTAATTCTCGCATAACCGCGGCGTGCACGGTCGCGAGTGCGCCTATCGAAAAAGCCAAACATGACGAAGCGAATCAGGAGGGGTTGACGGATCGCCGAGGGATGAGCGGGCCGACAGGGATCGGGGAAGGGATGATGGCGGCGTAAATGGGCGAGGCGCTTAATTAAAATGTTTAACACAGCCACAAGTACGACGCCGAAACGGGAAACTTAATTAAATTGGTTATGACAATAAAAATAGAGGCCGGATAAGGTGGAATGGTGGTTGGGCGTCGGGTGGGTGGTTGGAAGTCAAGAGGAGGTGTACAGATAAACGCAAGGGAGCAAGAGCAAGACAGAGAGAGAAAGAGAGTGACAAAGTTGGAGAAGAAAGGGGGGAGGAGGTGAACAGGTTGACGGGGAAAAAGGAAAAGAAGAAAGATCAGGAAAGGGGTGAAGACGAGGGAAAAAAGAAGAGATCAGCCAGCGAGGAAATGTGAACAGCGGCTGGGAGTCTGGCCGTTCGGGGATGGTACATATGTGTCGCGGTACATACATATGTGTCATAGGTACGCACGTTTAATCTGACCAGGACGCGCGACGACGCAAGCGTGTGTCTGCGAGGATTTCGGATGAACGGTGGTCGATGAGCACCGAGGGTTTGGGAGTTAAATATTGGGGGGCGGGAGGGAGGGAGGGAGATAGCGAAGAATGAGGAGAGGGAGAGAGGTAGAGGCCCGGTAGTGTCATTCCAGTTTTCCTCGGTCTGGCTCCAGCTAAGGGACGAGGCGGGCTGGCGAGTGAAGGGGAACGGTGGCACAGGATTTGCGAGACGTCACTGCGAAAATACGCGCAATTGAACTTTTCAACCCCGTCGGTCTTCCCCCGGCAACCGATCCCCCTTCCCGTCCACTTCCATTTACTCTGTCGCCGTCGGATCCTCGGGCCGGCTTGCCGATTCCCGTCTCTGTCCCGCCTTTTGTTCCTCTTTTTTCCGCTCGATCTGTATCTCGCTCGTTCTATCGCCCGGGGTTTCAACCCTGTCGCGGTCTCTGTCGCGCGAGCGCGCCTCCTCTGCCGCCTCCGGCTCGCGGGCCCTTCGCTCTTTTGTCACGGCACCCTTGTTCGCGCTGTCCCACTCTATTTGCCACCCCCCGTCGTTCCATCATCCCTCAAAGCCGTGGAGTCTAACCGGTGGCACACGGAGGGTCCCCGGTCTCTCTCTCCCTTAGTAGTGGTGTCGGCAGTGACGACGCGACGACGACGACGACGACGGTGGTGGTGAGGCGACACGGGGCTGGCGGATACTGGTGGTGGTGGTGGGCCGGCCTCTCTCGTTGAATTTTTCTCCGTCCTTCCTTCTCTTCGCCGCCTTTTTGTCCCCTGGCGGCGCGCGGAGTCCCGGGGTGGGATTTGCAGGAGCCGGCAAATATGCGTCCGATAAAGACTACCCACACACCCGACCGTACCCTCCGCAGGGATTACCTGAAGCCTCCGCGGCGATGATCTCCTTCCGGCGAGGCTTTGCTCCGAGTTTGCGCCGCCGTGAACGGTTAATGCGTGATGCCTGTACGCCGTTATCGTCGCCCGCGTCCTAATTGACAATCCCGCTCCCGACGACAAGCCAAGCCACGCCATGCCGTGCCGTGCTGCTACGCGCCACGCCAATCCAAGCCACGCCATGCCGCGCCAACCCGCCCTGTGTTTGCAGACTTGGTCTAGGGGATCGCGTTTCCGCGGGCTTCGGATTAGTGGGAAATTATTACTTTTCCGGGGGTGACACTTGGGCCAGTCAACGGAGAGGGCGCGGAAAAATTGATGGGCTTCCGGGATCAACCGCTAATTAATTATTGACCCTACATCGCGCTAGGTCACTTCGAAGTCACGCGTCTATCGTTTCCCCCTCCCTCAGTTTGGTTTCGTGGTTTCGATAGAATTCAGCGCAATGCTTTCACACTTTCCAGCTGAAGAATTCGTTTGTCATGATTTTACTGCTTCTTTAACATGCCTCTTTCAATATGTACGTTTACTTCGTGTTCAGAAAGAAATTGAGTCGTACAGTGTTGACCCCTTGCCACATTATTTTCTTCGCAACTACAATGATTAGAATTACTCTGTTCTTAATAATTTTCTAGTAGAAAAAGAAAATCTACGTTTATTGTAGTATGAGAATAAAATTCTATTTTGATTTAACAGAAATTAATAGCATTCATATTTAGTAGGCTCTGTCTGAAATCTTCGTCACGTGACTCATGTGATATATGAAGTGAAATCACGTGAATATTAATTAGTTTTAAATGTAGAAGCAGTAGTTTAGAACCACTAGTCGATTATAAATGAGAAAATGAGGAAAATAAGCACATGAAATCTAAAATAATAAGAAGATTACTTTACAGTACTATTCTTATAGTTCTTATAGTTTGTATAAATCTCATATAAACTTTGTAAATATTGCACCTTGTTGATAATGCAACCTTTATAAATAATTAAATCAAAAGAATTTAACGATGACAGTATATTACATTGAATCTACTTAAATTATTAAACAAAGAAAGAACTTTCCATTTAGTTTTAATCACTTGTAATTGATATAGAAAATTTCGATTTTGCATAAAGATTTACAGTCTAATTATAATGTCTTATAGTCCTAATAGGCTGACCATAATGCTCATTCAAACGTTTAGAAATTTGCTAGTAAATATGTATTCTTTTCAAACAATATATTTTCATGAAATCTGATTACCGAGTAGAAAACGAAATAAGTCACATATCTCCTAAACTCTCCATAATATAAGCAACGATAAAAAATTTAACAATTGAATTGAATTTATCAAATATATTTAACAAATAATTCTAAAAAATTAATCTATCTTAAGAAGACTGGAGCAATTCTAGAAAGTCGAAGCCAGCGAATCCCGCGATTCGCAAAGATGAAATTCTCCCATCCCTTCAAAAATCCGGACACATATCGATCGATGTCTATCTCGATACGTATCGGGCCGATTCCGGAGGGGCAACAATTCAGAATATAAACGCGGGCGTGCGACTCGCGATGTATTATTGGTAAAAGGAGAGAGCAATCTCCACCGATAGCGGGCGTCTTTCGTTCCACAATAAGAAGATCGATATCTCGGCGTGTTTCGCTCGATGCGACCGCCAGGATTCTTTATCCGACATCTGTGTCAAGGAAAAATTCCTTCGATCCTCGCCGAGATCCCGTCGTTCTCGGCTTCCTTCGTAATCCTTTCCCCATTGGCCGTGTAAGCGGAACTTTCCCTTGGTTTTTCCCCCGTGGTCCGCGCCGATGGTCTCAGGAACGCAATCCTGTTCCGAGGATTCGACGAAGATTGCTCGATGTTAATGCGTCCATCCAGGAACCGTACCGCCGACTCCGAGGAATGTCACTTTGTGGCCGGGAGTTGCGAATTTCATACTTTTGTACGATACCCGCGAGCTGGTCGTTGAAATCAGAGAGCTATTGTTCCGCGACTTCCGGTTTAATATTTTCTACTATTAATCTGCTGATTCCGAAGTATCTCTCGCAATTTAAATGTAATGCAGCATGTAGTCTGGACATTTTTTGTCCTCTAAGTGCAACGAGATGAAACTAAGCCGGGAATGTAAAATGTGACAGTTTTCATTACACATTTATTGATCCTACATTATTAATATGCAGAGTCGCCCGATTAGGACTTGTATCCCCACTTACTATCCACGCTTCCGCCGCAAGACGGTCACGTGACGCGTTGCATCTCTGGTGTGCATGTATCGGAATGTCACATGACTAATCTAATGCTGGTAGTATTCCTGATTTCTCAACATTTTTCATTTCTCGAGAAATGAGAAATAAGACTATATTTCTCGAGAATTCTCTAGAACTTTTAAGAAAATAACAAAATATTGGAAAACTTATGATGTTTGGAATATCGTTGATAATATTTATCGAAAGCGCAAAAAACATTAACTCAATGTTTATTCCAGTCCAATATGTACATTACGATTGGACCTAAGCTATACTTGGAGAAAAACTTTTTATCGAGATACAATGCACGCAACTGTACAGTATTTGTAGAAGTTTGAGATCGTTCGGATAAAAGGATGACGTGCGCACTTAAATTGAAAATTTTGAAAATTGTGAAATTCACCTTAACTATGGAACATGGCACATCGTTGGATTTGTCTTTTTTCTGAATAGGAATATAGAATAATTATATTACCTCCTTTAAATAGAACTAACGTTGACCTTGAAATTTCGAAATTTGATTTCCAGAAATTTTTTTATTTTGCCATTATATTTACCTTATTGAACAGTGCAAATTTCTGCTCTGACATTTTTTCGTAATAATCACAAGTAACAGAGATATTTAAATATCTACATTAAAATGTAGCATGTTTTGATTGATGATAGGACATATGTATTTGTTCATTTCCGAAAATATGTTATAAAATAAATGAGATTCATAAGAATTTTCCTAGATTTAAATTTCTCGAGAAATACTGTAATTTCTCGAGCAAGAATTCTCGAGAAGGAACACTAAATACTGGCAAAGAGAGGATAACCGGCGCGCTAACTGTCGATTGGCCGACTGTGCTAACTCGCGTCTAAGTCCCGCTGTGATTGGTCCGTGTTTTTCGTTAATAACTCCTAAATAAAGCCGCGGATAACATTTTTTCAAAGGAAAATGTCGCTACAAATGGTCTCAGGAAACTCCCATTTCCGGGACGTTCAGGAATTTTGGAACACCCTGTATAAGAAGAATGGTTTAAAATAGTAAAAATGAAATTCTACAGATTAGGATATCCATGATTCTATAAATTTTAAATGTAAATTATTTAAGAAGATTGAGAAAAAGAAGTGTTTCCGTCGATGATGAAAACGTTCGATTTTGCGAAGAACTACGAAAAAAATATGAAAGAGTCACCGAGAAGGAGGCGTGATCGGTGAAGGGTTGAGGGTTGGATTTGATGAAATGCTTGGCCCGTCTAGCTCGAAGAAAAAAGGAGGACGCGGCGGGGAGCGATAATAGACAAGCCAATTAATCACGGCGATAATCAGTCAGCGGAATCGGGTGCTCCAGCGAAATTCAATTCGCGAAGAAGCCATCTAAAAATCGCCGTGGCGATGGCGGTTCGAATCTGTTAATCGACTACGGAGAACAAGCCGGGGAATCTCGCATGGTCGCTTGACACCCGCCGGTGTCACGTCGTGTTCGATCGGCCGCTTGTTTTCCTCGCGTGTCCGGGGAGGAAACGGTAGTCGAACGAAGGATCCTCCGCTTCCACACGGACGATCAATCACTGTCGACCACGAGGAGTCCCGATTCCACCGGCAGCGGCGCCGCGCCGGAGAGCAAGCGCGGCCATGGGTTAACCATCGATCGCCGATCGAGATGAAAGATTCGTTCGAGCATCACGGCACATCCATAACTTTCGGCCCCGGTTATTATGATTTACGACGCTCCGCGGCCAGGACAATTAATTTTAATTAAGACGCCAGCGTACCGGACCAGAACTCCGCGCGCCATCCGTTTAATAGGGGATGATAATATTTTTCGACGATTCCACGGCTTTTCGAAAGTTTCGACCGTCGATCGCTGGATTGATAGATCGACGACTTCGCGGGGTCTGCTTCGACCCGATAGTGCGCCAACTGGAATGTGCCAGTTAGCACAGGTCTACATTTTTCTGTGCAAATGTTTAACACTAGCTATACTATAAGGGAGCGTTTTTACATTGCTTTATAAAAATATGTCTATCAAAGTGTTTAGCACAGACGCATCTCTACAGTCTCAAAAATCGCAAATTAAAAATATTAGAACCCTCCATTTTGATGGGAATATCGTTGGTTTTACTTAGACTTAAAGTACGAATGAGTTGCTATCATGTGACATGAGATTAAACAGTAAACAGATCTTGCAATCACTTTTAACCCTTCATAGACCCCTATACATTATCTTTTGATTTAGAGTGTTGGAAAAATCTCGAGAATTATTTATTTGCAATTTCTATTTTGAAAATTTATTACGATAGGTATAGTATTGAATTCTTTTGTACTCACACTGTATTTTGACGTTTTCTTTGTTCTTTGAGGACGAATGTGGGCATACTGGTGACGTCAGGCTTACGAGTTCAATTCCTAAACCTGCAAACAATTATTCAATCATTCAATTGTTCAATTATTTAAATAAGTACATATTTTTCTTTGTTCTTTTCTGCTATGGAATTTAGTTCCACGAGAAAAATATTTTTAATATTACAAAAGAAATGGAATTTTTTATTTAATTTAGTAAGTGAACATGGTAAATAATGAACAAAGGCTATTGTAACTAGACAACAATTTAAGTAGGTATTTGTAATATTGTTTCCAAGTGTATAATTATTAGAATTATAAATTAATACTTTCTACTTTTCAGGTGCATGGGGTGCAGGATTCAGTAACGGTAAAACATATTACATACCATAAGTCGAACGTGACGAAAAATATTCACTGAATACTATCTTGGATGTGCTGGTATTAGTTGATAAAATCAAATGGCCACACAAGGACGCTGATACGAGCTATCTTACTATTATGCTGTATGGTCAACCCTGGATTATCTTTTTTAACAACGCTTGAAGCTACCTCTTTTTTAGATATTCGAGTAAAAATAACACATTACAATAAACATCATGTTTCGTCGTCAAGGTAAATTGTAATAGACTTGATCAGTAATGCTACGGTTAGTACTGATCTCGTTGCTTTCGAATGTTTCTATTCAGTGAATTTAGAAAATTTGTAAAAATATTGCGTTAATTACCTTACTATGTAGTCATCTGAATCCTTTGTGTATTCCATCGGTGATATATTTTCAATATTTATTTATAAGCCGCAGTGAAATTCTTTATAGAACCTATAAAAGTATGCACGTATTTAATAATTTTGAACATATTTATTTTTTTTTAAATATTTGAAATTAGTACCAAACAAGGAACTATCTGTTGAAGTACATTTGTATAATGAACCTGTAGATTGTGATACTAGTTCTTGATCAAAAATTATCGGATTGAAATCGGACATTTACATGCAACAACATAATAGACTGAGCTCGGACATCAGTGGTTTGGATAATCGGGGTCCTAATGTATAGTATTACCTAAGTGACAGACGTCCTCCATATAAATAAATTCTTTGAAAATAGGGTTGTTTCCATGGTCTGGTTTGAGTGAATAAATGCTTAATTATTAGAGACCGGTCATTTAATATCGAATTCCTCCATTTGTTTTATTATTTAAAATTACAGCAACACACTTGTACAATAAATGCAAAAAATCCGCAGTTTAATAATAATAATAGTAGTGTACAACAATATGTACAAGCTCCCATGAAGAAGAAGCAAGCTAATGAATAAACATTTTACATCACCCTTCATGCAGATCAAGGTCAGTTAATATATTGTGCCGGCGTTCTTTTTCATTGCCAAAGCCGAGCCGGCAATCTCGGTGTCAATCTTCTGAACGATCATCCGTGAATAATCAACGAAATTGATATCGAAAGTCGAGCCAATGCGGGACAGCGATCGAAGACAAAAAGGATCGACGAGCAGGGCTACCCTCTGGTCGCCGGGTGCCTCGATATTTTTCAATTCGTTTTACCAGTCGACGATTAACCCGGCGCGGACGGAATAAAAAAAGAAATGGAAATTAAAAGTGGTCCTGCGAATTAAGTCGGCGCTGCGGCCGGTGAAAGAATTACCCGGGCATTGTTCGGTCGCCGGGGCTCACCCCTGCTGGAAACAACAGGGAGAACGAGGGGTGGCCACGCTTAATTCTAAGTTCGGCACTAATAACGGCTGGCCCCGTGTTTCGTTAGTCCCTGAGAGATTAACGGGCTGAGGAAGGATGGCCTAATGGTGGCGTGCACGCGGAATTCAAATAATATTTACCTTCGACACGACGCATGGCCACCTAAACTCTCATGGGACCGGCTAAGCAGAGTCCTAGCAAACCGTATGCAGACCAAACATCGGAACAACCCTGTTTTCGAAGAATTTATTTCTATGAGACGTCTGTCACGTAGTTAACACTATATTTTCACTATACCATAGTACTCCGTTTATGTGTACTAAAATATAATAATTAGGAGAGAGCGAGCTTTATGCAAAAAGAAATTTTTTATCCCATTTGCAACAAACTGGAGAAAAAGAGAGAAATTGTTTAATAGTTTGAAAATAATGTAACAGTATTTTTAAATTCTTCTAATATTTTTACTGTTTCAAATTGCACCTACTCATTTTTTATATCATAATTATTATATTATATTTCTTCATTCGGACACATATTGGTATAAAAATTACATAAAATCTAAATAAATTCAGTCCTCTAATTTTTATCAATCAACGCATACCAGTCACATTTTTTGGTATGGTTAGTGTTAATAAAATCACTAAAAGGAGAAATAAATTCCTGTTTGGACAATATGTTGTGGAATCCATGCAAAAACGATTTCTATTTTGCATGTGAGATCCACAGTCTAATTATTATTGTGTACATATTTAAGCTAATATTTATTTTACACATTTTCCAGTTGAAAATTCTGTAACTATCCACATTTCAATTAATGACGTTTTTTCTCAATTTTCTAGAATTTGTTAGTTGAATACTACACATAAGCAAGGACATTGGTAGACTTTATAACATTTGAATCAATGGTTCAAAAATTAGAAATGGTTAAAGTTTTTTATAGGTTAGCGCCGCTATGTTGAGTGTATTTTAGTAACGGCCGCGCGCCGTTTACCGAGCGGATTTTGATCACTAATAAATTAACAACTAATTAATTAAGACAACACATGCTGTGTTCCAAGATTACTTCCTCTACAAGATGTCGGATGTAGATAGGCAAAGTGTTATAATCTGTTGAGAAGCCACAGTATGTACCACGAAACTAATATTTGTATCACGCTTCTGTCGTTCCTTACAATTCTTTATGTAACATGTTTGCACTATTTTTCCAAATGTTTAAGAAATAATACATAAATATACTTGTTTACCTCGATTTGAGATCTGGGCACCAGATACATTCGTTATCTGGTATCGATAGATATGATCGAGCGCACCATAACCTAGAACATAGTCGACAGTTAGGTTAGACTTTAAGAAAATCAAGAACTCCTACTTCAAATTTTATATGACATGTATCGAATTGTAATTTAAAAATATTTCACAAACGTGCATTATATCTTTACACTTCTTTTTTTACATAAATCGATTTTTATTAGAATCGATCTGTGGGACCAGAAACACGATGTCCCATAAGGCAGCCAGTCTTAAAGAATATGTTGTCGGTGGTTGTGCCCTCCTCTCTCTCCCGGGTATTTCACGAATGAAATTCATTATGACAATAAAAACGATTCTCAGTACTGCACACGATTCTTGTTTTTTTGAATCGCGATGGTAACAAACGCTTTCGAGCCTTTTTTAAAAATTTTTTCATGAATCTTTTTTATGAAGCAAATTATACAAGTGTACCAATGTAAGGTGTTACAAGCTGTTTTCTTAGAATCTAATGAAGACATTGAATTCATTTTTGCCTCGGTTTGCTGCTGTAACGTATACATTATACATGTATGTATAGGTAGTGAGGGGCTTAGACAGAGAAATTTAGTTCAGCTTTTCTTCCAGGAAAATTATCCGTGCCATGTCTATAGGTTTATATGGTCTAAGGAGGGGCCACTATTTTTTGTGACAGCGTCGACCGTGTCGAACGTAGAAAGGGACAGCACATGTAAACACGACCGCTCGGCCGAAAACTTGCTGCGTACCGTCGCCTATCATCGGTGACATTCGTCAATCATCGGTAATAATCGGTCGCAAGGACCGCAAGGGCCGTCATTGCAATGAAGAAAATTGAAGTGAATGCACGTAAATACGCGTAGGTGCGTTTCGTCGTCTTCGAGCTACTCTCTCGTCAAAGCAGGAACCGTTACATGGCGAGTACTGTCTCCGTGTTTAATCATTCGATGGAAATCATGATTATTTACTTTAATTTCTTAAAAGTTAATTATGTATTCAAGCGAGTTGTTTATTTTTTATTGATTTAAATTTATTCTCGACTCGTGTTATCTTCTGGCGGTAATGTATTCTTGTGTCGTGACAATCAATTCTATTTCAATTCGTGTCGTGCGATAGAAATCAAGTTTATTTAAATTTCGTTTAAATCAATTTTGAGTCTCTATTCAAATTAAATTATTTATTTATTTATTATTAATTCTGATTTAGTTTGTGACCGTTTGTGAATTGATATTAATCAATTTGTTCTTTCTGTTACAGATTCCGAGGGAAAAAGTATCCAGGGATCGAAAGATCGTATAGATAGCCAAGATCGATACTACTCGATGCTTTCGATAATCGAAGGCATGTCATAGTGTCATGGCGTACTTTGTTCAAGCAGGAGAGGACGCGAGCGTGAGTACAAATTATATTTCCAATTAAACTGTGTTATTTTTTCAAACTATTAATGAAAACTAATAAATATTCACCTAGAATTATGTATTTTCTATTAATTCTGTGGATTTACTCCTGTGTCGTGACGATATACGTAACTGTATTTGAATTCGTGTCGCACATTTAAATTAATTTCGATTTTATATTGAACTTGAATTATTTATTTATTATTAATTTTGATTTGCTTTTGTGTCGTGACGATCAATTGCATTTGAATTCGTGTTGTGCTTAGAAATCGAGTTTATTTAATTTCCGTTAAAATTAATTTCGAGTTTCTATTCAAATTTAATTATTTATTTATTAAGAATTCCGATTTAGTCTCGGACTGTTTGTCAATTGGAATTAAATGACTGTGTTTTTTCTGTGTTACAGAAAATACATTTTGAGGCTGCTTACCTGGATACCTGATACTGCCTACCTTGATGACCAATGAAGACATGGATAGCCGAGATCGAGGGCAACGTGTCGTGCTTTCTTCAAGGGGGAGAGAATGTAAGTACTAAAATATCTTCACAATTTTTATTTTAAAAATTTTCTTCTTAAAGAATTAATGAAAAATTGTGCTGCCAACACTTTTTATTCCCTTTTATTTAAATTAAAATCTTTTCATATCCCAATGGAATTTTAAGAATAGATTTTGATATCTTTTTTGTTCTATTTTTTGATTTCAGGACTCTAACGCAACTTCTCATCCCCCCAACAAGTAGTGAGTGAATAAACAACAGTCTTTTTTATTATTTTATTTCTTACGTAGTTCATTTTGACGAGCACAGCGACCGTGAGAACATAAGGCGTTCTCGCGGGTAGTAATCTGTTTCCTAGCTAGGTAGGGTCTTTTTGTACGTGGCGTCTTTTTTTTTTACAAATATAACAATTTTGATAATCGAATTTCCAATTTGCGAGAAGATAAAAATCTTTCCTAATTTGCTAATTAATTATTAGAATCGCTTTTTATCATGAAGATGATCATTTGTATTTTATAATAAGTTTGAATTGCTCGGAAACATTAGATACCGCGCGCGCGCGTACAAAAAGACGTTTCGCGACGGATAGACTTCCGAGACAAAGCAATACACACATCAGCTTCATGTATATGTATTACGTTCAGTACTTTACATTTAGAAGAGTACTCTTTTTCCATTATTTCCAAACTTTGCTTTGTCGAGAGGATCGTCCGAGGGTTTTAAAATATTTCCGTAAAGATTCAGAATAAATTAATAAATAAATAAATCAATGATCTGTATTAAAATCTTGTTTCGTCTCTCTTTGCTCGGCAATAAAATTTTCATTGTCCTTTTCAATATTTAAATGTTTCATTTATAAATTGAGATTAAATTTTACATTGAAAGTAGAGCAATTTTGCAATAATGCAAGAACATTAGCCCGTATATAATCTAACAGATTCTCTTTTAGTTAGGATTTTCAGGATATTCAGATTCCCTGTTCGTTGCTCGAATCCTCTCGCGTGCCCAGGTGCTACTCGGGAGGGCGAGAGCAACGGGCACATGGAATATTGTTCTAATGATGTGTGGCGAGTGACAATGGTTAGTGTATCGTGCACGACGTATTTTCCACTTACGTGTGTGTGTGTTGTTATTGTTAGGCAGTGGAATTGCGTCGGTTGTTGAAACTAAATTCAGTAGCACACATTCCTGTCGATCTGTGACATGCTACATGAATCGTCGTGGAACATGTGTACATAGTAGTTTTCTCTATTCACTATAAACAATGTGCAGTATTCCGAATTACACATAATTTAATTCAGTGTCAATTCAGCTGTTATTTCGATTTATTGATTTATTTCGCAATGATCACTACCATTGTCAGTCGATTTCAGGAAAACTGGTACGTACCTTACAATTAGAGTGTGCTTGCGTGAGATTCGAACGTTAGGGTGTCGGAGGCGTCCCGGGACGTTCTCTCTAGGTGTTAGGCTATTATTGCACCCTGGCGTCTGTGTGGAGATCGTGTTGCGAATGTGTTGGAGAGCTTTTGCCATTTTTTAAATATAGGGTTACGTAGGTAGGTAACTTACCCTCTTGGTGTGACTGTTCGTCCTAAGTAGGTAGAGGCCGGGGCTGACTATCGCTTTCTCTTTCGGGTAGGCCGTGATTCGCGCGAAAGTCACTGCAAGAGCTCGAAGTTTCGTCTCGAAGTTAAATCGAACGAGGCATCGCTTTATTTATAAAGCGAAAAACACTCAGAACTTTTTACTTCACCTAATATAAAACAGTGAAAATATTGTTATTGTAGTTTAATTAAATTATTGAGAGAGAAGGTACAAATGTCTATGCAGCTTCTATTTCTTGCAATTGCCTTGGAAAATGTTTATCTTGCATAAAAATGGGCAGTCTAGTTACAAAAATGGTTCGCCGTCCGATTGTTAACACTAAGCTTACCACTGCTGATCAAATGACCGGTTTTATATTTTTCATTTCACAATTGAGGGGGTGGATGGATGAAGGTGTTAAGTTTGTTTTCTGTAAAAGAGTTTTTAACAAAACACATATGTTGTCCTTTTTTGATGATTGAAGATAATTATTATTTTTTTTGTATTAGAGATTAACCATAACAATATATGTTTGTAATTGATTTGTGTTATTATCTTCATTCATCAAAAATGGACAACAACCTCGTTAAAAACTCTTTTACAGAAAAACAATTTGTTACTTGACACCTTTATCCATCCACCATTATCCATTCAATTATTGAAATTATGAAGTTGCTAACATTGAAATTGATTCGATAACTATAAAATTTTGTGAAATAGACTTTATTGTGTTGGCGGGCTCAAAAAAATGCATTTACTAGATGTTTGTAAATCGGCATAATGTAAATCGAGGCTGGTATTTATTATTTTATAAATTGAAATAACTTGAAAGTTGCAATAATAACCCACAATTTCTATAAACTACTCCCATGAAAGAATTAAACCGAATCTTCAAAATTGCACAGAACCTAAATAAATAGACTCTTGTCATTTTTGTAACTAAAATCATTTTAATGGCTTTTAGCGCTCGGTAGGTTTAGTGTTAATGTTCCATGGACAGCGTCAATGTGGTGAAGCATAAGCTCCATAAGATCGCAGCAGTTTGACGCAGAAAGATGTAAGTGTAAGACAAAAAGAATGTAAATTTCGAAAGAGGCAATTCCACAATAGTGCACCTGATGCTCGAAGCATAATTCAAAGTGAGCGGCGTCGACTGTGAATATCGATAAATTCTAGCCCAATCCTAGCTTAGAAAAAAGGTGGTCGTCTACGTATCACGAGGAGAACAATCCGATATCCCCTCGATTCCCAATCGCATCGGATCGCATCGGAGCAACAGTTTCCGCTGAAACCTTGCCTCCCGACGGGTCGTTCTCGTGCAGGAGAGGAGAGTGGAGAGGAGAGCGAGAGCGAGCGCGGCGCCGGGCGAGCAGAGGTCGAATCCGAGGACCCTTTCTCACGCGGGGCCACACCATCCCGCTGGATCAAACCAGAATTACTCCGCAACCCCTTCCGATCTCTGAAGATTTCAACCCCTACACCCTAGCAGCTCGGCGCGGCGGCCGGTCGCTTAGCTGGAAACGGGACGATACGCTTGACCGTTGTCCAGTTTCTCAGCATCCCTCTTAGCTGTCCCGTGAGAATCAGCCCGGGAATCGAAAACTGGTCCAGAGTTACGCGGATCGTAGAATCGCCGATGCAAGATGGAGGGGCGGGGCCAGGGAAGAAGAGCTCCGGGGACCGAGAAAAATCATGCTCCCGTTCAGTTTTGGTGTGATCGTGCTGCGAGCGTGACCTCAGGGAAACAGAGTTCCGCGATAACAACACAGCGCAAAGAAACACACCGCCCCGTTCCGGGACGAGCCAAGAGACCAGAGAGCAAGAACTGCAGAGTCCGATAACCGTGGAGTCGAAGATCAAGCCGACTACGGCTCCACGCGTCGTTGCGATTACGTTAATTGCCGGCTCTAATTGACCTAGATTCGACGACGGCCCGCGTTATCGAGCTTTCGACAAGCTTTTCGAATCGCCGACTGACTGACTGGCGGCGGCGGTGGCTGCGAGTGATTCCACCGACTCGCACCCATCGAGAGCAGACCCACAACCGTCCGGACTGTCCCGGTCCATTTCTGGAGTGTTGTTTCCATCGGAGGTGGACTCTTCGAGCCGGCCGTGATTTTTCTGTGACTCCGGGCAGCCTTTGGCTAACTTGCTTCTTCCGAGGGTTAATGAGAATTAGGCGACCTCTGAGTAGACTGTGGGGGTTTATGTAAATTGGCACTTTGGGGAGTGGGTTTCCGAAAGTGTGGAAATTTACCGTCTTTTGTAGTATTAGTTTTGCAAATCTTTTTTTTTTTTAGTTTTTTTAATTGCAAGTTTGAAGGGTAGTTTTATTTAGATGACAAGTTTTGTTTATATTGGTCAGCCATCTTATATTTGTTTTGTAGAAGTATATTCACTTTTCGAAATAGAGTGATATATTGTACAAGGCTTTGGATCTATCAAGTACATTAAAATCTATCGAAATTTATCAAATTTCCTTTCTTGGTTTTGTTTTCTATGTTAGATTAGAAAATCTTCTGATCATCTATCCAAATCATTCAAATCAATCTAATCATCTTTGTACATATTTCTTATATTCCTCTTCTTTGAGTTTCTGATTTCTCTTGAATAGCTTTATAGTCGTTTACTATTTGAATATATTCAGCTACGTTACTTGTTCAAGGTGTACGAATATTGTTTCAGTTAACGAAGCTTGTTGTTGTTTCACTGGTGTATTAATGTTACAAATATTAGTCTCTTAATTATTGACGTTTAAAAAGTTTCTGTAGGCACATCCTTCATTCCTTTTCTAGATTAGTCCCTAACTGGATAATTATATGTAGCAGATATTATCGAATGCAAATGCATTGAACCTCGTGAGATTATACTGTAGTTTTCTCTAAAAAAATAACTTTCGTATAATTTCTCCTCAGACTAGACTGGACTAAGGGTAAGTGTCTTTCACCTCGCTTTTTACTTTTAGGTATATATAATTTTGTACATAAGTTATTCAAAGTTAGTTATGCAAAAGCATGTGTGTTATTGTTGTACTAAAATTATATATATAATATGTACATATTTTATGTCCTCGTCTTTCTGTCTTTTGTCTGGTTTTGTTTCTGGTTCCGTCTATTTCTATTGTAATATATTTTTTACAATTTTCTAGCCGAAGTATAGAAATGTCCTTTGTACATAAACCAACTACTCGATAGCAATTGATTGCTCAACTATTTTCATATATATTTTGTACATATATTTTATTAACTTAACAAGAAGTATTTAATCATTTTTATTTCTTCAATTTTTCATTCATCTCTCTCTGATGTAAAATTATTTTGAACATAGATCATTCACTCAGTAACAAATCATGATCAATCATTGTCATTCCATTCATTTTCCAGTCATCTGTAATATAAAAATCACGTACAATTTGTATATAGATCATTAACTCTTTATCAAATCAGCAATTGATCATTTTTAATTATTTTATTATGCATGTATAATATACTTTTTTATCTTTGTATGCTATTAACGATCAGCTGCTTCTAAGCGACATATTCTCCCTAATTATCTAATGTAATTAATAGACAGCGGATTTTATGCATTAATGACAAAAATTAGTAGGTACAATTTAATACAGTAAAAACATTAGGAGAATATAATTATCATAATTACAGTATTTTATTTTGTGTTCAACTCTTCCTATTTACAAAGTCTAAGAAAAGTTTACAATAAAATTCATAGATTTGTAAATATTGTGCTACATTCTAGGACTTTAAATAACACATAATACTCGCACAAAAAATTAATATGGTATTCTTAAAATATGAAATACAAAATACAAGAAAGTGTTAATTAAAACATATTGCAAGTAGGAAAAAAAGCCATCGGGTCCATCAAGATTAAACTTTTTCTCGTCTGTAAAAATTCAACCATTTTTTTCGTGATAAGAGAAAGTCTAATTCAATCAAGTATTACAATACCTTTTTGCACAGACTGTTCCAAATCCGTAGCTCAACAATTATTATCCTTTTACCGCAGATTGGCCAATTTTCCCGAGAACGTGAACAAAATTCATAAAATTGTATGATTGGTTGTCTTCATTCGTAGAATCCGATTCTTTCGTTTTTTATTGGCTAGAAAACCACCCTTATAGAAAGTGTTTCATCCCAAAGAGTTGTATCTTCTACCATTGTCTCCCAACGTTTTACAAGTTCGTGAATTCCTTTTACGTAAAAGCTGTTTTACTTATTGTTAGAACCAACCATTGTAACCATTTAATACTGCAATTTAACTTAATTTAAGAACATTTTTAAAAAATGTTAGAGTATTAAATTCGACACAGTTTAGATTCCACTTTCTAAAGTTTATGCAAAAAATTTTCAAGTTGCATAAACATCCGCAGTCTACGAATAACATTAATTTGACTCCATGAACTGGAAGCATTTTTCCCAATTTCGTCCACCGGTTTCGGGCCGGGTGACCACCGCGTGTCGGTCGAAGTGTCTGAAATTTTGTAACAACAGCTGTGAATGTAATTACAAAAGTTACAACCCGAATATGGCCGGCCGATCGACAAACTATGGAGGATCGCGAGACGTTGATCGCATAACCGGCGCGGTGAACGGAGTCGCCGGATCCGTTCCTCGTATTCCCTAAATGATTCGCTTAATTTACACTCATAAACGGTGAGTTTTATGGTCGGTTAATTCGTTTCCGTCGCTTAACTAATTGCCCGAACCGTGTTTGCCCGCCGCGCGGATCATCCCCCGTCTTTTTCCGGGCCCGTAATTAGCCCTTCTTCATTATTAGCATTAGCAATTTATTAAGCGCGGTGCGGTCGCGAGAGTTCGCGCGCGCGCGCCACTCCGACGCGTACATCAGCTTTAAAGCGCGCCTCTGTTTCCTTTAAGCCAATTCGTTCGACTGAAATGTGCCTCCCGAGTAATCCATCTTAACGTAATTAGTCGGTTATACGTTGAGCAGTTAGCGGTGCCTCTTGAGCTATACGTCACTCGTTCGCGACTCATTGATGTCTCGTTTTATTCTCACTCTGGCGACCATCGCTTCTTCTCCATCTCGCTTCTACCTTTTTTTTTCTCCCTTTGCAAATGTTTTTTTTTTATTTAACACTAGAACTACGAGAGCAGTCAAAATGACGGGTTTTACAATTTCATTTTAAAATTCCTACTTCATATTACATTTTTTTCCCGCAATGATGATATTTTTACAACGATAACTAATGGAGGAATGTAATGAATTTTATTTTTGTTTAATGTATTCAGAATCAAAATAATTTTGTATCATGGCTACTTATACCAATACCGGTCATTTTGACTGGTACTTCTCTAAGTAGAAAAGTATTCAATAATTTGTTTACAGAACCTGAAATCGTTTATTAGATATTTAGATAGATTCATTCATGTTTTGCGCAACGTCTTATTTTGGCCACAACATAAACATAAACATAGCTGTTTCCACGCGGTCATTTTGTATACCATCGGCGTTTGAATAGGACCTAATTCTTTTTTATATAACAATATTTTACTAGCCCCAAAAATGGCAAAACGATTGAAAATCTCTGAATTGTTGCAAAATGTGAACAATATACCAATGGAATGCTCCGATATTAAGGATGAGGAATTGTATGAGCCTGAAGAAAGTAAATCAAAAGAAAATGGAGTTGAACTTTACTGTGATAATAGTAAATAAGTAGGGTAAATGTTACGTTTAGGGGAGGCTAAATACTAATAATAGGATAAATAGTAATACTGAGATTATATTATATCCTGTTTTATATCCTGTATATTATATCCTTAAATATATTATATATTAAGAAATAATTTAACAGCATCATTTACATATAGTGGTAGAATTCATGGTTCACTCTTTTACAACTATGAAGTTCATATACGCAATAATTGGAGCAATTTATATAACAACTATTATTCAATTATTCAATCATCCAATTATTCTAAAATTCATATGATCGTTTGTTTATTTGATTTCGATGCGCTAGAATCTAGTTGCACGTAAATCATTTCCATTAATTTTATGTCATTTTCGATGTGATTTAATTCATGAAATAGTGAATACTGCACATGTTTTTATATGAGTATGTGCAATCAAGTGATTAATAGACAAGTCTTCTTTTTTCCGTAATGTTCAGGATTTTTGAACAAGCTCATAACAACTTTTCGACATCTAAGTATATACAATTTTTGATATTTGTGTAATTCAATCTTGTTCTTCCTTTAACTTCAATATCGTATGTACTTCACATACACTTAGTTTTTTCCGCGACCCATTCTCAACACTTTAGTATGTTGTTTTATTAAATAAGCACGAAAGAAGCTTGTACCTAGTTTATCAATTACGTTTTGGAATGAATGTTTGCTCTTCAGTAACTTCTGTAGAATGGCAAATGTAAAACTGCTATTTGTGCTATCATTTTGTCCCGCTTGTGTGCCTCAGTATTTACGTTCTCATTTCAAAAATTCTAATGACGTAAATATGGTAAATGATACTCAGTACATTGTACGTACAGGCATGTCAGAATATGTTGACATATTAAAATATTCATTTTCTTCAGTTTAATGTATTAAATGAGGAAAAATAGTCTATCTTTTTGTCTATCTTTTTGTCCCGGAGTGTACAACAAGCAACGTGCTCTTTTTCCACAAACAGCAGCGTAGAGATTTATCGAGCCTTAAATTTAGCGACACAAAGCTCGCGACTTCCAGCGATTTCCACATTTGAATTTTTCTCGTACTCCATGAATCTTGAACAACGACCTCCACGCTAACGGTTCCAATTCCTGGCTACACCGAAAAAACGATCGGAGCAAAAATTACGTCCGCTCGTCCGCTCCAGATTGAGGACTATTTGAGCTGATCGGCGAATATTTTCCGGAAAAGTTCCGGGGGGATCCGTTCCGTCCTACGTGTTTTCCGCGTACCGCTAGCTGCAAGATCAACACGCGGGATAACTCGCTTCCGTTAGCCAGACCTACAAGCAGGAAGAATCCCTGTTTCCTATACAACCCCTCCCATAATCGCGGGCCAGAACCTTCCTCCAGGAAGTCACCGGTTACCCGGGGAACTCGCGACGTTGAAGATACCTTGCGCGTGCGAAATTTCACGTCGTTAACGTCCCGTTTCCATTCTTCTTCGGGGAGGGCGAAACTCGGGTCTACGCCCGAAGCATCGGCCCGCGCGAGTGTCCTCCACGGAATTTTGAACATCATTCTTGGGAACTTTAATGAGAATCCTTGAAGAAAAAAGAAGTTGGCCGACTCCAACGCCGCGGCGCCGCCCAAGAAAGATCTGTTAGGTAGCACTCGCTCCAAAACCAAGAGGGACCTAGTCTTTAAAGATAGTCACTTGGAAATCCGGAAACTTTAATTAACTCATCGAAATTCGGAAATCAATTTTTGAGGGGAATCCACTTAGTGGGAAACCGTTTAATTAAAGCATTATCTTCGAAGAAGAACTTTGATCTTGCTTGGGGACGTGGAAGGGATAGAAATTAATTTGGGAAATACATCTCGGACACAAACTCAGTTTTAATACCGATTTCACTTTTTACTTGAGGTCCTTCAAAAGTAAAAAATATATTAATGATGTTTCATTGAAAATATTAAAAGTACAGTAGAACCTCGCTAGTTGCAACCTTGTTTATTGCACTAGATGAGGGGAAACAAAAGAAGATCGACATTACAAATCGTTATGATTGCTTTTCTATGCCCAATTCCGATCCTTTCATTTTCGATCTATTTCGTGCAACGAGCGAGGTTCTACTGTAATCGCACGTTTGTTTCTTATTTATAGACTGCGGATTTTATTTATTGATGACAAAAATGAATAAGTAAAATACAAACCTGTGAACACAAAACTTTAAGTGTATTATTAGGCTATTGTAGACTCGCTAAAATTATTAAAATATATTTTCATTGATCTTCTGTATCCTACAATTTACTTGGAAATTTTTCACAAAGTTCAGTCCAATCATTTATAATTTGGTTAGTGACAAAATGAGTTTGACAGGCTCGGTGGTGGTAAATTTTGAATTGCATTTTTAATTCGAAGCCCCGGCGACGTAGACTGGCTGTCTTGTCCAAGGATAATCGGTTCTTTCCACTATGCATCGTTCCTCGGAAAATTCCCGATACCGGAAACGACTCGAGAAGATATCGACGCGGCTCGATATCTGCGCGCAATCGTGCGGATAAACGCACGACGTTTCCCTGCTCGAGTGTTTCAACTTTTACAGATCTCACCCCGTAATGCAGGGGTGTGTTAGGGGGGTTGGCCGCTTGTATGGATTTTTGCGTGCTCGCGGGTACGACGTACTCTGACGCTGATAAAATTTTATCGCTTTCGACGCTTCGGGTATTACGGTTTCCCTTTTAATGGAAGTCGGTTTACATTTTTTATTTCTGTTATCGCGGTTATCGATTTTACGACTGATTCCGTTGATTGACGAATTTTGCGTGAAATTAGTTTTATTTTTGTCTCGGCCCACTTGTGGCTCCCGGGTCCTTTCGCTTTTGCGGTTTCGGCGATAATAATTATTTCGTAATTGCTTAACCACGTTTATAATGGCGGTTCGGTTTTAATCGTTAATATCCAATTGCATTGATTCGTTGTCACTTTTATTGAAATGGCGTATTCGTAGATTTCTCGAATTTTTAGAAAAAATTATGTACATGGTTGTAATTTTCTACTTCTCTATAGATTATTGTGTATATATTCGTATATTTTAGTAATTTTTAGAAAGATATGGTGTACCTGCAGTTTTCTGTTTTGTAATAGTTTCTTTTGTATATATTAGTTTAGTAGATGTGAGTTGTTTTTAGAAAAATGATTTAATTATTTGTAGTTTTCAGTAGGAAAATTGTCTACATATTTATAGTTTTCTATTTTATAATAGTTTCTTTTGTATATATTAGTAGATCTCAGTAATTTTCAGGAAAATTGTCTACATATTTATAGTTTTCTATTTCATAATAGTTTCTTTTGTATATATTAGTAGATCTCAGTAATTTTCAGGAACATTATGTACATATTTGTAGTTTTCTATTTTGTAATTAGTTTATTGTGTATATATTAGTAGATCTCAGTAATTTGTAGTTCAATAATTATGTACATATTTGTAGTTTTCTTTGTTATAATAGTTTATTGTGTATATATTAGTAGATCTCAGTAATTTTCAGGAAAATGATGTACAACAATAGTTTAATTTGTATATATTAGTAGATCACAGTAATTTGTAGTTCGATAATTATGTACATATTTGAAGTTTTTCAGTTCATAATAAATTGATGTGTACATATTTGTAGATTTCAGTGATTTTTAGAAAATTATGTACATATTTGAAGCGTTCTTTTTTATAATAAATAATTGTGTATATATTAGCAGACTGCAGTGTGTGACTTTTAGAAAACTGATGTACATATTTGTAGTTTTTATAACAGATTGTTGTGTATATATTAATAGTTTTCTGTGATTTTTAGAAAAATGATGTACATATCTGTAGTGTTCTGGAAGTTATAGTGTACATATTTGTAGCTCGCTTTTCTTAATAATTTGTTTGAACCAACTACATTAATTATGATGTATTTAATCATTGATTTGTTTTTAATTTTTGGGACCGTTACGTGCCTATATTTGTAGTCGGCTATTTCTCAATACAACAATTTAAAACCAATGTTTCATTCTATTTCAGATTCCAGAAGTTCCAGGAGCCACCTTGATAAACCTAACTCACAAAAATCGTAATTTCTAAACTATAAAAACTTTCCACGATCCTTTTAAAATCGATTGTAAGTTGAATTTTATTAATTCTTCAAATACAAAGATTCCATTTATTATACATTGAATCCTATATTCTGTCACATTTAAGATACTGTTCAAGAAATCACACAAGATATTTGCTATTATTTTCTACTCGTTTCAAATTTCTAATTTCATTAACTCTCGTCCTTTATTAATTAATTTCCGGTTAGATCTGAATACGTGCTGTAAACTTTCGGTCGCCGAAATCTCGTTAGTAGATTTTCTACAGAAACATCGATTACCGTAACCGATCAGTTACTTCCAGGGACAGGTTCGTACCTCAAGTAGCAATAATCTCTGTGAAATTCGCGAGGGCCGAAATTCTAAAGAATCGACGCAAACAAAAAACAAACATTCCCAGAGAGAAGAGAGAATCGTGTACAAGTCCCCAGCGCCGAAAATCAGTATCTCGATTACCAGCGACTCGAATCTCGGCGTCGAAATTCATCCCGCAGCGAGACACTTCAATAATCCGTGTGGCCAAGGTGTTTCAGGGTTTCCAGGTCCGGAGTCCGGCCTTGCTTGTGTTACTTTACGTGTCTAGGTAGCCCGAACAAGAAGCAGAACGAGGGAACAGGTACTGGGTAAGGCCGCTTTGGGAAAGAACGTGAGCGTGAAGGAGAGGATCCGGCGATCGCCGAGGAGAGCTTCTGATCCAGCAGGGAATTGGACGCGGGCCAGAGAGACGGGAACGGGACGCTTGTAAGTGTACATGCGGCCGTGATTGCGCGAGGAGAATGTAATTAGTGACGGGACGTTGCCGGCAGTCCCTCCCCGCAGCTGGCCTGGACGATATCCGGGACAAACTCGGCGGGAATCTATGGACCCCGGGGCGGAGCTGTTTGCGGAACGTTTCCGCGCGATTATGCGCGCCTGGCCCGCGAATAAGCTGTTCCTCGCTTGAAGGTAAAAGACTGGAGGTTGTAAAACCGGAAAGAATGCCGCAGACCGGTAGACTCTACCGTGTTCCGTCTCTCTCTCTCTTTTTTTCCACTCACCACACTTTATCCGACTAGCCTTTTTCATTTAACCGGGTCTTCTAGTCCAGAACCTTGCAAAAATCAATTTTTTTAACACTCAGTTGTCGTTATGGATCTGTGTGCTGCACAGTTTTATTTTGGGAAAAGATTCTGGCTAATGAAAAATCAATTTTCGATCATTTTTCATTACTTTACATTTTTCATTACTTTATTTTTTCAGCCTTTCATATTTGTTTTCATTACTTTTTTCTGGTAAAATACGTAAATCCTATAGTGTGTAAAGTTCGATTAATGCAGAAACTATAATTTTTTGAAATTGTGACATGCGACGTTTTTCCTTGCAACCACAGATGTATATGTATATACTTTGCCTAACAAATCGCAAAATTGCGGGAAGAATAAAATACAAATAAAATACAAGAAACGCGAAGTTATATGCCATTTACTTGTAAACATTTTTTATATAATATTTATACATGTACAGAAGTCGATTCATTCTTCTCTTTCTGATAAACGATGGTTTCAAGCCTGCATTGTATTACCGGGATTTTGTGGAGGAAGATATGTACTTTCAAAAGTTGAATGCACTTTTTGTTATTCCAAGACGGACATACTTGAGTGGTGAGATGACAAGAAGAGAAGGCCCCCGGGCCAGTGTCGCCAGATCAAGACTTGTGTCCTCACTCTACGGTCACGTGACGCGTTTCGTCTCTGTCGTACATGTGTTTGGTAACTGGCAGAGTTTTTCTTGTCATCTCACAACAATGGACAGATTGTATAATTACAACGAACATTAAGATCAATATAAATAATACAGACTTACTAAATTCTATACATTTTCTCCCGACAGCGAAAGGTCTTGTGAACATTGAAGATCCAGTGGACGATTCTGCAAAATTAGGACAGCTTCGGAAGGACAATTTTAACGTGTGAGTATTTTAACAATTTATTAAAATCCGTCTTTAGAAAGTTCTGAATGGTTGAACATATATATATATATATATATATATATATATATATATATATATATATATATATAAGCGGTGAAAGATTATAGCAAGGTTCTTTGTGTCTATCCGAAAAAATGGCTCGGGGGTTTTTTGGGACCCAGTCGAGTCGCCTAATAGTTTCGTTTAGCGTTCTTGCCTCGACAATGGGCCCACCCTAAACAAAGTATTAGGATCTTTAAAGTTCGCAGGTAACTAGTCCCAAGGGGACTGGCTGCACGTGCTTATGGATTCTTTGTGTCGGTATGCGCAAGGTGTCTAAGACGGCGCAAGGTGTCGAAAAACCTAGGATTCCCTTGTTTAGGTCGCTAAGTGACGAGGGTTGCATATGATTGCATTTACATTTTCTTAATGCCCACCTGGCTATGCACTTGTGTATCCGTAACCTGATACACAATACATTAATCCTATTTTCATTTAGATATTTTTTATATTCTTCTTCTGTACAATGAAATGACAGGTAACCTTTAGCAAAATAAAGTACGTCTAACTGCAAGATACACCAGCTACATGGACATTAATTTCTTTTAATAGTTTTAATGGGATGGAATATTATGAGTTGGAACAATAATACTTTTGAATGCCCGAAGCATTTTCACTTTTTTATATTTGATCATTTTTGTTGTAAACGCATAAAATCCACAGTCTGCTTATTGTATATTTTAATGTAGAATTGTTTCGTTTTCTCTCTGTTGGAGTTCTTTATCGGACATATTGTACTTGATCCGAAATTTTTGAAACCTGATCAATTTTAATTTGCGTGAAAACCAAAGTCTGCTTATTGTATATTTTAATGTAGAATTGTTTCATTTTCACTGTGTTGGAGTTCTTTATCGGACATATTGTACTTGATCCGAAATTTTTGAAACCTGATCAATTTTAATTTGCGTGAAAACCAAAGTCTGCTTATTGTATA
Organism: Lasioglossum oenotherae; assembly: GCA_028455765.1. NCBI lineage: Eukaryota > Metazoa > Arthropoda > Insecta > Hymenoptera > Halictidae > Lasioglossum > Lasioglossum oenotherae. Next base: position 8,997,785 of record CM052285.1, on the reverse strand, counting down.
TTTTAATGTAGAATTGTTTCATTTTCACTGTGTGGAAGTTCTTCATCGGACATATAAAATTGTACTTGTTTCGAAATTTTTGAAACTTGATTAATTTTAATTTGCATAAAATACCATTGCAAACAACAATGCCATTAAAGAAAGAACGACCTGTTAAAAATTACATTTCTCTCGGAACGCATGAATCCAACTGCAGAGTTCAGTCGCTGAAAAATGTCGGAGCCCCGAGTCTCATTGATCCTAGACCGTAGGACCCAGACCAGAGGGTAGCGATCGAAGTATCGGAACGTCTTCGAAGTTCCCAGGATTCGGTAGGACCAGTCGAAGTAACCCCAAAAATGTTTGTCGCCGCGGATCAAAGCCTTCCTGATTGGTGGGCTCGGTGGCGGAGAGTTGATTGGTATCATTGTAGGGGGGAATTTTATGCAGCGGGTCCGTGTTGTGCACTGCGACTCGAAGTTGAATACCGAATCAGCCGGGCAAAGTGGAGAGAGAGAAAGAAAGAAAGAAAGAGAGATCGAAGAGGAGGGGAAGAGGGTTACCGGTTTCGTGAGCTACGTAGCCCCGGTAACAGTAGAACACTACCCCACCCTTCTAGCATTTTAATAATCTTCGGACCCCCTTCGGAGCAGCCCGAACAAGGATGCAGCGCAGCTGGACCCCTTTTTGCCTCGTGCCCGGTGTTAAGGGGGTACCGCCCTCCCACTGTGTTCATCTCCGGACTTGTTCTCTTCCCCCGCAACCTTCTGCGGACAGATCGGCCCGGCCCGGCTTTCATAGGCGACAATCACGCCGTAACCCGAAACGAATGCGTTTGCCGGGCCGGGCCAAGCCGGGCCGGGACGGGCGGTGTTGAGCGTGAAGGGACGCGGTTGTCGCGAGATGCGGGTCCGGAGAGTTCCTACGTATTCGCCCGTGGTCCCCGCATTTTGCCATTTCGAGCATGCCTTTGTGCCCAGGTATTCTCGTTTCTCCTTCCGACGTCGCCTTCTTTTCCTCGCTTTCTTTCCCTCTCGCGTTCTTTCTTCACACGGATTATTCCCGTCCTTCTCCGTTCCCCGCTTCAGCCCGATACTCGCCTCTCTGTCCCATCGTTTCTCCTTCCTTCTCTGTCTTTCTCTCTCGCTCCTCGAACGCAAAGTCACCCTCAAAGTCTGTCGTTGCCAGTGACGGGGAAGGAGAGGCGGATCGAGATTAAGGCAACTTCGGAGACTCGGCGACTGCGCCCGCGGCTTTGTGTGCGGAATACTTTGTTGGAATAGCTGAGAGCGCCTTGCCCCCGATCGGAAGCGCCGCGACGAAAGCGGCCGGGCTTCCGCGCGTTTTGCACTGACCGAACCGAGACCTGGTCATTGAACGGATGTTCTTTATCTTCTGGTGCCGTCTTCGGCCGGGAGATTAGCGATCGCAAGTTTGCTCTTGGCTTCGTTCGCTCCGAGAGGGATCGCACTGGTAGGGTAGCAACGATGACCGAATTAGAGGTCCAAAGATAACGATCTTCTTTCAAAGAGGGAGCAGCTATTTGTGACCCGTGGAACATATCGGACAAAGAGCCTCCGGCGGAATATGCTTTCAAACAAGTCGTCTATTTCTCTATTCCGATGCTCTCTTCTAACGAATGTCTTTTTATTTGCAATTCGTATCAGACATGAGCGACAACGGACTTATTACTCTAGCGGACGTTCGTTACTTGTAGCGTGACACAAGACGAAATGTCCATCCAGCGGTCACTCAGGTCCGAATATCTAACATCAAATAATGGTTAACAACTTCTAGATTTGTTAGATTTAAAATTATACGAGTACGGGCTGATGTTCTAACTGGAAGAGACGAAGGCAACCCTTTTGCGAAAGCAGACCGAGTTTCGAAAGAAAAAAGAGGCGTGTTGAAAGTTGAGACTAAGCAGCGACGCCCGGCCACAATCGCCAGGATCAATCTTGATCTGCGCTTAGTTGAACCAGCGCAGTGTAGCTCCGGGAAAGGCACTGTCGCCACAAATCACCCGAACGATAAGTCTGTTTACGATAGTTACTTGCAGTGATTTGTACTTTGAAGGGCCAGCCAATTAGTAGTGACAGAGATAGTACGTAAATCAGCTTAAACAAGGGAGCGCGGCGCCGCCGCAGGTCTCTATCAACTAGGAACGAACGGATCTTAATAACAGTGATCCCTTTAATCATGCACTTCTCGTGAATATTTCGGAACGTTTTACATAGTAGCCCGAAACGAAGTCCATGTCCGTGTGCGCCCGGCCAAATGGCGCATCCTAATTAGAAATCGGATTGAAATAAAATCAAACTTCGTTCGAGCGAGGGACAGTTTTCGAGCGTCGCTAAATTCGAAACGAGAACAGGAGAGCGATGGGTGGGGGCAGGTAGGGAGACAGGAGGAGGATGGTTCTCGCGTGTATCGAGAAATTTACAGCTGCCGCCAATGCGGGACGAATCGGGCTGGAACGGGTACTCGCTCCTTTCCCGGCGTTTTGGTTTCCAGAAAATCTCTGGAACCGATTCGCGCCATTATCGTGAAATCCAATTTCTCTGGAAGCAATTTCCACCTCGGCTGCCGGCTTCCCGAAACTCATCCCGACTGCTGGAGCGACGAAAAAATTCGTGAACAAGGCGGCCGGTCGTCGTCGTGCCGGTGTTCCATCCGCGCCCGTTACATCCCCGCGGTCACATCAGTCCGTCTCTCTTCCTCTCTGCCTTTCGTTCCCTCTGGGTTCCCTCGGCGTCCCACTCGTCGTCGGTTCTCTCCTCTCAGTCCCCTTTTTCCACTCTTTTTCTTTCTCCCTCGTACTTTCGGGCCTCCGTTGAGTTCGTCGGTGTCTGAAAAGTTCCGGTAGGCAGGCGAACCTACGATATGCTACCGCTCCGGTGTGGGCGCGCGAGCGAGCAAGCGAGCAAGCGAACGAGTAAACGAACGAGCGAGCGAGCGAGGAAGCACGCGCCCGTACCCGTGCCCGCGCCCGCGCTCGTTGAACAGGGACCGCCGACAGAATCGAAGAAGGACAGCGGGGGAAACGAAGAGGACGGCGCGAGAACGGCGCAACGAGGAGTGACGGAGGGTCGGACAGAGAGCGAGAGACGGGAGCGAAACGACGAGGATGCAACGACAAAGAGAAGCCGACGCTCGGAGAAAGAGACCGAGGGAGCGGTGGTACACACGGTCTGGCGGTGGAAAAGAGAGGTCGGTGGTCCGTGCTCGTGACAGAGACGGAAGGCGAGAATCCGAGAGAAGGAGAAGAAACGTGGAGAAAAAGAGAGGCGGGATCGTGCGCGCTTGCGGAAGGGAGCATCGGCTGAAGCGTGAGGCGAGGAGAGGAGAGGGTATCGTTGAGTTGCGGAACGGGGAAGGGGGGAGGGGGTGGCGGCATGGTAGCGGCGGCATGGAACGGAGCGAGAGAGAACCGCGCCGAAAGACGAGTCGTTCGAGGGTGACGAGGACGGAGCGTGGCGGCCCGACGAAGACGGCAAAGTCAGACTAACGCGGTCGCCCGAGCGAGACCGAATCGAGCCGAGGGCAGACAGTGCCGTTGGCGTAGTAACGTGCCATGGCTCGTACACGACGAGGCTGCCTTGCTCGCTCGCCTGCCTGTCTGCCTGCCTGCCTGCCTGCCTGTATGCCCGCCCGCCCGCCTTTCTGCCTGACTCACTGTCCGTGTGAGCGTGGCCCTGTGTGCGACCGCTCTCTGCGTGGCGCGTCCGCCGAGGCTCTGTGTGAGGGGCGACACGGCTGTGTGAGTCCGTACGTGGATGGGGGTCCCGGCCCGGCTCTCGGCCCGTCCCGTCCCGTAGAGTATCGCACCGCTCGCCACCCGCTATCCACAGCAGTTTCAGCCAGCCGCCCGCCTGCCAGTGTCCCACCGCACGCCGAACCGTTTGCACTCAGAAGCGATCAGGGAGCCCTTCTCTCCCTCGACTTCCCCCTTCGAGAGAGAGACGCGCGCGCGCTCTTCCACCCCGGCGAGTCGCGCATCGCGTACCCGCTGCTATACACCGCCTCTATATCCGTTTCTCCCTTGCTCCTTTGCTCCCTCGCCTTCGCTACGCACGCTATTTCTCTTTATTCCTCTCGACGGGACGGTCGTGTCCTCTTTGTCCCGCTTTCACTCCGTCCGTCCGATCATCTTGATTTTTCTTTTTCTTTTTCTTCTCTAGTATCTCTCCCTTCGCTCGTCCTTCATCGTTATCCTCCTCCTCTTGTTCGTCATCTTCCGCCCGTCCTATCCTTGCTGGTTCTCTTTTCCGTCGTCAGTCATACTCGGAACGCACGAGCACCGGCTATCGTTCTTTTCATCCTTGTCCCCCTTACTATATCCCTCTCTCTATTCGTCGGCCGCCGTTCGGCGTGTTTAACCTCCCGCCGTTCCACCACTCTGCCCCTCCACTGCTGACACTCGGGCTTCTGTCTCCGTCCCGAGCACGAGCGGCCCATTCGCACCGTCTCGTTCGTTCGGCTCCTTTCGTTCCGTGGCGGCCGCGCCGTGCCGTCCCTCTTTCTCGCTCCTGAGAGTAGCGCCGGTGTGTACTCCCGCTGTCACCTGATCGCGGGACGCTTTTCGCGGGTGAGATACCGCTCGGCCACCGAGTCAACCGAGTCTGCCACCGCCGCCACCGTCGCTCGGTTTTCCGCCGCCACCGCCGCCGCCAACCCGGCCTCTCTTCCTTCGGCATCTGCTCCTACTCTCCTCCTTCTTCCTCTTTCTTCGTTCGTAGCGCGCGCGCTCTCCTTTTCCTTTCCGTCTCCGCGCGCGGACACGTCGTGCTGCTCTCTTCCTATACTCGGCTCGTTGCCGCCGCGCGACGTCGAACGTGCGCGCGGCCTAGCTGGTGGTTTCCGACAGACGAACGAAAAGAACCAAACCAGGAAAAAGAAAAGGGAAAAGCAGAGAACCTGCTGAGAGAAAGGAAGACGGAGAGGCCACCCGACGACGACGACGACGGAGCAACCGAAGAAAGAGAACTGTCCGACCGAAACACAGACCGATAGAGAGAAAGAGATACACGGATAGAGCGGGAAAGACGGAGAGAGAGAGAGAGAGAGGGAGTGAGTGAGAGAGAGAAGTGCGCGCTACCGACATCGTCCAACCGCGACTCGCTTGCCCGATCTCTCGCCTCTTCTTCCTCCTTTCACGGATCTTCGCCGGTGCACGTCTGAAGCCGACTGGAGAGGGAGGTGACACTTTCGGAACGTGGACATGCGGCACGCACGGATCGTCACGCTGGATACGTGAGGATTCAGAATTCTCCTGGCTACCGTGATCTCTCCTACAGGTCGGTGATAGTATTTGTGTGTCTCCACGAAAATCAGTGATTCATTCTGTTTTCTCTTGGTGTGTTGTTGTTGTTATTGTTGTTCGATTGTTTCGTTCCTTTTTTCTTTTAAATTCTCATGCGCTCGATCTTCTTCGGTGACCGGTCACAAGATTCTCGGCGACGACGGATGCATACAGTGAGTGGTTCCTCTTCTTATTTTTCGTCGTGACTGCCGTCCCGCCGATAACTGCACAGTGATTTCAAAAGACGGCGGTAATTGTACCGTGCGTTACTACACCGCGGCTGCGCTTTTTTTCCTGTGTTTCACGGGCCCGTCACAGCCTGCGGAATATCGTGTCAGGTCCTCTCCGGCCCCGTGAACGTCCCAGGTGAACGTCAACGATGTTTCGCTCCTTCACCCCTCCCCTCCCCCCGTCTGGTTTTAGAGTTCTCGTTACGCTCGTTAGCGGCATTCGCCGGAATCTCGTTTGTTCGCTTTCCTTCGAATTTTCACGCGACGAGGACAGGTAGACTGGTCGGGCCGAGCCGCGCCGCGCCGCGCCGAGAGCCGCGCGCTCAGGTATATCCGGATCGTCTGCGAAAGACCCGCGGAGAGTCGACCCCGCTAGTCGTGTTGTCGATCGGGTCCGGTGACGACTCGGAAAAATATCGCTCTCGGTATTTCCACCGATAAAAAAAAAGTGTCACGCGGGGGGGGGGGGGGCCCGCCGCTGGGAAAGTGTTCAATTGACGCGTCGCTGACAGCACGCTGTCGCGAGTGTTACGCTTTCACGAGCCGACCCGTGGCTGTCAACGCGCGAGAGCCGATTTTGGACGGAGCCCCGCCAGCCGGAGAGTTATCGCGTGGAAATCGTGGAATTCTCTTTGTGGTATACAGTGACAGCAGTGACGACGTTCCGATCCGAGCGCCGACGTTTCGATCGATCGTCGGTTTTCGGCGCCCGTGATCGACGGCCGCAAACTTCCCGAAAGCTCTCTCCCTATCCGGTAAAATAGTTTTCTTTTGAAATTAACAAACGTTATCTTTGGAAATCGTGTTCTTTCGCCGCAGCGGTATTCCGTTCGAACGGTTTCTTTGCCGTGGAATCGAGTTAGAAAGCTTTGTTTCCGGCGGAGATATTGAAAAATGCACGAATCTCGCGCGGATTCGCCGTCCACTTGACGAATTGTTCCTCGCGTGATTCTTCCGACGGTTAGGGAAAAGGGAGAAAAATAAATGGAAAAAGTTGGGAATCGCAGGCGAGGAAAACGCTCTGGGAGTTGTAGCGGTGTCGGAGGAGATAGCGGCATCCGTTTCGGTGCCCGTTGCGGGGCGGTCGCCACACCCGCCCGTTTGGGAATTCAACTTACTGCCACTCGGGACACCGGAGTCTTCGACGTTTTCTCCTCGGTCTAACGGGTATCAGGAAAGGTGGCTGTTTGCGCCGGATTAGACCCGACTGCCACAGAAATTGCTGCTTTTCTGGTCCCGGTGCCGTTAGAGATCCCACAATTTCTCGCGGAATTAACCATTCCCATCGCCACGAAAAAACCGCCGTGTCTCGGGGCTCCTATGCGGTGGGAAAATCCTGATGGATCCACCGATTCTACGTCAAATCATCAACAATTCAGATCAACAGTTTTAGCATATTATTTTTGAATAGTTTCCATTTCGTCGATCTTTATTGCCGACAATTCGAATACTGCATTAATCATTAACCTTTGTGTGAATAGTTAAAATGTTTACACTAGAACCGGAAATTGAATGAACTGATACATGTTAATTTATGGTAATGTCAAGGTTCAATCTGTTTAAGTTTCCTAGGATTACTTGAATAAAGAAGTGTATCAAAAAATCTCGCATGACAACATTTCGCAGTTATAGTAATCGTAAGAGGTAAGTCGGAAAGTCATTTTGACCCCTCTGGTAGTTCTACTGTTAAGTTTGAGATTCTACTATTTAAAATTTTATTAAATATTCCTTATCAAAAATTCAAATCAATGTAAAAGATGACGTGAATGGCGATCGTTTAAAAATGTCGAGTATCGTGAGTCCATATAGGACAAAGAAAGGTTAAGATTCAACAGAGCTCAACAAATGGAGAACAATAAATTTCCAATTTCTCTATATTCGATCCAGCAAAGATATCGGATCAAAAATTTCGAATGGACATCGTTTTAATTTTTCTATTTCTAATCGTTGACCGGCAGGGGGTTTAATTTCGCTGCGGAGAATTCGAAAAAACGGATCGGTTGAGAGGGAAATATCGAATTGGATCGTAAAGCGCGTCGTCGAGTTGTCGAGTCGAGGTCCCGAAAGTTTCGTGACGCATAGGTACCGCCCGGTTATCTCCTCTCTTTCTCTCTCTCTCTCTCTCTCTATCTTTCTCTCTCCTTCTCTCAAATATCCGCACCTAGCCGGCTGGAACTCGACAAAAATTCCCGACACTCTCCGGGCCGAAGTTTTCCAGCGCACCTCTCCACCAAACAAAGATCTCGCTCCCTTTGATCAATAGTCTAGGTAAACACGTTACTCGTGGCAGACTGCGTCCCGACGCGGGTCGAAAACTGCCAAAAGTACAACGTGCGCCAACTGCTTCGCCCGGGATGATTGGCTCTTTTCAGCCGCAACTTTCCGCCCGGGCTTATTCATATTTAATTTCGGAAAAGTTCCCCGAATGACAAATGGCGTATTAAGCGCGGGCTATGTTTTGCCGTATGGTCGGCAACTTATTGAACGCGACTGGGATCTATCAAGTACAGGATGACCTCGCACGTTGCACGAGATGGGGCCGATGATGCGTGCAAGAGTCGATGTAGCATTCAAGCAGGTTTTCAGAGATTGTATCCTATGACATTAGGCATCTCCTTGCCGCCTACTAACATTCATCACGTTCAATGTACAAAAATTTCTTATCGAAATCATGCTATTGCGAGCGAAACTCATCAGCGAAGAGAATAGAATTTTTCTGTGTAATTTTTGGTTCCGCGGATTTACCTACAAAAATTTTAATCCGCGTACAGTTCCTAGTCACTTGTTCGTGCTAGAGGTATGAGTGGTTGAACGCGTCAGGAAAGAATGCATTAATAATCTTGCTACTGGGAATTTAGTTTAAAACATTTACGAAGATGCGGTCCCATGCGTCTGTCATAATTATTGCGGGGGTTGAACGTTTGGGATCTGAATATTTTCAGCGACATCGTGGATTGCTCTCCCGGTTCTTTGAAACGAAATATAAACCGTTTTGGAACCTTCATCTTTGAGTAATTTCTTATCCATTTTTCCCGTCGGCTCTTGTACGATGACTGCTTTCGGTCATTTCATGTCAACCATTTTATATATTTTTGGGTCTGATCCTTTGTGATCGGTGTGGGTCCTCTTATTAGACCTGACTAGTTTTAGCTGCTATGAAATTATGTACTTTGGGTTTGATTCTTTGTAATCAATGTTGGCCCTTTATTAGATCTGACTAGTTTTGCTGCTATGAAATCGTGCACTTTGGGTCTGATTCTTTGTGATCAATGTTGGTCCTCTATTAGATCTGACTGGTTTAACTGGATGCTATAAAATCATGCGTTGGTTCTCTTAGCCTGATCAGTTCCAACTAGCTGCTACGAAATCCCAAATTTTCGGGCCTACTTCTTCGCAATTAGCGTTGTTGAATTTAGAAAGGATCCCGAGTCAGATTCTCTGAGGTCAGTTGGTCCACTTATTATCCCGACTAGTTCAAACTTCCAATTCAGCTGCTATGAAATGCCAAATTTTCGGGCCTACTTCTTAGCAGAATCAGCGTTGTTCTTAGATCTGAGCAGTTTAATCCATCCGAAAGTATCCAGAAAAGATCCTGGGTCTATCCCGTGCCGAAACGACCCGAAGTCACGTAACCCGGGAGTCGTCGCTGGCGACGGTACCTAAAATTTTATTCCCGCAGAAGTTCCTGAACCCATTCCGTGTCTCGGTTCTCCGAATGACTCTGCATCGATCTTCCATCCACGGCGTGGAAGTACAAAGGGCCGCGAGAAATTTGGGTTACCGACACGAGGGTTCCTCTGGCGAGTAGAGCCGAGAGATCAGTCGTCGAATTCGCTATCGCGGAGTATCAACGGAGAGAAGTCTCCCGTGGACTTTAGAAATCCTCGATGAGCATTCGCGAGCGAAGGTTAAAAAAAGAGAAAAGAAAAACGTGCTCGCGTCCCCGGAGACACGGTCTGAAAGGAGTCTGGTCGTCGGGCGGCGGGTGGCGGGCGGCGGGCGAGAGCGAGGCAGAGTGGCGGGCGGGCGGGCGGGTAAAGAGGGTCGGCGCGGTGCGCGCGTGCAAGCGGTTCTCTCGGCGTGGCTCTCGGCTTGGCGTGGAGCGGCGCGACGAATCGAGTAGAAAAGTGGGCGCCGATAGCCGGCTCGATTGCGAAACCGATCGAGGAAAAGGAGGGTCGCGTCCTGTGCGGGAAACGGCCGGCCAAAAGCGGCGTGTAACTCGCGTGCGTGTGGCTCGTGCACGTATAGGCGGCGGATGGCCGCGGGCCACGGTAGGTGTACGTGGTAATACAGTGGCCATGCGAGCTTGATTACACATTGCGATCACGAGTGTTCCACGAGCGGGCGGACATAAGGCCTTTTGTCACACCATGGCCTGCGGGCAGGAAGCACGTAGCGTGACACCGGGCCGCTCGGTGTGCAAGCGGCACCCACATTATACCGCGCCGGTAATATGTGTACGACGGGCCTGGAGAGAAGGCCGGGAGCGACAGAGAGAGAGAGAGAGTGCGGGAGAGGGAGGGAGAGAGAAACTCTCCGGGGCAACCGGAGAGAAACAGACAGAGAGAGAGAGAGACAGAGAGAGAGAGAGAGAGAGAGAGAGAGAGAGAGGGTTGCCGGAGCTCCGGCAGGGCAGAGGGACGAACCATAATACTTGGTGGTCCCATGCCGGTACGTGACTTGTGTGCGGCTTCGGAGCCGGGACACGGCGCACCGTCTCGTCGTACGGAGGACCCCGTTTCTGCCACCTAAAGGAGCGCGCGCGGTCGCTATTGCGCCCGGGTTATTGTATCCGGTATCGGCCGCCACGAGTTTCGACCGTGGTAATCGATTGTGCATTGAGGCCGGCGTGTGCGAGTCGCGGTCGCTGGAGAAAATTGCCGGGGAGTTTTTACCGGGGAGGAAATGGAACGGGTCGACGTGGAAAATCGGGGCGCGTCGCGTTCTTGGAAAATTGATGGCTCGAGGAACTACCGACGTCAATTCTTCCCGCTTTTTAATTAAGATTTCTCGCATAAATTATTTGCCGCACGCCTCTTCCGCAAAACTATTCGAACGGAATTCGCGTGCGATGCGTGCGGAATCGGAAATCAATACCAGAAATATTCACTTTGATAACTTTCTGCGTTATTCTCTTCTCCACCTTTTCTAAAAATATCCACTTGTCTGACGAACGGAGTAGCCTAATTTGGACTACACCTAGGTCAATCCTTTGCGGTCCTGTGGCTAGTTATACAATTACATAGCATGTAAAGCTGTATCCACAGTCGTGTTATTTTCTGTTGACTCTTGTTGTCTGCTTGGTTTTCTTGTATTTGGGATAAAATTGCGACTTTCGCAAGACGGGAGTGCATCGGTGAAGTTGCAAACCCTACACATATTTTTAGATTAATTGATTCCTGAAAGAAAGTGTTACGACACTATGTCAAGAAGATTAATATTTACAATTTTTCTGTATCTGCAAAGGTACACTTGCTAGATCCACCCTGTACATATATCGTAATTGAGATTCAATCTAGATGCTAGGCCACAATGTAGCTCACGTTCCAATCGATTCAAGATTCATATACAGTAGATTCCCGTATATCATGTCCAAAATAGTGTTTTAGAAAACTGTACACTTACTGCCTCAGGAGATACACGTTTTTAAACAATTTTGTGATCTCGCCATACGGGAGTCTGCTGTAATAATTTTCTAAAAAGGTGTCTGTGTACTTGCAACATTTACAAGACATTCAAAATGATACATTTTAACTGGCGGTTTTAGCTTGAGACGTTTCGAATTTGTCAGATTTCAAGTGGAGGAACAGGGTCGAAGCGTCAGCGTTTTATTGTCGAGTTCCGGCTGTTCCAAATTCTACCGCGCATATTTATAAAGTGCAGGACGAACTAAAATATGTAAAGGTTATTATCGCCTCGCAAGCAGTTAAAGTCGAGAGGTTCGAGAGGCGCCGATAAAAATTCTCCTCGAAACGCGGAGGTCTCGTCTTGAATTTTAAGGTTTCACCTCGCGAAAACCGAGAACGTACGTACAGTACCTATATCGGCGCGAGTGGCGGTGGCAAGAGAACCTTCTCGTCTCCGGCGAAAGAATTTCACGTTCGATTTCCAGGAAAATTGACGCAAGGTCTCGCCTTCAATTTCCCCAAGTCTGTGTCATTAACGTCCTCGGGGCAGGTACGCCGGGTGCGCTCTCTCGGTTCATTCGACGGTTCCAATTTTACCTGCGACCGCAGCTCGCTTCAATGACATTCCTCTGTTCGTTCCCGCGCGACATCTAAATTCCGCGGCGCGCGGGATAATTTCAAAGATCTAGTTTTTACGAGACGGCCCGCTGATTAGAAGCATCTGATTATCTCTGGAGGAGCGCGCGGAGGCCTTCATTCCGAGGCCGGTCCCTCTATTGTTCATTTTAATTTCGTTGGAGATGCTCCGCCAGTCGATGATTAGAAAGCAACGTTAGAGACGCGCTAAAAAATGGTACAAGTAGGTCTTCCTCGAACGATGCTGAAATCAATATCGCACGCCTTGTACCAAAGTTTAATCATTTCCAGTGGTGGCATTTTTTTTCCAACTTTTTCCCAAAAAAATATAAAAACGCGCTGGCCGCTTTTGCTTAAACGTCAAATGAACCGCTCGGGAAAAGTTTAAACAACGCGCTGGCAGAACCGTTGATTGTTTCCGAGAGCTGCAAAAAACGTCCGGCGATTTTTCCACAATTTTCATTCTTCGTCGCGCGCGCAATCTTTGATAATGACTCAGAAGATAATTTACAGTAAGCCGCGCGGCGCCTTAAGTCGCCGCGTTAAAGACCTCGTTTCTGCCACCTAAAGGAGCGCGGTTATATTGCGCCGAGGCTATCGGCCCCATTCCATCGGTTCCCTTCTCGGACTTGCTTCGTTATCGTTCCCTCGGATTCTAATCCTTCGTAACTAGTAGGACTCCGGGCAACGATCTTCGAAAATGGTTCCCGGCTGCGACGCTTGTATCGCGTTTTCATGCTCGTTCCCGACTTCTCCGGCCTCAAATCGAGCATCCGCCTCCGATAAATTCGAAAGATTATTCCGCACCTCACTTTTCAAATTGGAGCAAACCTTGCATAATTTTATGAAGTCACCTGTATCAACTTTTGCATCGACTGACATTAACGCTAAAACTTTCCTTATAAAAATGACAAGATTGGTTTTATTACACTTTGTGCCGCTCCTATTGAAATCATTTTCATTATTTCAATAATTGGCTGGTAGGTCTAGTGTTAATAATTCTAATATTCCAATAGTTAGAATGATTTTCTCGAAGATAGATCTCGCTCGCCCGTTTTTACGGGCTGTGCGTAGTTTCTGATCCGCAAATCGCAATCGGTGAAATCACTTTCGGTTTGATTAGCAGTTCTCGGTCGCGTTCGATTGTTATGTAAGAAAACGTTGTGCAAGACTGATACATACCCAGGTCTGGCGCTCGGAATTTTCTCGAAATTTTTTCGTCGAGCGCGGCCGCGCGATAGGAAACCGGGGCGTGTATCCCGGGACGTCCCGAGAGCTCCGTTTCTGTTATCTGAAGGAGCGCGCGGATACGTTGCGGCGAGTTCATTATACGGTCCCGGGCTATCGCTGCGGATAGTTCGATTGGCCTTATTGAATTAGTATTCGCTCTTGGGTTTACTTCGCGATTATCTGACACAGGTTATCTGTGTGTATCCCCGTTCGTTACGGTTGTCGTGTCGCCGCAGAAAATTACGAGAACAGAGCCGCCGCCGCCGCTGCGCTCGTGTCTTCTCGACGCCATTTCTTCGGAAAACGAGTTCCTGCAGGGAATATTAATCTTTGTTACACATCGGAATATTTGCATACGGCCGACGGCGATGGCGATGACTTACTTTATTGTTTTTCTATTCTCGGGAAGGTATTTAGACTGTAGATTTTAATCTCAGTGTATTCACTTCAGCTTATTAACCCTTATATCAATAACCAGATTCTAGGATAACCACTTTCAATTTTTCTTTTTGAACAGTGTAACATTTTTGTTGATAAATAGCATAGTTATTGTAGACTTGTATGTTCTTGGATGGTCAGAGAATTAATTAACACTTGATGCATAAAAAACTGTGCATTGAAACAAGGGTTACTTGAGTTTATTGACGTAAGGGTTGAAGCAAATAATTAAAGAAATACATTTCTATTTGGCTACTGTCTCTTGCAATTTTGGTAAACAATTTTTATTTTGTAGAAAGATCGACAGTCTTGTTTCGCAGTGTAACTTAGTCAGGTCTAAATTAATTTTAGAGTTTAGATTCATCACAGTTTATTATACAAAATTTTGTAGTTTCAGGTCATTAGGTCATTAGCAACATTTTGTAGTTTCTACAAGTAGGCATACATTAATTTTACTTTTCCAAGGGCCGTAGTTTTGAATGTTTTTGTAAAGTGTCTAAATAGAGATCGTTGAATTTTATGAAAGGTTTTCGAGAGGGATTTTTGCTGCTCCAAAATGTCAGTCTGAAAAGTGATTAAGCACGTGCGTCGCAAAATTCGAATCTAATCCGACGAACGCGTCCGACGTGTTCAACCATCCCATCCCCCGATCAGAGGGGTCTCGTCTCGATCATAACAGCCGGGGGTTAGTTTGATCTCAGATAGGGCTGGAATCATGGGGCGTAACAGCGTAGGGAGCCCACTGACGGGGAGATCCTCCGAGGGGACGTTGGAAAGTTCATTTCTCCATTTTCGTGTCCCAGCACGTCCGTTTTTTTTTCGCTATTCGGTTTCGCCGCTAAAAAATCCTCTAACGCAATTAAAATGCATATATGTTCCCCCTATTTCAAAAAAGGACAGCTCGAGGTAATAAAGGGCGAAGTGTAAAAGAATTTTAATAAAAATCCAAAAAGAACAAGTTGAAACCTATTTTCGAAATCAATTTTTCTATCTCTAAAATAGGATCCCTGCTCGAGCACTTTAACCCCCAGCACTCGAGTGCTAGTAGAAATTGCTGTATCAATATTTTAAATATTTTCTACATTAGTTTTGTTTATATTTGAAAATTAATTTTATCAGTTTTATAAAAAGAACAAAATCATATACAGGAAATATTCTAGATCCGAAGAAATGTCTGGGTTTTGAATTAAAATAGTTCTAAATGCAATGGGACATTTATCAAACGTGAAAAATTTGATTTACCGCGTTCCATCTGATTTCTTGTTCATTTTAATTGATACAGAAAAGCTTCCCCGATGGAACGACGCGTATTCCGCTATTTTCTCGAGGACACTTCAAAATGGCGGGCATTCGACACGCGAAGGAAGTTCGAGGCTGGTTAAATAACCGGTTTCCTAATTCGTCGCGCCGTCCGAGTCGCGCTCGTGTCTAATTGCATACCATCTATGTCGCGCCGCCGTTTTAACACCTGTCTTACGAAAATCCATTAGCGGTGCGGATGCACAGACTCGCAGAGCCGGTCGACGGGGGAAATTTGTAGCTGCGGTCGCGGGAGCACGCGCGGTCCGTGATTACAACCCCTGTTTCGCACCCTGCGATCATTCGACGTAACTGAAACGGCGGCAAGAATTATACTTTTGCGTCACTAAGACGCCTCAAAAATACTTTCATTCTAAACTCTCACTTCTCTTTGTCTACTGTATGACCTTTCATCAAAAACAATAAAAGCAGAGTCGATATCGTGACGTTCCTTCCAAAAATATAGAAAAATGAAGACAACATAATTTGTGGCGTTCTTTATTCCTTCGCGAACGATGGTCGATCATTTGTCAATTTCTGTAAGATGTTTTCAAATTCTAAAAAGTGTCGGTATAGAGTACAGGATACTGACGTCGTCTCTGAAGGGTTAAAACAATTTTAATTCTTGGTGTTGTTCACCAAACTTCATTTCAGCTGCTTCTCGCCAGAAGAAAGGTTGCAGGTCTGAGATTTTCCTTTTAGAAAAATTAAAAAAGGGATGGTTTTCACGTTAATTAAACGGCTCGGATGCTGATATCCTATTAACCGAAACAAATTCCGGCCACCCTTTGGTGAAACTCGCGTCCGGTTCCTCAACGAAATTTCTTTTCCCATCGGGCCGGAGATTGTGTAACACGGTGTCCCGACCGAGAACGTTATTTCACGCGGAAAGAATTTTCCACGGCGGAGAAAGGCGATCGCGCGGGCGCGTCACGCGCAAGTAGGAGAAACCAATTTCGTAGGTGAATTTTAGCTACGTATTATCCAGCTCCGTCGCCCACCCCCGCCGCAGTTTCCACCTACTTGGCCGCTAGTCCATTAGCGAGGCGCCCTCGTTTAAACGTTTCCGCCGCTTAATCGTGCATAGCTAATCCCACTTTTTCACCTTCCCCTTGGTCTTTTTCTTTTCCAGGCTTCTCCAGCGATTTTCCGTTCCGTGACCGGAACTCGCCGACATCGAGGCCGCCAAACTGACGACGACGCAAAGCGACAGAGAGAGAGAGAGAGAGAGAAAGAGAGAGAGAGAGACGTTCGTTCGTCAGCAGCAGTCGTAGTGTCAGTGAATTACTAAAAGTGTCTGTGTGATACATCTATACACTCCTCTCCGTGTGTATCGGAGAAGGATAATATGCTGGTGGTGGTTGACGGTTTCGGTGATCGACGACGATGCAGTCGTTGAACTAGTGACAGTGTAAAATCGATCGTCAGAGAAACCAGCTAGCTGGGCGGCCCTAAATATAGCTGGGAATAATGGCCAGTGCGACAATGGGTCTCCGTCGCAGAGTGCCGGTGAACAATTCGCCGACCCCGTCGGGCCAATCCATGTCCGGGTCCAGTGGATCCAACAAACGCTCGCGGTCCGAGAACAACAACAGCCCGTCCCACGGCAATCTGAACTCGATGAACGCCTCGCGGGACGAGCCGCCGACCAAGAAGTCCCGCGGAACCTCGACCAATGCCACCAAGGCCGCGTCCTCGGCGTCCTCAAACTCTTCATCCCCGGAGGTCAGCCCATCCTCCAAGAGCCGGGGCGGATCGGTATCGAGGTCCTCGCAAGCAAAGTCGTCGACGGGTTCGGCGACGGATGCGACGTCGAGTAACGGCGTGCTGTCGGCCAGCTGGCCAGCCCAAGCGAACATGTCCGACATGTCGACCTACGCATCAGTACCTGGTCTTGGCATGGCCGCTAGTCCCACGGCTGGTCTCTGTGCTGGTAGCCTCAGCATGCCCACCCCTATACCCTACATGTCCACGTCGATGGCTACGTTCGTCGGCAACGCGACTAACCTCGGCAAGAGCTCGTCTGTTTCCTATCTGGACATCTCAAATATGACCGGTGGATCGTTAAGTTCTAGCGCGGCCGGTTTGAATGCGGGCTACGTACCCGGCAACGGGAACGCCGGGAACGCCATCGACTCCAAGACTGGCGTGCCCATCCCGTTCCCCGGTATCGCTTCCGCCGTGAACGGAGACTATGGTATGCAAAAAGGCCAGCCGGAAAATGCCAGCTTGCCGAAAAAGTTCCAGAACGACGGCATGTTCAACGCGTACCAACCCTGGGTGATCAAGACGTACGGCGATCTAGCCAAGACCAAGACGATCACGATCAAGAAGTACGCGCGTATACTCAGAACGCTGAGGGGGGAGGAAGTGAACAGTGCGGAGAACAGTAAGTTTCGGTTCTGGGTGAAGAGCAAGGGCTTCCACATCGGTCAACCGGAAGGATACGACGCGAAACCGGCGGACAGGATTATCGGGCGTCATGCAGTGACGAGTCCTGGATTGGATCCTCCGTTGTACGTGCCCACACAGCTGCCGCACAACAAGGTGAGTCTGTCTGAGTGGATTATCGGGCTTTTCGTGGTCGTCGTTGCCTCGAATTCGATCGAGGCTACAGTTTTGCGGGGATGTACGATCAGTTCCGTGGAATTGGGAATGTTTGATTTTCGAGGCGGGGCCGCCATGGCGCGGCGGGGTGTTTATTTGCTTATTCGAACGAAAAATTTCGCCCGCGCCCGCACCCGCCAACGGGGAAATACGCTCGCCGGATTTCAATACCGGAAACGACGCAGTTTCGAATTTTTATTTCGACCGACTACGTAAAATAATACGTGTGAACCGCCTGGAATTGTCGATTTCAAACTTTGCATGCTATTATGTCGTCCGCGACTGAGCTTTCGACCCTTCGGAGACGACAAAAGAAATTGATTCGACACAGTTACTTGCGTATTTCATAATTGTCCTCCTAGAATATAAGAACTTATTAAATTATTAAAAATTCTAAAGTACCAACAGATTATTAAAATTAAAATGTTAGAACATGTTGTTACAAATATTCCTCGCGTGGCAGATCGTGGTTGCCGGTGGCCGGGTCACGTGCGATCCGTACTAGCGTCAACATCATTAGAGACACAAAAATTGTCAGGAAGCACACTGGTCACTACACCCCAGCCATCGCCATACATTTTAGATTATACATATTTCATCTTCGGAACCAGATTGAATTGTGAAATCCTCTGCCGATGTGGCCCAGATATTTTTAGATCAGTTTGGTCTCATTATCAGCTGCAGTTTCGAAAAACAAAGGACTTCTTCGAATTTCTTGCAAAGCACAAAATCGACTGTAGGAATCGACCACTTCCAGATCGAACCGAGCCGAAGTTTATAATTCGAAATCGTGAACCGAGTGCTCGGTAACCAAACGTTTCCGAACGGAACCACGCTAAAAATACTTCATATTGAGTTCGCACATTTGTCCGACGACGCGCCGAATATACTCTGACCACGTCTAAACACGCTCGCCGGAGTTCGGTTTGGTTTAAATCGCGATCATTTTTAAATCTCGATCCAGAAACGTGCTGACAAAACCGTTGATACTACTTCCTGCATCATTGAGTGATCAATGTCGAGTGTCATGTTCAGACAGTTGAATCTTTTATAGTATAATCAAGGAAGTTGAAGTTGATTTCTTGTGACTTCAAGTGTCCGTTTATTGAACATGTTTTCTAGTCAGATGATAAGTGTCGGTGCCACGATTTTATTTTGGTCATGATAAACATCGTGTCTTCTTCAAATGGGTCCCAACAAACAGGCTTCAATTTGTGTTTCGTTCAGGAAATCCATTTTTGCGATATTGAAACCTTACAGATCAACATTGCCGTTGAATGTTATGTAAAATGGTTACGTTTAAACTAACGAGAAGAGTTTGTTCTTTTTATTCCATATATTTAGTCGATGTTTAAGAGTTTGGACTAAAAAAATAAAGTTTAAGAGTTTAAGAGTTTCGTCTAAAAAGTACGAACATCTTTAGAAGTGTGCGGGTATTCAAAATGTCGGGACCTGAGCCTCGGATCGGGTCAGGTAGGGTCAAATCGGGATCCTAAAAGATAACGAAGTACTAATTACAAATTAATTGCAGTCGTGCCGTGTCAGTTCAATAGGGACCTCGAAAGGCTGCAATGTTCAGGAACCCGAAAAGGCAAAATGTTTTTGGGATTCTACCTAAGAGAAACTTTGTGGTCTCGGCCCGACCTAAACGCGAAATGTCGGTAGCCCGGACATCCCAAATAATTTAACATACTTAAAAGATGCTTGTATGCCCTGGTGAACTTCCTCTAAAGGATCACCTGACACTGGTATTTGCTAAAGTCCGGATGGAGTCAAAGGGGTTGCGCCGGCGGGAGCTAAATTGTTCGTCAAAATTCCTTGCGAAGACACGCGCGACCCTTCAATTAATACCCGCCATAAATTATCCGGTACGCCAATCAATTAGTGCAGGCGTAGTCATAAAGAGAGAAACGTCGGTGTGTGCGTGTGTGTATAGGGTATCCCGGGACCGGGTTTCTGTGGGCCGCGCGCACGTTCTCCGCTCCCGCGATCCGCCTGTCGACCGCAGACGATTTCTCACCGGATTCACGCGGGCGGTCCACTGAAACGGCGGGGTTACGGGTCGGAAATTTATCTGGCGGGCAAGTAGAAAAGCCGCGAGAAATCTCGGGCACGACTGCTAGGAAAATGAATCGCGCGCGAGCCGGCTGATGGAGGAGGAGAGGAAGGTGGTGGAGAGAGAGAAAGAGAGAGAACGAGAGGGAGAGAGAGCGTGAGGAAGAAGGAGGAACGGGAGAGAAAGAGGAAAAGGCGCTCGCCGCTCAGATAAGGTGGCTGCTTAATTACGTCTAATTACACGGATACGTAGGTAGCCGTGGCCGGCGGTGGCCGGCGGTCGTCGCTGCTAGAAAAAAGGAAAAAAGAATGTCGAGCAACGGCGCTTCCAGTTACCGGAGCTTTGCCAGACTTTAGAACTTTGTTCCCGGCTGTCCATACTGGGTGATTGCTAACAAATCTCCGCTAATTTATTAACCCGCGATCGTTCTAAATTTTAGCTTTCAACCTTTTTATTGGCGCGTTTACTCTCCACGGTCTTAAAAATCCTTTACATACTTCTTGATTAACAAAATAACTCTTTCACGTTACTGTGTCACCATTTTAGTTGGCTTGCTTTACACCTCTCTAAATGTTCATGATTGAAAAATCGCTTAGCTGAAAGTTTAATATTAATAATTAATAATTTTATCTTTCTAATATTAAATGGTTAAGACGATCTCACCATCGCAGAATGTAAAACGTTAAGTTGCTATGGAACAAAGGTGTTTCGCTCAACTGTTCGATTTAAGAAAATTCGATCTTAGAGACTTGTCCCTTTTCCGAAGCACAAAGGGCCTCAAGAAATTAGTGCTCACCTTGTACATACAACGAACTTGCCTGGCTCGTGGCGTCACGTAATTTCTTGCCAGGTCGAAGTTTCGTCACCGAGCGATTAGGCTTTACAATTTACGGGACGAAAGCCGTGGGACCATTCTTCTAGGCGTGAAAAAGGGTCGAGGTTCCGGGGATTATTGAGAGCTGAGCCGTGCAGGGAAAGAAACGCGGTTGCGAAACTGCGGAACTTCGGTGCACGAAGTTTCGTTCACAAAAATATTCTTCTTCTTGCCTCGAGTTTTTCGGTTCTCGGTGGCATACTCTGAAGTCTCGCCACTTGACTGCGAAATAAAATATCTACAATATTTCACAATTTCGAGTATAAATTCCGATTTCTCTTTTTTCTTTGCTGTGAATGAATATATCTTGTAAAGTTTTTATAAAACTCGTATGCGTGGCATTGAAAGACTTTGGTATCGAGTGAAGTGTTAGTTCCTCACCCACAGTTTCAGCTATGCTAACTTCTACGGAATTTGAAACAATTCTTTGTCTATAAGTGCACAAAGATCCGCAGGCAGGTCGTAAACATTCACTATAATTCGATACTCCTTGTTATAGGGCATTTTTATCCGATTAAACAAAGAGAATGGCAAGAGATAGCTGGTGAGTTACAGTGGCGTGGGTGGTAACCTTCTAATGTCAGTTACATCGCGGAGAATTACATTTGTACGGGTGCGTTGGATACAGTGAGAAAAACTTACCTCTCCCCGTAGCAACAATTTTCACCCGACACAAATCTTATCAGTAGACAGCGGATCTTTATGGAAAATAAGTATTCATTAATAATCTTAAGATGTTGGAAATAGTGTATCCATATCCTTGAGTTCATTCAGTCTTTTCGCTGTTTTAAGTTGCATCTCCTCATTTTGATTATCAATGCGTAAAATCCTCTGTCTACTCACCAAACATAATTAATTTAGTTAATATTCCAATTCAGTAATTTAGAGCGTCCCCGACTTTCTCAAAAATTTGTTAATACCTCTTGAAATGACGAAATTTCCGCTCGACGCATTTTTCATATAAGTGCATGCAAATGGAGGAGCGTAATTTATTCGAAGAAAATAGGGTGCTCGAGCCCCTCGTGAAATATTAAATATTAATCTCGGACAAGTATCAAAATAAGAGTTAATTATCATCAAGGGACGAGGAAAATTAACGATTCAAGTATTCCGATACGTAAACTATTTTTCGTTTATATTTTCGCTACACGCCG
The DNA here is from genome assembly GCA_028455765.1 of Lasioglossum oenotherae. Lineage (NCBI taxonomy): Eukaryota > Metazoa > Arthropoda > Insecta > Hymenoptera > Halictidae > Lasioglossum > Lasioglossum oenotherae. The sequence continues at coordinate 8,976,350 of CM052285.1, read as the reverse complement.
GGAAGGGAATACCTAAAACGGTGGCCGCAAAAAATTCCGTCGGATCAATTTTTCGAACCGCGGTCGCATTTTCGTCGACCTCCCGTTCCGGGCGCGCTCGTCTTCGACCCAGATCTCGTAGCTTTATCAAGCTCGTAGCAGTTTCTCCGGCCACGGCGCGGGTCCCGACGTAACGCGGCCTTCGATCTCTGTGTGTAAGCGCCTCCTTCATTTCTCACGCCGCTCGTGGCTCGGCTCCCGTCACAAGTGGAACGGAGAGGAGATCGCCGAACGGTTCGCAGCGAAAAATTTCAGTCACGGGCCGCCCGTGATAAATAACCGATAATAAGTTGTCTGGCGAACTCGGGGAACGCGTACGGTAATCTACGATCTCAGGATCCAGCCACGGAAACATCATCGCGGAAACGAAGAAACGGATCCTTGATTAGAATCGATCCGACGATTTAGGGGTTCTAAAACGATTTAGAGTTTTAGGGCTTCCTTTTGTGAAACGTCCGAGACTTCTTCCAAAAGACCCAAGATGTTGCTGGTCCCGTGGAATTTGTCCGAATTTACCCGGGATCACTAATTTTCCTTGTTAGACCACTGCGACAATCTCTCGGTTAGGCGATTTTAATGATTTCTTCTAGAAGAAAATTGTTTCAGCTTTTGTTTAACCATCCGGGCAGGTTTTGCGAATTCGAATTTTTAAGGATCCTGCGTTCATAAAAAAATTGAGATACTAGAATACAGGACACTGAATACAGGAGAACCTGCATCAATTTATAATTGATGGATAAAAGTTCACTCTACTTTTCACAAAACAACTTATGGAATACAACGATGACAGAATTAAACACCGCCAAAAATTCTATTGTGACCAAGTATAAAATGTCACGTCGGGAACGCCAGAAAGAGGGTCCGCAAGAAATATCTTCAAAAGTGTGTTGGAAAAGATTGATAAATAAAGCTGTGGATGATCCTAAGCATCATCCCAACTGCGAGGATTAATGCCAAGGCTGAACAATGGATTCTTGATTAAAAATTGACTGTTTGTAACGGCCTTTCCGTTAATTTTTCCACCAAATTAATCATACGAAGCGACGATGAGGATCAATTACGGGTCTGGTGTAAGTAATCGAATCGTCAAGAAGCGTGATCGACTAAAGTGTGCTAAGCACGAGTTCTTCGACAATGACGGCGCGAGTTGAGCCGGGTCCCGCGCGCATTTTCCGTCGTTTCCTCATTCGAAATTCCATTTAAAAAGTCCGAACGGTGGTAGCAGGCTGGCACAAAAGTCCCGGAGAACAATCAGCAGCCCGTTCTCATTTTGAACCGTTCAAACGAATAAGTCAACGGTATTTCGCCATCCCGTAGAAGTTCCCCGGCTCTCTCGGCTGAGCTCGGCTCGGCTTCGAGCGAAGGCTGCAGAGAGGCTTGTTCTCAGGCCAGGGTTCCGCAGAGGCAAGAGAGCGGCTCGGAGCTATCATTAACGACGCCGCGACGCTTCGCAGCCCAGGAAGCTCTCTCGGATTTACGCCTCTGACGTCCGCGGCGGCGGTGGAGGCGGTGGCGGCGGTGGTGGCGGCGTAAGCGTGGGATTCCAGGCGCGGAAGTAACGAGGAGAACGAGCGTCGGAGGCGGGAGAGAGAGATTGGCCCTGCTTCCCACGGAAGGAAGAGCGGGAGCATAAAGTTGCCCGGTTCCCTCGTTCATCCGATCCGGATTCAGTTCCGCGTGCTGGTCGGCAGGAGATCGATCAGGCGTCTTCCATTCGATTCGCGCCACGCTCGAAAAGAGGACACCGCTCTGTCTGTCTGTCTGCTAGCTTCTCTCTTTCTCTCCATTTGGCTTCCTCTTTTTCATTCTATGTGTCTCTCTCTTCTTTCTTGCGCGGTGCGTAACGACGCTGCCCGAACGACGCGGCGCCCGTAAAATATTTCTTCGTCGCGATAGTCATTTTTCACGGTTGACCGTCGTCAAGGGCCGCGAGATAACAGCGGCTCACCTCTCCGGTATCTGTTCCCGGCCGGCGCACGCTCCTCGTTCTCTCTCTCGTTGGGTGGCAGAAGAGTAGGTCTGGCCGGCTAGTCATTAGTCACTTTCCGAAGCAGAGGCACAGACAGGCTGCGCCGGTATCCGCTCGGCCTCTCTCTCCTCCGCATGGACGCCGGACCTCTCTCTCTCGCTCCACCAAAGCCGTAGACTCCGCGCCAGCCTTCTCTGCCCGGCGTTTCTCTTTCCCTCGGCGACGCCGTTCCTTCTCACAGCCGCGCTTTGCCGCGTCTCTATACCGGCCACACTTAGCGATGGCTGCGAGCCGCTCCCGTTTCGTACAAATCGGCCCATTTCGAAGTTACTATCGGACATTCCAATGTTTTTCTCTCGCTACGCACTCTGATCCTCACACAAGAGGTCTTTACATTCTCTCAGAATGATATCATTGAATATTGTATTCGTTCATCCTGGCAATTTTTGAAAATTGACTCAATATTGCTCCGGGACACGCTTCCACGCCGGTGTGAAGTTGTCAACGGGTTTTAGAGTACTTATCCTCTTTTTGGATTTCACCGAGTGTAAAATTTTCGGAATCGATAACTTTCCTCGAACACTCAGACTGCTTCCGATTCGAAGGCGACGCTAACCGATCGATTTGTCGGATAATTCGGTAGATAACGAAATTTCAGCTACTTGATCGGATCGAAAAGATCCTGATACCGTCGTAAATACTCGAGTGGAACGAAATTCCTCCGATGTACCTATCCGTCCGATCTCCAGGAGTTCCCAGATTCTGGCGAGACCGAAATTCGTCGAATCTAATCCAGCGGCGGTTTATCGTCGATCTCTACAATGCCGCTAGACCTGACGAAAATAAAAACACAAAACAAACGGAACGGAGAGAGCGTCGTTCCGTCCCAATATAATCAGCGGCAGACAAGCAATCAGACCAAACATCGGCGCCGATAAGAACAATACAAGATAACCGTGTCCCGCCGAGCTCTCCATTATCAAAAAGCCCCTCGAGTTTTGCTCGGGTCATACATGGAGAAGCGCGTCATAGGAGGCACGAGCACAACGAGCGACAGCCGTATCCCGTCAACGCTGTAATCAGGAAAACGAGATCAGCAATTAATCCCCGGGCTGGCCGTCAATTACCATACCGCCAATTTCCTTCGAGCGGGCGATAAGATCGGGCCGGCTCGGGCTCGGGCTCGCGCACTTGCTCGCTCGGTTGCTCGCTAACTGTGCGGTGTGTGTAAAATTGTTCGCGAGACCGGTGGCTGCCGAGAACCTAGCCATCGCTAGCCCGTGTTTCCCGCCCCCTTCGCGAGCCCCCAGCCCGGCTGCGACTCGGAGCAGTAAGTCTCCCTTCTCGGTTCCGCCGCCGCCTGTGGCTTCGGTCCGTTCTTCCTCCCGCCGTCACCCTCGCCCGCCCCTATCGCTCGCTCCCTCGAGTCACGGAGAAATTCTGCCGACGCTCTCTCGCCTCCTCTCTCGGTGCTAAGCCTCTCGCGCGTCTATCTTGATTGAGAGCGAGGAACGACGCTGGCGGAGCGGCGCACGGGGCGACGGGGAATGATAGGGGGAAGCGAAGGGGGATCGATGAAGGGTGAAGAGGGGGGCGGGGCGAGAGCGGGGCGTTCGGGAGGACGGGGAACGTTCTCTCGGAGACCCGTGATCCGGAGCGAGAGAGCGTTTATCGTGCCTTCCGTGAACACGGGACGGCCTGGGGGGAGGGGACGGTGGCACCGGAGGAGGGTGGGGACGACGAAGGGGTGCGGGGAAGCGGGCGGGTTGTCATTGATCGTCCTGACTGCGGCTCACGAGCCGCTAAAGGTCCCGTACAAGTACGGGCCCGTGAGCGTGCTGGATCTCTGCGTGTGGGCGTACGTGTACGTGACGATCACGTACGTGTACACGCACGCGTTTCACCGACGCCGCGCCGCCGTCGGAAAGGCACGCTCGGTTGCGCGCCGGAACGAGAGCCAGAAAAACCCGGCGACCGGTTCGAGAAACGGTCGGTCGCGTTTTTGGCTGAAAATTGGTGGAATTGTTAGAGGGGACGGCGCAAAGGGACCCGATCGTGCGTTTTTCTCCGTGCAGTTTGTTTTTTCGATTTCTTTTTGATCTCTCTTTACTTCTCTTTCTCTCTATCTCGCTTTTTTTCTCTCTTTTTCCGTAACCGGTATTGTATGCGGCCGAAATTCGGCTGCAAGAAATTAGGGGCGCGTGGAGGGTCGAGAGAGGGCTCTGTTGCCGGGGAGACTCCGGGTCGGGTCGAGTCGGGTCGAGTCGCGGATACACGGGGCAAGGGTTGAAAGCCGCGTCCGCGCGGGAAACTTTATGGAAAACAGATTCGATTCGACGGAACTCGGGCTCTTAATTTCGGCGAATTTGTCCGTCGCGCATTCCCGCGGTTAAAAATATTTCCGTTAAATCATCTTATGCGATAGCAAAATGAAATTTATAATCGAGACCCGATCTCTTCATTCACTATCTCCAATCGAATTTTATCTCACCTATACTTGACTGAAGTTATCGTTTTAATTTCGATCAGAAGCCTACTATTTATTTCTAATTTGAATCGATAAGCCGCGTTTCTTTTCTCCACTCTGTTCGCTCTATGTAGTGGGTGTGCCTCATTATTACACGAATAATTTTCTTCGCTTCCGATCGAGACCCTCTCAAAGATATTCCGACGACGACGGTGTCGCGAATGTTTCATTAAGCGTTGTTAATTTCACCGAAAAGACGGTCTCCGACGAGTTCCGCCGTTAGAAAACCGCTCGGCAGGGCGATCATTTTCGCGCAGCTTCCACGCTTTTCGTTGCTGCAGCCTTCTCCCATTGTGTGTCGCTCGGAAAAGATTGCGGCCAGCTCGAGCTTCAATAGAAAGCGGTCGATCCGACACCGCAATCGCGGCATCTGTTACCGTGACGATCGACCGACGATTTTCGCCTCTCCTTTTTCATCCGGTGAGTTGGCTAATCGCTGGGACGTCGTTTGCTTTCCCGATGGAACGCCTGTGTGTTTTTCTATCCTTCGAAACTACGGCCAAAGGAATGTTTCACTCGGTTCGATGAAAAATACGTCTGATCTTATGTGCCCGGGAATTCCTTAATTACCCTTTGCTGCAATTTCATTGTATTCTGCTTGTTGATTATATGATTTATAATTTTATAAATAATCTACTATGTTCCAGTAGATTCTAGTATATTCTGGTACATGCTACTTGCTCTAAATATTTCAGATAAAATAGACTTAGTACTTGTATGTTGCACTTTAAAAGTGCAAAGTGCAATCGTGTTATAAGGTTGATTCTTTTGATTCCCCAAATTGTGAAAGTCTCTAAGGATTTAAAATTCAATGAGGTGCTCTCTGGGAGATTTTTTCCCAGGACGTTGTCCCAGAATTTCAGCGTTTCCAAGTCGCTCCAGTGATGCAAGGAGCAAGCCACGTCCTTGCACGCGGAGAAAAAGAGGAAACGGAGCGGAGCGGCTAACTGAACCGATAATTCCCCGCTACGATTTCAGAGGCTTGGCTCAGTTAACCGTAACCGTGGTTCCGAGGCCGCGCACCTCGACCCCTCAGTCAATAAAACAGTTGACCTCCTCCAGGAGAGCAGGAAATAATGCGGCACTACTAGAACCGCCGGTGACTAGTGCACTCGGATTTTCGGCGAGTGGCTCGGATTCTCTGTTAATAGTCCGAGCTACCGGCAGAGTCGACTATTCAATCCGCCTCTTTTATTTAACATGGGGCCAGAACTTCGTTTACCTGGGATTTCACTATCACAACGAAACCACCGGCGCTGTGCCTTCAGCGACGTCGAAGGCTCGGGCAGTGTTAAATTTTCCTCGAGCGAAACATCCTCGCGTCGGTGGACCTCGCAGAAGATGCACGTGGAAAATAACGGGGGCTTTCGCTCGCAAACGCGGACGAATTTTTGAAACTCCGGGAGGAAAACATAATCGAGATAATATTTTTTAAACGACGTCTACCGTGGTCTGGGAATTGAATTTGAAAAATAATTGGAATTGAAGAATTTGGTAAATTGCAGATAATTCTTTGAGGATGAAAGTTGACATTTAACTATACTACTTCTTGAAGTTGCAAACACACAATTTAATCGTGATAACAAAAATTCAGAACACATATTGTTCATTTTTTTCTCTATTATTCAAGATTTTATTACATATTATCTCTGTGAAGTATATGCTTAATTATTTTTAAAAATCCTCCGCAGAGGATTAATAGATCAAATTTACAACTGCAAGCTTTACAAGCATCAGAGAAATGAAAGATCGTATTATTTTCCACGTATTGGAACTGTTAAGGATGGAAGTACATTTCTATTCATTCTTCGCTTCTCACAATCGGCGCAGAACATTTTTATTTTGCATACAGATCAGCAGTCTGGTTATAAGCATATTGTGTTACAGGAGGATGGTTTCAATCTTTGTTAAATGTAATTCGTTCTTCGCTTCACGTTGCTGAGTACCTGAGTATGTATTATTATTGTTAGTATAGCAAGTGGAAAATTAAATTCTTTCGATTCCAAATGAATTCCTTGATTGATGCCTGCAGTTGGGGTGAATAATGTATGTTATATCCAAGTCTATTAAGTCGAGAAAAATTTAATGCAAAAATGAAAGTAATTTATTTAACGAAATGGAAGTGAACTAGTTAAATTCTGTGATACTGAAAGTACACTCTCAAGCTTCCTGCATTTTGAAGATCCCCACTAGATTAGCTGCACTTGATACAATAACGCGAAAATTGATTTATAAATCTGGAGAAATGACTGTCCCCCTCCTCTGGAAGACATGGAAAGCATATCGTGTTACACCAGGATTGCCTTAATATTATCATCGCGGATTTCTGAGCATCGGTATGGTCAGTACAACGTGTGGAAATGAAATTCTTTCGATTTCAAGTGAATTCCTTTGTCTGGAGCAATTGGAGAGCCGGGTCGGTGAGAGTGGCTGCAGGATGCACCGGGCGAACCCATAAATTACGGCGAAATTAATTTTCCAGGGAGCCGATCGGCGAGCACGGGGAAAAAGTCCGGTTCGATCCTTTTCACGCCTGGCGGACTAAAAATAAAAATTCCTCCACGAAAGCCAGTGCTCAGCCCTGGCCCCCAACCCCGACAGTCTCCTGAGCCCCTCGGCTCGCAGACCGCGCGGAGACCTCACGCGTTTCTCCTCGGTGCGTGACTCAGCGGAGCCGAAACAGCGTACGGGCTCGGAGAGCCACCCTCATTGTGTCCCCCCTACCTCTTGGCCCATCGAGCGGTGTTCGGGCCTGAATGCAGCCAGGCGGCGAACCCCGGTGCTCTCGACACTAATACCAGCACGTGCGTGTACTTTCATTATCGGGGCAGGGTCGGTGATAATAATCGTGCGCCGTTGGCCCGCGGTGAGAGAGGCCGAAAGGGGTGCGCGCTCGCCGAGATCCGGAATACGGGATATATTAGGGCAAGGGGTTGGAAACCATTACCGGCCGGGCCGGGCCGGGCAGGGCATCGATATTTTTTTCCGTTCTCGTTCCCGTTATCGTTCCGGTGCCATCCTTTTTCGAGTTTTCGTTTTTCTCGTCCCCCACCCTCGGCGATTTTATATCTCCTCGTCCACCCTCCCCGCGAAACATTGGATTTCACCGGGCGGATTGGAAGAACGTCCATGCAATTTTTTTATCGACGCTATAATTATGAACGGGTTTTAATATCGCCGTTGAATAGTCCGCGCGGAGACTCAATTGTCCAGATTATTGTTATTACGTATTTGTTACGCGGGCTATAGAACCCACGCACGGAAGGAGTGATCGATTTAATTTGCGCTCTGCCAGGCCGGGTTCCGGAACGTTGAAGACATATCGCGTCGAAAATAAACCGGACTCGTGACTTTCTTTAACTCGTATGTCAATACCCAAAATTCTCTACCTCGCTCGATAACACTGTGGTTCTCAGTTTAACACTCCAATAAAATCATCTCACGAATTTTTTCACATTCTACTGTATACAAGGCACTTGACTGGCGCTCAACTTTGCGCATTTAAAATTTTCGTAATGGTCAGGCTTCATACCGAATGACGAAAATTAAAAGAATTTTGAATGTATATTATTTTCTCCAAATAAATGTGTGTGTGTGTGTGTGTGTGTGTGTGTGTTAACTGGAAGTCAACTAATTGATTCACCACGTTGAAAATGGAAAACTGATCTCCATCGAAGGGTATTTGATGGAGGTTAGCCTACCAGTTGCGCAGAGCTGTTTAATTCGTCGTTGCTGACTTTTGCATTGGATTATATCGAAAAGCTATCAGCAGGAGTTACACGAAAACGTGTGCTTGTTACTCATTTAATTAGTTAATAGGTCGAGAAGCGAGGTTCATAGTCTTCTTATTCATCCGACCATAAATATTGCTTCGTTCACACCTATCGATGAATTTAATCCGAGCATTATAAATTATAAACATCTGCCTTTGAAAGAATATGGATTGAAATTGAATACACACCGGTGTAAATGAAACGGGGATTAGCAGAAATCCCTTTTGTTATCGAAATGTTTTTCTGTAGTATCGATGAAATTAATTGTTAACATGGAACGAAACGTGAAGAATGAAATGGAAACATCCGGGCGTGTATTTACAGTGGGTGCTTCTTATTTTAGCCGTTTTCTGAATGAAATAATCGTTGCGTCGCAACACTATTCCAGATCTATTATAAAATGGTAGACCCAAAATGGAAGACCTAAAATGCTCTGAAAAATTCACAATTTCACCAACAATAGTCTCTGTGAAGCGTTCATTTCCGAGTCTTTAAGGTCATCAATTTTCGTCCATTTCTTCTAGCTTTCTCTTTCTCGAGTAATGACAACGGAAATTCAATCAACCAATTAGAAACTACGACCACACCTTAATGTTCTAATTTCCAACTCACACTGCAAATTTCAGCGTTTTCGCAAACAGCCAAAGTAACAGAGACAATTTTCAAAAGAACTCGTACATTTACAATTTTGGTATTTTATATTGTTACTCTTTTTTACGTCGCATCATCAGCGAGTTTGTTACCAACATTAATTTTCTTTCTTTGACGAAACCAAGTAGATCACGTATGCTTAAAAATTATATATAGACAGTCACGTGATTAGGCCGAAGAGTGGGAGAATAACGTCGTGGAAGGGAGAGGTAGAGTGGGGACACAATACTTAATCTGGCGGCTCTGCTCTCAACGTGCACTCGAAAGTTTCGTTAAAATGTTCCAGCGAATAGCAGCTTAGTATAGCTTTCATGTAGCAAAATAAATCGAAGACGAAACAAGTATTTCACTGACCCCGCTTCCGTTCGGTACAATGACGGCCGAAGAAAACGCTGCGTTTCCGTCGAATTCTTGTTGGGCTCTGCGGGGGCAACGACGCGAAACTTTCCGCCGTGAAAAATTCCGCTCGCGAGCAGAAACGCAGAGCTGGAAGTTTACGAGCTGATATCTGTTCCGCGGTTGGATAAAGCACGTTATCGTTACCGTTAGCTCTGGCGTTTCTAAACGCTATCATTATACGCCTCGGAGTCTGGACTCGTTGCAGTGAGAAAGAATGACATGGGGGGTGGTTTCCTGCGTCACACTGAATTACGCGTTCACGCTCTGACAGTTGGCCAGTGGATCGGATAGTCCTTAAACATTTTATTTGCTCGTCCGTCTCCAAGTAATTTCATTTATCGAGGAATTATTTCGCCACAGGCTCTCTGCAATGGCAGATTCTCGTGATGACATTCTGAGGAAGAGAAATCATGTTTTTAAACATTCTTATAGGTTTTTAAAGGATCGTAGAAATTCATCCAATGGTTAAAAAAAGCGGTATGCAATATTTAAACAATTCTATTGATCGTGAACCCCGTGACAGACCCCGTTTAAACACAAATTTTGTTCAGATAAATTATACACGTTACTTAACTAGTAAGAGGTCGACGCCGATCATCGTTTGTTAACCTCTTGCCCTACAATATCGAGTCATGTGATGAAGATTCTGAACGGAGTCTAATAAATATGTTATTAATAGACTGCGGATTTTATGCATTTATATCAAAAATAAGTAGAGCAATTAAAGCAAGAGACAGATTAAAAGAATTTAAGAGTTTCGATGTATTTTGTTTGGCTCCAGTTTATTGCAATTTTTATTTTGCATAAAAATGCACAGTCTAGTTATTAAATCCCTTTAGACCTGGTTAATATATAGTTATTAGAGAACATATACGCATACAAAAACGTCACTGAAACCGTAAAATACATGATAGTGGAGGGGGTTAAAGTATTCTTCGAAAAAATATTTCTACTATTTCTGTAGACTGTTAGCGACGTAAATGAATTTTCCAAAGTGCAGAGTGCAAAATCATTGTGCATCTGATGATGCTGAACGAAGCATCAAAAGCGTTGCAGTACATTCCAGAAGCATTGGAGAAGCTCCTGGGTTAGGTGTGAATTAAGCACGAAATATCGAAACGGTTCGGGGTCGCTAACGTCGGGATAAGTCGGGACAATTTCCGGTTTAATGACCTTCGGTGATCGCGATTACGTAGCATTAATCCGGACGTGGCTGTATTTAGAACCCGGTCAGGCGAAGACGGGGAGCTCGGAGTGGAGCGGAGCGGAGAGGAGGGCTAGAATTGCGCACGGGCGAAAGGCAAAAACGCGAAGATCCTGTTGACCGTAGGAGTCATCGGCGATAAGCTTGTCGCAGGATGAAATAATTTTCATTGAAGCGGCGAAAGCCGCGGCGCGGGGCAGCGGCTGCGGCGACTGGTTGCGCAAATAAATAGAGATATGTATAGGTGCCGGTGTGGATATATAAATCGATCGTTACGCCGGTTAAATTCAAAACGGCCGTCGGCTACGTAAATAGGCGGGCGAAATAGCATCGCGCGCGTTCACACGCCCACGGGATTCTAAATGGTTTGGCACCGTACGTGAGAGACGGGGTCGGTCGCGGGCCGACCAGGATCAATCACGCGACCCCGAAGACGAGCGAAACCGAAGTTTCCGCCGCCCGTAATCGCCCCGGCAGAGCCCAGCCCTGCTAATTAGCCACGCCGGCGACTCGAACTTATCAGCGCGAAGCGCCGCGATAAGCGGTGTGTCAAGTTCCACGATCGTCGCGTTAATTTGCGCCGCAAGAGTGTCGAGTAATCCGTCGGAGCGCCTCGGATTCTGCGAGCGCCTACCCGCTCCAGCTTCAACGCCTTTTTGTAAATGGAATCTGATAAACCTGCCCTCGCCATCATCACCTCTCACTTTTTTTCACTCCGGAAACGTTTCTATAACCTGAAAGGTTTATGAAATTTGGGTACGCGAAATTTCAAGTTCCGGATCTCAAAAGTTAATCAAGCCCAGGTTCCCAACATTTCGGGTTCGGGTCGCGTTGGGATCGCAAAAGTTTTATAAAGTCTGTGTACCCGAAATTATAGTCGCGTCGAATTGAAGTCAAGTTTGAAGATCCCAAAAATTTGCAATCACTCGCGCATGGACCTTTAGCATTTTTACTTTTCGTGTACGCAAACTTTATTAATTTTCGAGATCCCGGACCGACCCGAGGTCGGACTACCCGCACACTCGTAATACATAACGAATTTTGGTCGGCGCACACCTGTGCCCGTGCACCTACCGTTCGAATTTCAGAACAGTTTGTTGTTATGAAAAATTATACGAATTTTTTCAATTTGGAATCGCTACGTTCTAAGTGATTTTAGTGCACTTTGTTCCTGTTAAAAACCGGCTCGCGTTTTCAATTCGGAACTAGAACGTTATAAACCATTTTACATGAATTCCTGCATCATATTCTTTTTTATATCAGTTCAACGGGGAAAATAGTGAACATATTGTGTAATAGCTTAAAAGTTGAGTAACCTGGTTCGAGTGATCATGCTATGTAGATTTAAGGTGAAAATATTCTATAGAGTAGTAACTTATTAGCGATTCGATCCTTTGAGAACGAGTAGTAACGCAAGATACAATACTTTTTTTTATAGAACTTTGATATAACTTGATATATTAATAAGCAGACTGCAGATGTCTGTGCAATTTTCAATTTCTGTAGGCAAATTTTTAAAAAGTGGAGACAAATAGAATTTGACTTTCAGTGGTAGTAGCCTATGTAGACCTGAAATAAATAAAAATCGTATTAAATTCTGTGAAATTTCATATAACAGAATTTTTTGAAAATGTTCACAAGCCATAAATGCGTGAATATCCGCAGTCTATTGATACGCTTGATGCAAGACCCAAATTTAGCTTTTCGATGAAACTAGCTCGAATATTTAAAAAACTGATCCGCAAAGGGTCAAAGGAAAGACAATGGAGGGGAAGCGTCGACGTAAGAAACGCAGCAAAGCGACGCTCGAAGAATGGTCGGTTGAAAAACGTGTCCGTGAGTTTTTCAAACGGGATGTCGGGGCGATCAAAATTCGTGGAAAACTGCGGTAGTTCGAAAAAATTGTCGCGATGTCGAAGCCGGGCCGAGGGAGAGAGAGAGGAAGGAATAGAGGAGAAGAGGGAGAGAGAGAGAGAGAGAGAGAGAGAGAGAGAGAGAGAGAGAGAGAGAGAGAGAGAGAGAGAGAGAGAGAAAACGAACGGGTGCGTAACTCGAGCGGTGGCCGAGCTCGGGCCTCGGCTATACAGTCACGGCTATAACCCACGGAACATAACCGTGCTGGCTGTTGTGCGTGGCGCGATGCTCAGCGGCCCGTAGCCAGGAGCGGCCGGCGGCAATTAGTAGCGGGCCGCCAAGGGAGCCTCGGCCTCAGCCTTTTTCCCCAACCCGCTGCGCCCATGCCTTGCTCCGTCCCGCTCGCTCTTTCGGTCGTGCGGCTTCCCTTTCCTCTTCCTCTTTCCGCCTCTTTGCCCTTGGCGTACCCATCGGTGCGCCGGCTGCTCCGCCGTCCTTCTTCAGCCTTTACTCGACTCGACTCGGCTCGCCTCGCCTCGCCTCGCCTCGCTACGACTCGGCTGGCTCGACTCCGCTCGACTCGGCCCGACCCGACTCAACCGAGCCGTGCACGGCTCGGCTCGGCCAGGTTCTTCCTCGCCTCTGTCTGTCCTCTCCCGTTCCGCCGCCAGGGCTTCCTCCTTTCTCCTCCCGCTGCTTCTCTCCGTCCTTGTCCCGCGCACGTCGACGGCCGTCCTCGTCGTTCGCGTTCTCAATTGCTTCGCCGTCGCCGGAACGGGCGCGACGGAGAGCGACCGAGAAGGAAATAGATCGAGAGAAGGACAGAGGGAAAGAGAGAGGGAGCGCCCAAGAGGAACAGAGAACGCTAGACCGAAGAGAGGCGGCGGGAGCAGCTAGTTTAGCAGGGAGCGACGGGCGAGAAAGAGAGGGACCGAGCGATTTGCGCGGCGGCGCGACCGGGACGGATGAAACGACGGGAACGGAGCGCGGCAGAAGCGACGTGGCAGCAAAAAAGAGGCGCAGGGAGTGAAAAGAACGGCAAGGGGAGAGCCAGGGCGAGAGAGGACGAAGGGAAAAAAACGTAGAACCGGGCGAGAGTAAGAGAGACAGCGAGGAGCAGGGTAGAAGCCGCAGGCTTTTTGTCCCGCCACCGCCGCCGCCACCCGACAAAAATAGACCCCGTTCGTGTTCCCCTCGTTCCCCACCGCCCCCTGCCGTCCCGCGTGCGTCTGTGCACGGGGTACCGGCGTGCTATAGAAGCGTTCTCCTCGGCTCGTATCTCGGGCTTCAATGGCGCCAACGGGTCTTCCGTCCTCGTACTCCTCCCTTTCTTCCCTCTTCTTCGTCCTCCTCGCCACCTACCCCCCGTTCCCATCCCATCCCAGCCCTCCTGACCCCTCTCCTTCACCGGCTAGCCTCCTGGTTCCCTTACCGCGCCCCTACCAGTTTCCACTCGCTGGTCGTTCACGGCCCGAACACGGAGACCGAGGCGAGGCGAGTCGAGAGCGCGAGGTTGTTAGAGGGTGCCCGAGATGAGGCCGATAGAACACGCCTCGATGATCCCTATCTGCCAAGCGTCCGGTAACGTGGGCGTAGGCGGCAAGGTGCCTACACGCAACCTACGACAGGCCAAATCCCCGGTTCCCGCCGCCCTCTCTTGTCCGGAAAGCCCTTCGTCGTCCCTTGCCCGATAACCCGGCCGCCCGGCAAATCGCGATACGTATCGACCCCTTTCCACGACCCCCTTCCCTACAAATAACTTCCCAAACTCCTTCCAACGAGACACACGGGGGATCCCCGGAGCGTATGGTCGCGTCGATCCCCTTCGGTCGCTTCCGATCTCCACGGCTCGCCGCTGATGCCCACCCGGCCGGCCTGCCTGCTTGCGCTCTAGGTATGCGGGGTGAGCGGAGGGTCGGGAAAAGGGGACAGGGGTCGGATTACGTTTCTGGGTGCGGTTGACACTTGTTCGCCGTGGCTGACACCAGCACGATTTAAAGCGGCGCGTCTAGATCGCGACTGGTTAGGCCCGGCCCGACCCGCCGCGCCGTGAACGTAGGCTGCGTGCTCGAGGGGAAAACCGCGGCGCACCGCGCTCTACGCCACGCCACATCAGGCCACACCGCACCGCACCGGGTGTGCACGGAAATACCTCGAGCGAAACGTGCGCGAGAAATTGCATGAAAAATTCGATCCGTTCGAGTATCGGGACGGAACGCGGGCTCGCGGCCGTTCGAGCCGGCGCGGCACAGCCGGCGAATATCTCGCCTCCCTACCCCCACACCCACCAGTGAATCGTTTAATATCTCGAAGCGCGTTCCCCGAATCGAGAAATGTTTTAATGAGAGCGGTGCGCCGCTCGGTACACTTTTTCTAAAACTTGCTACGAATGTTTGGCTCGTCATTATACCGCTACGGTTGAATTCTATTCGCCGTAGGAGAGCGCAGGCTCGAACGGTTTTTGCGTAACGAGAGGAGGAAGTTAACCGATTTGCCCGCGGAATTAATCGCGCAGATTTTTCACGGCTGGTTCTAGCGCAATCGCTCGGAAACTTCTCGTAAATTTCTCTGTCCGCGAAGGGGCGTTTTCCGGCGGAACGCGATCCGGCGCGGCGCGCGTCCATAAATGCGAAATAAGAAGAGCTACGAGGGGAACGCGGTGGAAAAATTTCTCACGCACTTCCAATCCTAAGAGACTCTTCTTAAGACCGGCTCTGCATACGCGAATTTTTCGGTCCGACCGATGCATGTGATCTCCCTCTCCCTCTCTCTCTCTCTTTCTCTTTCTCTCTACCCCTACCTCTCAACCCTCCTCTCGTTCTCTCTTTCCCTCTCGCTCTCTCTTTCCCTTCCCTTGGTAATCGATACCAGAACTCCGTCGAGCATCAGGAATTCGTTCTCTTCGTGCATGGAATTCTCCTAGCTGGAAAATAGCATTTCCTCGCTGTCATACATTTTTATACGATACAAGGATGTGCCCGTCAGCGGCAGAGGTCCTTCGCCCTGCCCCACTGTTTTCCGTCTCAGTTTTCTAATCTGGGCTCCCTCGATCCTGCGGCATTCGTTCCACAGCAGCCACCGTTCCAAATCTGTATCTCGAGACTGACGAATTTTTCCACGATGTAGAACAGAATATTAGATCCCTCCTGTGATCGTTCGGAATCGTAAATCTTTGACGTAAACCTACGTGATCCGCGCGCTGAGAGAGCATTACTCGACTACGCTCGGTGCTAAGTGTCCCAAAGGTCTAAAAACGGTGTTAGCGGGTGCCTCCGCGGAAGCAGCACACGCACACTGAAAATTCTACATATTCCATCAACGTGAAAAACGAGCATTACGTGGTTGAGCTGCCGTGAAACGATGGTCTGCCACCTCCTCCGCACGCAAACGAAAATTTACGCGTCTCGGTCATAAGCAAATTCGTAGATCCAAAGTCAATTCGCTGAAAGCTGCATAGATCCCTGTGTAATTCTTCTAAAAAGATTTTCCCGGCTAAAACACTGTTTCCTAAATCTAAAATATTCCATAAATTCGATTTGAAGTTTGCGGATCTTTATGATATTTGCAAATTTATGAAACACAAGAAAACGTTTTTGGCGACAAATAATTAACCCTTTGCAGTCGGAGCTTTTTTAACTCGAAAATTGAATTTCTCCCGTCCTAGAATAATTCCATTCTATATCATTTTTTTCATTTTATGCATATGAAATTGATGTAACACCTCATAGAATACCGAAATGTTTAGTAATTGATAAGATAGCAACATATTCAATAGTTTAAAGTGACTCTGACTCGCTGGATCCATTAATAGTGTTCAGCAACAAACCATAGATTTATAAAAACAATTCCCTAGTCACCAGTCGGTGATGTGTGAATCGCCGTCTTACGAAATTGAAGATAATCAAAGTCGTTATGGCCTGGAAGTGATTGTAATCTTGGCAGACTCGAATTTTCTTTAAATCCAGTAAATATTTATCCATCACCAAAAATAAGATTTGCGGACGTAAATGTTTGTGTTTTCACCTCGGCGGTACGGGCGAGTTCCTCGGAAAAACTGCGACCTATTCGGACTTTAGATCCCGTAATTTCAGGGAGACGTCTATTTCGGAATCGACGTTCACCGCGGCGCGGCGTCGTTCCCCGTAAAAATGGATTCTAACGCCATTAAGACCGGCTACCGGGTATCGCGTTTCCTGGAACCCGTTAAAGCTCGAGTCCCGACGTGCCACCGTTGGATCGAGTGTCCATGTCTCGGTGAAAATTCCGGAGATCCTCGACTCGGCCAGTCGACTCGGACCACTTCCTGTCGATCGATTCTTAATTCCGCGTCCGTAGGCCTTCCGATTTGTCCGAGAGCGGACCCCTGTCGACAATCGATGCAGAAGTACGGTCGAGTATCCGGAACACGTTTCCCTCGTTCCCGTGGGGACGACGATCGCCACGACTCAGTGAATGCCCAGAGAAGGAAAGCGGGAGAGAGAGAGAGGGGGGGAGGGTGACGAGGATAGGCGAACGGGCCGCTTGGGGATGGGAGAGAGAGGGAGGGAGACAGAGAGAAAGGGAAAGAGAGGAACCCGAGTGAAACTCCTCGCGGCCGGTATCCGTTATCCACGGCTAATTAGCCTCACCTCGGCCGCGCTCCTTTATCATTCCCACCGTCTCCGTCGCTTTCTTTTGTTGCTCGCGCTGTTTTTCACCGAGCGGTCAAATCGCTTGTGGTCACCGGGAAAAATTTGCGGTGGACGCGCCGGATCCTGCGGATCCTTCCTCGCGGCAGACAATTCATTATTATTGTTATTATTAACACGTCCGCCCTGCAAACTCACCTATGATCCGCGCCATACAATCGCAAAATAAATATAAAAATAATAAAACATAAATGTATCGAGAATTCGGTTTTGTTACATCGTAGACTGCGGATCTTCATGCAAAATAAAAATTGGCTACATCGATTCTGTCAGACAGAGATCCAGCAATTATTCGTTTCACAAAAATTTTCTTCAGAGCCTAGCATTCAAGGTTTTATTTATAAGACGTATACTGAAGTTAACACTTTATCGACCGAAAGCCTATTACATAATAGGATTTTCAATAATTGTGCTGTACCAAAAGAAAGCATACAAATTTTCTTTTACATTGCAATTTTAAATGAAACCAGAGTTGGGCAAAATTTTTTATTTAAATAAAATTTTTGCCCGATTCTGAATGAAACTATTAGATGACGTTATTGAGGGTAACTTGTAAGTTCACAATGAAAATTGCGGTTGCTATTGAAGGTTCCAGTAAAAAGTGTTTAGCCATGTACCATAAATATTTCAAAGTTATGCAATAAAAACGTTCAGTATAACCACAGTCGCCAGATTAAGACTTGTGTTCCCATTCTACCTTCCCCTACTACGACTTCTACTGTCGTGCATGCGTCACAATGTCACGTGACCACGTTACTGGTAACTTATTCCCCTCAACTCGTGCTCCAGCCCCTCATCTGACGACTGTGAGTATAACTGAAAGTTACGTGCAACTTGACTGGGATTTTGGCAGAAATGTTTGGATAACACTATGTTTTTTGTTATGTTTCAAACGATGAATACGGATGCCAATCCAGGAAGCATCTTGCAATCTGCTTACAGTCTTAATAAACGGCTTCTAATTGAATATTCTCATATTATCTCGCGCACCGATTATGCAACGCTACTCCTGCGATTTAGCGTTCGCGTTTCCTCTGTTCTTTCGATCGGAGGTAAAACTTAACGCGCAGCGCCTCTTCAATTAGAACCGAGATAATGGGAACTGCGTACAGATAGTCTGAACTTGACAATCTATTCCGAAAGGAACAATTTACAGCTTCACGGCGCGACGCTACACTTCCAGCAGTGCTCCGTCGTGCAATTTCCAAGCTTAGGCCGAAAAAAATTAAATCATTCTTCTTAATGGTACACCTGTCACTTAAAAACTATAAACTCCGCGTTGTAAAACTGTAGTGTAGTTACGATATGAGGTACTTTAGCTTTTAATTTACTTGTTACCAGTGTCGCCAAAACACTTGCCTCCCCACTCTCAAAATTCTCCTCAGAACCTAGCATTCAAGCCAATTTAATTTGTATAGCAAAAATGAGAAGTTTTATTTATAAGGCGTATGCTGAAGTTAATATTTTTCGCTAGAGTCGCTAGACTTGTGTGCATGTCACGTGATTAATCCGATACTGGCAGAGTGGGGGTAACTTTTTCCCCTCGATTCGAGTCAATTCCCTTCATCTGGCGATACTGCTTGTAACTGGTTCGTTCTTGTATACTTTTCAACAAGACATTAACAAGATATTAATATAGTTATATGTAGTAAGAATGAATCGGAAGCATTGATTTTACAAGACTTTATAAAATCGTGGAGTGTTACCGATTGATTTGTAAGCAGGCAGAGGACAGTGTCTTTTTTAATGAAAACATTATTACATAAATTAAGAATTTGACTGACGAAAATATCAACAATCGTTATAAGCTCTATGAAGCACGATTATTGCTTACGTGATAAGGGTCTCATTTACCCTAGTTCCATCAGCAGATTAGTGCAACGTCTGGAGCAGGATATTCGTGTTTGAGCTCCCGCGGCAGGTTCCGAATAAACTTTAGTGCCACAACGCGGAGAAAGCTGGAGCAATGGCAACAATAAATATTTTACGCGGGCAACAATGGGGGGGAAATGTTTCTGAACCGGCGATCGAATCCCATCCGACCGCGGCAACAACGAATCCCGTATCCGCTCCGGTGTTAAAGCCAGGTGACAGCGAGGGAACGGAATTTTTCCGGAGTCGCGGCTTAATGGTTCACGCGTAGACCGCGACGAGCTTATCCGTCGGCCGATCGGAGCGAAAAGGAGCGAAACCGAGAATGAAGTGCCGACTCACGCCACGCTATCTGCCGGGACAATCGATATCGTTGTCGAGGGAGATAATTTCAGGCAGAAGGTAGCCGCGTATAGTGGCGATAACTATCCCTGCTGCCATTCATATTGCCGACGATATTATCGGCTATACCTCAGATCTTTGCAGCACAGGCGTCCGATAACGCCTCCGGTTAACCGGCAACTTAGAATATCCAGCAGAAACTGCCGGACAACTATATTCACCGTGAAATCGATCAGTGGGAACGAGGCTTAATTTATCCGGTCCGGTGGAACGCTTCGAGCAGACGGCACAGACCACTAAATCATTCTCCCAACGAAAAATTTCAGCACAACTCCCAAAGTTCTGGCAATACTTTTCATTTTGCGACTTTAATCTCACTGCCGGTTCGAATAGGGCATCCAGCAGACCGAGACAGAACTCAGGGGAGGTTCGTAAAAAAATACGAAACTCACGATTTCATTGAAGGATCGATTCCCAGTGAAACGAAATTCATAAAACTCCCACCAGCGGAACTTCTTATCTCTGCGAAATGTCTAGACGTTCTCAATCTCACTTTAACCGTAATCTCAACGATCGGTCTTTGATCCCCTAAATCTCGATCTGCGGAGGAGAGGAAAAAATTGGAGAGGGCCCGCACGAATTCGTCGCACGCAGCTACCCTTAATGAAGAGCAACACGCTTAGCGGACCGGGGCGGTTAAATCCTAATCCACGATGGCCACGTGAATGCCTGCAGGCAAACACCGAACGTTCGTGGGACTACGGTTGATGCTTGAACGGGATTCGATCGACAGTAACCAATGGGGATCCTGATGTCCCTTTTGTGAGCGGCGCAGCGGAAGCCATTTCGGCTCACATTTCCGTTATATGAATTTCGAGAAGAATGATCGCGGCCCAGGTAGTTTAGAATTAGTATTCTAGTTGCCGCGCCCGACTAGCGACGGATCTACAATTCGATCCCCTATCCTGGATCCGATCGGCTGCTAACCGATCCCTGGGATTTTCCTGCGTTCCTGATAGCTTTGTGGTTTCGAACCGCAATTTGGAACAGTTTTTCTGGTGATCTAGATAATTTCGTGTGTTCTAGTAGCTACTAGAATTTTCCCAATCCTATTTTCCGTCTTCCCTGACGTGAAAAGTATTGGAGGGTCCGTGTAGAACCAATGTTTCTGCTAGAATCGTTCGAATTCGCGATCCAAGTCCACTGTTACGTATACACAGGCGTTTCAGTTTGTGACTCTTGACCCTTCCGGAGATATATGCCGGAACAGAGGGCCTATTCAAGAACAAAAGGTTTACTGAAAATTCAATAGATTTTTTGGGGCTCTTTCGACGATGCAGCGAGTTGCGTAAGTTCCAGGAATTCAGTTCTAATAAAAGAAGCATGTGGCCACCACCATCGTTCAGGCGGATTTTGGTGCTTTATAAGGGGCGTGGATCCTTCTATAAATCGGGTTGATTCAAGTGAACAAGCGCAGTACGAATCGTATCACGACGCGAGTCAGTTCGCGCAAGATCGGGTAACCAAAGTCCCTGTCAAACAGTTTTTACCAGGAGGTATCTATACTGTCAGTGACCACCCCCGCATTTTTCAGTTCTTTAAAACTGAGAGTTACACAAACCAGTTGTATTGCCCGGAGTTTAATCCATAATATATCACTCTATATAAACACATCCTTTCGAATCTCTAGTAGTTGATATTCTTCGGCGGTACACCAACGGAACAATCGAACCCTTTCCACACGCGACGACCCACTGGTGAAACAGACACCTAGTACCTGGTGACGACCCGGTGAGGAGACAGGCTAGTCCACATGAAAAACCAAACGATTCTCGGTCACGCATAGCCTGCCTAGCCCTCGGCTCGTAACACCACAAAGTTTAGCTAGCTTTGGTCCCGACGCATATTAAAAAAGGAGGATGCACTGAATGGTGATTTACACAAGTAGAACGCTGAAAGATTCGTGGAGCGTTGGAAATGAAACGTCTGCGATGAATGAAACGCGATGTCCGGTTGATCCTCGCCGCAGAACGTCAGAAGCTGTCCACCAGAGACGTTCGGACACTTCTGACTGGAAGCTCGGCTGTCTTTTGAACGCTACTCTTCATTTGCCGCGAGACATAGCTGCGGAAAGTCTGCGGTCGCGACCTCGGTGCCGGTGTTTTGCGGCTCGGTTTCGGGCCGGGTCGTTCTAATTTCCCGAAACTGCGGTGTGTTTACGAGCGGAAGTCAAAATCAAGCCCGGAAAACGGCGCCCTTATTCCTGCCCGCTCCGGTGGCCCAGATAAAGTAACGGGCTTCATGAATTCGCAGGATCCCGAGACCTCGCGTTTTATTGTTTTAACTCAATTTATTCTCGGGGACGAGCCACCGGGCCAAATTCCTGAGGTTTCGAGCGTGACGGTCCACCCCCTTAGCGACCAAGGGTAGCAAGTCTCTCCCGCATCCGCTGCCATACTTCTATATCGTTAGCTTGGACGAAGATAAATGGCCGTCTGAAGTATGTTCCAGTCGCTAATGCTATACCGTTTCCCGTGTATTAAATCGCTCCTATTAGGACTACCAGGCTTCTCTGAATATGGTATTCGCTTCCAAGGAAATTAAAATTACGTTCTTCGAGTTTCTGGGATATTCTGGTCGAAATTGAATTAACAACGCTTTATTGAAACGCTATTGTATTCAAGGAGGTATGGATTTTTTCGTTAGCACGTATAATATTATTTTCATATGTTCTTTTTGGATTTCCTTTCTATTCAGGCTGCAAATTCTATGCATTCATGGCAGAAATGAGGATGTAGAATCTAAAACAACATTTTTAAGTCAACGTCTACATAGCTCCTGCATCTTGCAATTAACGAAGACTACTTTTATTTTGCATTAGAAGGCTAGTTATCAGTCTGATTGCAATTGTGCGCTGATTAACTTTCTTTGGCATTTGTTTCACTTCTTTTGCAGGTCCTTGAACAGTTACAAGTGATAAAGAGATCCGTATAGATAAAACAGAAACAAAGATTTCCACGATTTTTAGTGTACTATGCGCCCTGTAGTTTTCCACAAAAGGGTTTCTACAAATTGATTGTAAACTAAAAACTCTGCAACAGCCCAGTTTTTTATATCCGGTGAAAATATGCAACTGACCTAACAGAGTCCAACAAAAGAGTATCAAATCCACTGACGAATTTAGGTAGCATCGTTGGTGTGGGTACCGAACGCGCGTCAAAGCCGACTTCGAGAAAGCAGTGTTTTCACACGCGGGATGAAATCGGGGAGGGAAACGCGCGGGGAGTGTAGGGGAGGGGGAGAGAGAGAGAGAGGAGGAGAGAGAGGCGGGAGAGGAGATCGGCGTAAAACTCGGCTCCGGGTAATCGAAGCCACTCTCGCGGCCGTTTCGTTTCTCGCCGATCAGGACGGTCGAAAAAACGAGCGGCGTAGCGCGAGCGGGGGACGGAATCATCGATTTTCAACAGGCGTCCGACGCCGGAGAGCGAGCGGTAGCACGGTGGCGCCGCGAAAGAAGCCGGCACACGGACATTTAAATCTAAAAACGAGCGAACGAAACTCGGCCCTGGGGTAATTGGAGGGTCGCGGAATTTGTTGCCCCGCCGACGTGGTGTGAGGTCGGCCAACAGACGCTGAAATACGAGCGACGGTTAAACGCGCTCTCGGCTGAGCGTGCAGCGAGAGGGAAACGGCGAAATGACAGAGGGAGAGGGAGATATCGGCCGGGACAGAAAACGGGCGAGAGAGACAGCATAAGCGAGAGAAGAAGAGAGAGAAAGAAAGGGATCGAGGGAGACAGAGACGGAGGAGTGGAAAGAGACGCTTGGCTAAAGAGAGAGAGAGAGAGAGAGAGAGAGAGAGAGAGAGAGATAGAGAGAAGGAGATGGATAAAACGGACGGCCAGACGGAGAAGAAAAAGGGACAAGTGCTCGAGGAATTGTGTCGGGTCGTTGAGGGGAGATGCGGCTAATCGGGGCGTACCGCAAATCCGCGTGCGTGTAAGCGAGTTAGAATACGGCTAAACCGAGACGACCGGAAGCGACGGAAGAAAGAAGAGGAGGCGGAAAAGGAGGGAGAGAAAAAAACGTCGAACGGGTCAGTCGGAGAAAGAAGGCGTATGGACCCGAGGCCGTGTCGCGCCGTTCCGAGGCTTGTCGGCTTGGTCGCGCGAGGCTGAGGCGCGCGAGAAAGAGAAAAAGGAAAGTAAAAAAAAAGGAAGAAAGTATCAAGGGACAAAAAAAATCCACGGCGGGACAGAGATAGGGAGACGTAATGGGTCGTAGGTGCGAGGTTCGCGTGTAATTGGATTCATCCCCCTCGCTACACGTTTCACCTCTTTCTTTGTCCCAGACAACACCTCAGCTCCTGGTATGTCCCTCTCAACCGAATTAACCCCGCGCGCAATCACGAGACAGACGACACCGGGGGCGGTGTTGGCCGTGACTAGACGCGTTCGTTCGGGCGCCCGCATCGCGCCTCCGCTCTCTTATCTTCCTAACTTTTCCGTACTCGCTGACGTCAGTTCCCTCCTCTTCCTCTACCACCTCCACCTCCTCAACTACCTCCTCTGCCCCCGTCTCCACCGTCGCCGCCGCCGCCGCCACTGCCACCTTCCCCGCATCCTCCTCATCCTCCTCCCCCGGTCGCGCTTCCTCCGGCTGGCTTTCCTCCTCCGGCTAGCTACTCGACGGCTTCCCCGGTCGCTCTCCGCCACCTCCGTTTTCGCCCTGTCGCGTCGGGGCCACCCCAACGTGCGAAATTTCAAACTTCCACCGCGGCGCAGCGGTGGATCGTAAAACTTGAGACGGCTGCGGGAGCCCGACGAGCGCGACAACGATCACCAAACGTGCGCCCGCTCGTACGGCTGCGGCTCGTACGTGTGGGTACGCGCACGGCGCCGTCTCTCTGCTTCCAGAGAGCGACAGAGACCGACGAGCACCGGACCGGAGCGGATGTAAAAGGTTAAAGTGGGACCCGCCTTGGAATTGCTCGTGCCGTGCTCTTTAACGTGGGCGCGTAATGCAACGATCCGTGAATCCATTGCGCGGCCACCGTGCAATGGACTCGGGCATTTTTTTTTCCGTTTTCGTCTCTCGTTATCCTCTTCTTCCTTCCCGACTTACCGACATCGGTACCGTTGCCATGTTGAATTTCAGTTCTGATGTTGCGGCAGAAGTATCCGTGACTTCTTCTCTATCGGGGATAATGATGTTTGTATACGACGGTTCCCTAATCATCGATCGTTAACCTTTTGCACTGCGAGCAATTGGGTTACGCGTTGGTGGTGAACTCCAACGTGGGATACGGCTGGCCTTAGCAGTGCAAAGGGTCAATTTGCGAAAATATCGTTGCGGGTTTCAAAATGTCCTGGTGGTTCGCGAAAGGGTTCCGAGCTACGGGTCTCTTTCCCGGACCAACGCGCAACGGTTCGGTATCCTGAAATCTCGGCGGCTCGGAAGGTCGTCATCGATGGGGTCCCTCGGGAAGAGGAAGAGAACGAGCATCGAGGAGTCCGTCGAACTCGGGCGCGGGCCGATCGACTGGAATCGTTTCCGAATGATCGATTCGACCGCCGTGCCACGCCACGCTACGCCGCGGCGGAGGCTGCTCACGGTGCAACGAACGCGGCCCTCGGGGTCACCCGGTATAAACGTCGCCGCTTGTGGGATCGTGGCTTCGGGCGTTTAGCAGCCCGCAATCGGCCGACTGGTGTGTTGATTCCCCGTGCCGGCGATACGGTGCCAAGCCGAGTGAGAGGCAGCGAGAGAGGGAGCGGGACGGAGCGCGAGTGAGATAAACGGGGGTGTCCGACAGGCAGACAGAGAAAGAACGGTGGAAGAGCCGCGAGGGGAGCGAAAGCGAGAGGGCAGAACGGCCGTACACGCGAGAGCGACACAGAAATAGCGCGCAAGGGAGATAACAACGTGCCGGCATGGAAGGGGAATCAGAGGTTGGAGCTTGGCCCGGCGTGGCTCGACTCGGCTCTGCTCTGCTCGGCCCGGTCCGGCCCGGTCCGACTCGGCGTGGCATGGCGCGGTGCGGTGTGGCGGGCCGTGGCTCGGCTCGGCGCAGCTTGGCTTTGCTCGGTCCGGCACAGCCTCGTGCTCGACCCTGCCTGGCCTCCGCCGACTGTTCCTCCTCCGGCTCTCCTCCTCCGCCACCCTCGGCAGCCGAACGCAAACGTCTGGTTAATGAGGCGCACGCACACACGCTCGCGCGCACGCGCATCGTACGTGTCCCCTCGACGCCGACGCCCTCCTCTTGCACCTCTTCGCCGCGTAGAGTCCTCCTCATCCTCCTTCTTTCCTCTCCGCCGGCCTCGAACACAATGCGCCACGTCGCGCTGCCTAGGCGTCACGGTAATGACATACTCCCACATGCACGTTATGTCCGATATCGTACCGCCTAGCAGTAGCAGCTACGCCGCCAACAGCGTTACTATACCACGACTACTACAACCGGCTTCTCTACTACCACTACCACCACCTAGCTCTACCACTACCATCGACGCTGCCAAGCACCGACGCCAACACCGTCTCGCCGGCCGGTAGCAGCAGTAACAGCAACAGCGCCGACGACGTTGTCGTCGGTAGCAGCTGCGACCGACTGTCCGGCCAGGAAGCCACCGTGCAAAGTGCCTGATACCGCCGCGTCCGTAATTGAACAGGCCGCGAAACCGTGGAGAATTATTTTTTCATGAGAGGAGCCGTCGCCGCCTCGTGTGCGCGTCCTTGTGCCTCGCGATCGATGTCGAATCCGGAATAGAGGAGGACTAATGTCGTTCCGCTGTCCGGGCGGGACGTGCGCTGCACGAGGCACTTATCCGTACGCGATCCAACTCGCCGATTCGATCGGTTCGCGCGATACGCTTTTAATTATACGAAATTAGAAATACCGCGGAAGACGGCGTATAATTTTCTCTCCTCGATTCGACGCGAACTTTACACGCCGACGCGAGCAGCCTGTCGTTACCATTTTTATGCCCACGCTCGAAATCTAGGCATCTCGCGCTTCGTGCGGGATTTCCCAGCGTGAGACCGCGTTCTACTTCGAATATTTCAGATACGGCCAGAGTTAGGAATTAGAAAATAAAGATATAATTCGTACTTTTATTCGGCAGCACTTTTGAAACCGGTTAATGGTTTTTTTTTTGGTTGGAAATTTATGATTCACTGACGATTTTTTAGTGTTACAAACTAGAAATTATCACGAGGAACACGATCTGGTGATAATTTCTCTTGGGATTACTATTGTGCATATTCGTATATTCGATACAGCAGAGTCATTGGCAGACCTGTTAATAAGTTTCCCAATAGCAATTTCTAAAGGCAGAATTGTAATACATTTTTTATTCCACAGAAACGATAAATTAATTCGATCGTGAACAGCAGCAACTGTTATCGAAGCGTAATTCTAGGCTACTTTAGAATACAGAAATGTGCGGAATCTATGCGAAGCTTATTATAACCCTGCCTAGCAGGGGCGGCACAGTAGAGGTTATTCTATATGGAAGGGTCGGTTGAAAATATAGAATAAATTTTTTTCATGTGCGCATCGTTCCCGGGATAATGGAATTCGAAAATTTTTCACCTACGCCGGTTATCGAATAGGAATCGGCTAATGTGTCTGATCATGACATACCGTTTCTACTTCTGACAACTGCTAACGCACGCGTATCCGACCGTATTCCGAATTCCATTATCTCGGAAACAACGCGTCATAGAAAAAATTTTATTCTACATTTTCACCTCATTTCTGAACGCAGTATACGTACGCTAACTCCGTTATAGTTGGAAGAACCGTGCGGTGTACGTACACGAAATGGTAAAACGTTCCGATCGTTGCAATCTCTATTGTAATAAAATTGATTGTAAAACAATGTTGTAATTAATATTTCGTTCGCGTCATTTACAACGTTCGGAGTACTGTCCCCATCTGATTTGCGGAAATTAATGTTCACCGCAGATCAGTACAGTACATTTCATCGTTGTTGAACATTTCAATTGCATCATCAAGTATAAAACGATATATTTCCCAAAATATTGCTTCGATGTGAACTATAGATAGAGGGTGAATCTTGTTGTTCGTAAGATAGCGAGAGCAAATCCAGATCCGCGTGGTCGTTGCGCAGGATTCGAGGAACTTCGGTTCGCCGTGCATTTTATCGGCGAGCGACGCGCCTATAAATTTCACGAGCCAGATAATGTTAACGCCGGGCGAAAGCGTGGCGTGGAGGGGGAGCGGGGTTGGGCAGAGGAGGGTGAGATGCATTTAAAATCCATCTGGCAGCGCGTCGTTACCGGTACGCATCGATGTAAACCCGCCCCATAGCCCGTGGAGATTAATATTCCCACATGCAATCAGAGACCGTGGTACCTACCGACAACTACAGAGCCGGCGATTACCGTATCGATGCAGCTGATTGCTCGGCGAGGAAACTCCGCCGGATCTTAGCGAGCCGACCAATGAAACCGCAGAATTACGTTCGTCCGCGGAACACACGGACTGCACTCCTGTCGCTTTCGGATCTCCGCGCCGAACCAGGACACACCGATACCGTAAATTCAGGCGACGACGCCGCGCCGCCGTCGCCGCCTCCGCGTCGCGACGGTTCAATTCACGGGAACGGCGGATGAAGTTTCATGAATTTTTGAGATTCCTCGCGCTTTTTCCCGCCTCCGTCGGGTCCTCGACTTGTTTCGACGCTCCTAAAATGCACGCGCAAACTATGAACGCTCGCGTTGACTCTTTCGGGCCCAAACGTTGGTTTTTGCCCGACTTATTGCTGAAGACGAAGCCTCAAATATTTGTGGAGCTTGCGATGAAAAATCTATACCGGATAAAAACCCGATATCTCGCTTTATTCTTATCGGTGCGACCTCGATTGCAGTCGGCACCGAATGCGGACACTTAATCCTTGTATAGCCAACCGGGTACCCATTTACTGCATTTTTTTTCAACAATTTATTCAAATATGTAAATAAAGCTTAAGTGGGGTAGGCGGCTTGATAGACACCTTCAGGTCGTGTCACGTTTCAAGTCCAGAGACCCATTTTTTGGAATTGGGCGGGTACAGCGGCGAACACTTAAGCGTGCACTACTGTATCCTGTTTTCAGAGCGCTCGGTGAGAAATGAACGTAATTACCGAACGAGTGGGAGGTACTTTTAAATTTATAACAACGGAAACCCAGACTCGTTTTTAGTAAAACTTGTTCGACTGCCTTGCTAGGACTGCGGGAGAACTGCTCGCGGATTCATGGCTCGTAAAGTCCGTTAATCCTCGCAGAAATTCGACGCGCTCGCCGCGACACGAATTCACCTTTCCGTTCGAAGTGCCGTCGATTCACCTGACGTGCTGAAGAAAAGAGAGGGAGGGAATACAACGGGAAGGGGAGAGAGAGAGAGAGAGAGAGAAGGGGACGCTATCTGCAGGATGTTCAGAAAATGTGCAGGAAATTCCTCCCGGGACGCCTTTCCGGCGTATCAATTTTCTTCGTCGCGCGCTTATTCCGCGCCTCCATCAGAACAATTTCATTCAGACGCGAGCGCGAGAGAGTGTCGTTCGTTCTCTTGCCGGCTCAAAATCGCGTGCGCCCGGAAAGTGCTTTAACGCGTTCCTTTTTCTGAAACCGCACTCGCCGCTTCCTCGAGCCGCGGGTAAGAGATTAATTCCGCCCGGCTCTCGCTTCGTCTTCTTCCTTTTTCTCATCCTTCCAACGTTCCCTCGACCCTCTCCCTCTCTCTCGGTCTCTGTCTCTCCCTTCTCTCTTTTTCTCTCTTTTCTTCTCATCGGGCATTTCCCCCACGGAGGAAAGAAGTCCGACGAGAGAAATCCCCGTTCATTACGTCGCGTTGATCTCCGCGCTAAACTCGTTCGACCGAACGAGCTGGTTCGAGCGTGTGCCTCGCGATCTCGCTATTCACCGTCCGCCTCTCCTCTCCTGCTCGCTCTCTCTCTCTCTCTCCTTCTTCTCTCCCCTTTACCGCCGCGCTCCCGTTTGTAGGTTATCGTACCAGGTATGCGCGTTTTTTCTTCCTCGCGTCGCGTAATCTTCCACGCTCGCCGCGATCCGCTAGAGTGTTTCGTTCACGCGCGAAAAATCGCCGACGCTGGCGGCCTTTCCACGCCGAGAATAATCGCCTTGCTAAAGCCTAGAGTCGCGACGGCTCCCGTCCGTAGCCGTCGGCACGGACACGTCGACCCGCGGCCCGTTACCGATTCCCAGCACGCGTCCGCCTGCCTAAAGAGAAAAATCTTGGGAACTTGGCGATGCCGGCCGAATCTGAACGCGCGCGACCAAGAATTTACATGCCGCGTTTTGCTGGACCTTTTTCCAGGTCTATGAAAAATTACTTGATCACCGGACTCCGTGCGAAACATGAAAATGCTTTCCTCTGCGCGCCGGGGTATCTCTAACCCCTCGTCGCTACGAGCGTCTTCGATTTCTTGCTGGAAAGCCAAACATCGTTAGGTCTCGGTTGGGTCTGGCTCTCGGACATAATCCCGAAAATGGCGGCCATAGCCGTCAGATTTTCCTTCTTGTGCTGGGAAATGATAATTGAAAGGCTGGCTCGTAAAGTATGCTACACTCCGTGAAATTTACAAGAATACTTCATTTCGTTGCTTATCGCACCTCTGAAAGAATTGAGCAACGTACGCCCTTCTTACACTAAAAACAGTCAAAATTTAATTTACTAACACTAGACAATTCTCTCGTTGCAGTATTGAGCAATTAATTATTTTTATACCCTACTATATACTTCATAAAATGCAACGTACATCTTTCAATTGCTTTTTATTTTCATAAGCTAGTGATAATTAAGAATTATCTTATGAAACATTTTCTAAAACGACTCTTTTTTCGAAGAATATTAAAATGGTAGTTATACCTCTGCAGTTGTAACATCACCAGAAAATTAAACTGGTTTTGCTACGCTTGTAGAACAATATCAATATATTGCTTAATGTTAGAAGCTTCTATATTTTGAATATTTTACCTTGCACGTAATTTGCAAAGAAATATTTTACTTACTGTGCCTATTCTAATGAAAGACAGGTTTTTCTATTTATTAAATTGAAGCAGAAGTGGATTCATAAATTACCGTGTCCTTCAGACGCAATGCAGCCTATCAAGGAATTTTTAGGTTAGATTTAAATTTAGATCTATTTATTGTTTCAGCATCGTTCATGTTCGAAGCAGAGGAAACAGAAGATTTGTTCTTTTTCTTATTTAACAACTATTTTAATCGTCTATACCGGACCATCGATTTTTCTCCTCGAATTTCTAAAGCGTTAAACGCAGACGCCCAATATGGCGACTGGCGCTGTCGACAGCGTACGGCTTACAATTAGATAGTAAGACTATAACTAAGCCGAGGCTTATAATCAAGGAACAGGTACGCAGTAGTCATCTTAAATTCTAATTGACCAGTTCGAAAGTTAACGAACGCATTCTTCATTGTGAATCAGCGTAATTATTTCTGCGAAGTGGTATAGTAAACGAAAAACACGACCACGTTGCACTCACGATAGGTATACCACTTACGTTTATTTAATCTAGGGCAATGTGGAATTTTCATTAGACAGTTTAATAGCTTCCCAACAGTTTAAGTTTACAAGTTACGATTTCTATTCTTTACGGATTTGCTATTAATTAAGCAAAAAGATTTCTTCAATCAGAATTTGAACCTGCTATGTCCACACTGAAGCTACATCAAACGACTTTTGTTGCCTTCTTCTCTCATTCGGTAAGAGCGGCAATTTTTCAACTTTAACTAAAAGTTGCTCGTTGTTGTTTCAGTGTGGACATTTGGACATAGCTTTGTATCACAGAGGGGAACAAGGGACGTAGGCATACAATTATCCTTTTTCCTAGGGAATTGCTAACTATAAGGAAGTTGGTAGCAAAGGGTCAACAAAAGAACGTATATTTAGTATTTCGGAAGACCCATTTGCACCGTATTTGTTAAGAAACATCCGTTTCATTCACACTGTATCGCAGCGCCGTGAGGAGTCTAAGAATTCAAACACAACCGAAGCTAAATGAAATTGTCTTTCACATTGGCGCATAGTGAAGGCTATTGAAAACTCTGCAGCCCGGCTAGACATTTGAAAACCATTGGCTGGGGGATCATGGGAAATTCTTATTAGAGCGGTACGGTCTTCGGAGATCCATCGGCGGAATCAAAGAGAGGCGGTGCGGTGGAGCCAGAGGCTCTCCCGTTAGAAGCGAGTTAACCGGAGAGCCGGTGGGGTCGTGGCGTGTCTGAAAGTTCTGAAAATGTAGATCGCAGGCGCGAGCGAGTGGCCGGAACGAGTCGATGGGAAGCGAGAAAAACAAAGCCGGTCGGAATAAGAGCGGCGGAAGAAGCGGCGCGGACGAGGAACGCGAGAGGATAGACGCGATGGATCATGAAGTGGGATGGGCTGGAGTGGAACGGATGAACGACTGGATGGATAGCGCGATGAAACCTTTGAAGGGGAGGCATGCGTACTGCTGTGGCGGCTGTTGCCGCGCCTTTTACATTTTCCGGGTTGCACGGCCATCGGATTTTCAAACCGCGCGCAACACCCCGGTTCCCGCTTTATATGCCGAGAATTCAAACGCGACCGTGCCCATCGCCCACCGCTTTCCTCCTCTCTCCCTCTCTCCCTGCGTTTCATTTACGATTCAGCCGCGCCGCGCTGCTTTCTTCCCCGATGAAAATGGCCCGGGAACCGTTAAAGATGGCAGATTTCACCTTCCTCGCCAACCGGAATACTCCCCGAGTATGGCGAACACACATTGTCCGGATACGAATGGATAAAGTCGTTTTTTGATGTTCTCGGACCGCTGCAGCCGTCCCGCATTCCCAGAATTCTACCGGCGCACGCGAATGCACTCGCAGAGGAATCGCGTTCCTCGGCGCTTCCGTTCGGATTCTAGGCGAAACCCACTGAAAATTCGGAGCCACGGGAATATTAATCGTGCCTAGTCACCCCTGAATTTTCATCCCCTTCTCGCAAATCATTTTCGCAGAAATTGCAATCGAATATTGGATTGACAAGATAGGGCTTGAACAGTTTCTCTTTTGAAATTTCGTTAAACAATAATAGAGAGACTGTTGTGAATAGTGGTAGGTGCACTTAAGCCTAGGATATTAGAATACAAGATTTTTTAGAAACGCTACAAAATCAGCAAGAATTAAATTGCTAATTAATCTCACTATCTGTTTTTTCTACCACGGTTCCCAGAGCTTCTAACAGCTCGTAGTGTGTAACGAACGAGGTTCTACAGTAAACGTCTCCAATGTGGTCCAATTCTGTTTTATTGTTGAATATGTTTCTTCAAGATCAATGTTGATCTTCTTGTTTGACATAATATACAATGTTTTGAATTAGGTAGAGAACTAGAATGGCGATGGAGTCTTTTTAATTCTGGGTCAAAGTGAACCCAAATTTCATCATTCGAAGGTTAACACTTCCAAGACAAATGTCAGTACGTAGACGTCAGGCTTGTGCATCTAATTTCTATGTTTCCAAACGAATAGTTGAATTGTTTAAATAATGCAATATCAGTACGCACTTTTCCCAGACAAGATCTATTCGGACTCCATACAAATCTCATTGTAACGTGTGCTTCAATAAAGAAGCGCAGCACATTTTCCAGTGTACAAACGCGAAACTGGAAAAGCGGCGTGGACAACGACAATTAGACAATAAAAAAAATCTCAGCCAGCCGCAAAGCGCAATCTCCTTAAAATTGACTCGGAAACCGACGTGGGTCAGACAAGTGGCCGCGGTTCGCCGTAAATTTTTCTTCTCCCGTGCACGCGTATTTCGCTGCTCGGTGAAAAAGAGCTCCATTGTGGGACGAGTCCGCGTTTCCACCCTCGTGCGGTGACATGGGAAGTCAGGGGTCACGGGGTTTACCCCCGTGCACGATCCACAGTCAACACGAACGGCATAAGCCCACCCCTGTTCCGGCCAGGTCTGTCCTGCCCGCCACAACCCCTAACTCTACCGAGCCCCGTGTCCTCCTCTCCTCCCTCTCCGCACCGCACCGGTGTGTGGTTCTCCGTCCTCTCTGTCTGGCTGGCGTGTCGGATTTCTGTTTGCGTTACCGTGTCACGCATCGAACCCCGTCGCTTCGAATTCGCCATCGCCATCGCCACCCTCTCGGGCTCTGGCTCTACCCACCTAGCCCGTCATGCCCCTCTGAAACCCGCGCGCACACTTCTATTTCGATCGCGCCCCGCTCTCGTGTAATCTGGACCCTCTCAAGTGTGATTCCGGCTGATCCCGCCTTCGACTACGTGAATTATTAGACGGGCATTTAGGATCGGAGAGCGGATCGATCCGAAACCCTCTTTTTCGCCTGGGATATAGGTCCGTGAATGATGAACGGGTTGCCCCGGCCGCGATAAAACGGACCCGCTCCTGCTGGGAATTTCGAGGAATTCTGCTCGAGAAAAACGACCTCGGTTTTGCGGCCAAGTGTGCGGTGAAGGGTTGCCCGCTGTCCTTGAACGGAACAATTCGGTGTCGCGCGGCTCCACATGATTTGACGGAACCTGCCGCGTCTGGCCGCTGGATTAGGAGCTGGGATCGAGTAGAGTTTCCGTTAGTCCACACGACCGCTAACTGGTCGTCCTTAGCTCGTTCTATCTCGAACAGCACCACCAGTAACATTAGTTATAAAATTGCAAACATATTCTTTACGTCTCCCATTTGATACATAAACGTCAACTACCTTTTTGTCTCCGGCTATGTTTAATTCCTGAGTGTTCTAGTGTTGATCAAAGAGATTCTCTAATACTCAGCACGGTTGAAACAGAAAGAAAAATGGTCCGCCCGCTATATGGGACAGCAAGCACGTGGAATATTAGAAATCTGTATCTTCAGTTTCGTCGGCGGATCTCAGAAACTTCGTCGAGGAAGAGATTGCGGCTTCAACGTTTTCTCTTTCTCAGCCGTTTCTGGTACTCTTCCAAGATCGTGAACCGTTTCTTGCCAGAATTGGTTTAAGAGTTCGCGACCTTTTCCTCCGCCGAATGACCCTGCCGACTGCCGTGGATCCCTCGTTTGAGCAATCTCGCCTCTTCTCCTTGGCAAGATCGAAATCCCTGCTTAATCGCCCCGGGCATTAAAATTGCATTTGTCTCACGTCGATCGGAAATTAAATACCGAGGCTTTCCATTCATTTTTGTCCTGTATATGGAATTAATGATAAAAACACACATGAAAATTTACAATTGTCTCACGGCGAATTTGAAAATATTTCCATACTTTTGTTTATTTTCACTCCGTCCTGCCATTATTTATCTTCTATCCACTATACATACAGATCAAGCTAGACCACCAATATTTTTATTCCGCAAAGTTTACAAACTTCATCGAAAAAAAAGTGAAACCGTGACTGCGACACATATGTGACACGCTGGTCCACCACGTGAACTGGGACATCGCAAAATGTACGCGCAATGGAGGTTAAGGGTGTCCAGATAACATTTTCCACCGTTTTTAGTGGCGAATCAAATTAATGAGACGCGGTGACGCTAATTGTGTTAAGAAAACGCCCAATGTATGGAAAATCATTTATGTGCCTAACAAATGCAGGTGCGACATTCAATCCACGTTTGAATCAAGTGTTTTCTAAAACAATGTCGCTGATGTCGATTATCATAAATCTATCTATTATCATACATATCTTCAGAAAGTCAAATGGTCTTTATTTACTTCACATATGGTTCGATTTCTGGTCGATCATCTCGAAAGCAAAGTTTCATATAAAATAAAACTGTATTTCTACATTTTTTACTTATTCTTTTATGTAGAACCACCAGCCATGGATCACCTTGTATAGAACACAGTGCAAGAAGAAACGTAACGGTAACATTTTATTCTCCACAATTTTCCTTTAGAAGAGAAATCGACCTGAGCGCAGCGAAAATTCGAGTGGCGAGAAATTTCAGAACGGGGATGTTCGGTTCGCGTTCGTCAGCCTCGAAAAGTTCTCGCACCGCTGCATGGTGCCACTCGAGCGTAAAAAAGGAAGTGGAGTTTCAGCTCCATCGGGTTCGGCGTATCGGCCGAAATCAGTACGAAAACGCTACCGGATTCGGTAGCAGTTAGCCGCGCGGTCCCCCGTCAGTGATTCCACATATTCGTTTTTGTCTTTTTTCGTTTTTTCTTTCTTTTTTTTTTTTTGGTCGGCGAGTCGTTCGGCTCGGCCGCGGTTCTATCGT
Organism: Lasioglossum oenotherae; assembly: GCA_028455765.1. NCBI lineage: Eukaryota > Metazoa > Arthropoda > Insecta > Hymenoptera > Halictidae > Lasioglossum > Lasioglossum oenotherae. The sequence continues at coordinate 8,940,804 of CM052285.1, read as the reverse complement.
GTACTTTTTAGCGCTGATCTTTACGGGATAGCCAGCAGTCTGCGTCCCGCTCCCTTCCCCAGGCGGCTCTCTGCACGCGCTACCTCTTTCTTCGTTCCCGTTCTGGCCCCCTAGTTGCCCTGTCTCGCTTTGGGCGATGTCTCGCTCGCTCTATCGTCCGGTATAATGCGCGCCGGCGGTAAGCCGGCTGGCAGCTGCCTTCCGTGCAACCAACAAGCCCGGTCTGGCCCGCACCACGGTTCTCCATGCATGGAATCTCCGGAGATTCCTCCTCCCCCTGCTCCTGCTCCTCAATCTCACCCTTACTCTTCCCACCGTTGACTCCAACACCGCGCGATCGGGCCGGGTATACCTCCTCGTCCCACGCGTTCGTTTCGCTCTCTCGCTCTTTCTCTCCCTCTCTCTCTCTCTCCTGTTCCCTCTGCCGTGTAGCCTCGCTCTCACTTTAGCCCGTGCACGGGTCCCACACCGTATCTCTGCTGGCTTCCAGTTTGACGCAGACTCCGTCTCCGTCGGTTTCATTGGCCGCGCGCCTCTACCCGTCCTTGTCCTCCCCCCGTGGCTCTCTCGGGCACCGCAGGCGACTTTGACCCGCCACGAGGGAATGGGACACCCGGTACGGGCGGAAGAGCGAGAGGGACAACCTCTCTCGGGCTCGGGCTCGGGCGGCTCAGGCTCGGGAGAGGGAGTCAGAGGATGCCGAAGTTTTGTCCGGAACGTGGACGGAACAATTATTGTCCGAATCCTGTCCCGCTCCGGGCTCAGGGGTCCCGTTTGAAGCCGTGGCTGAGGGAAGACTTGCAAGGCTTCGAGTCAGATATGAATCTTTGTGCCCGGAGGGCGGCCCGCGCTCGACGGTTAACTGCAGGGGGCATCCATCCTTCGGCCCGGGGGAGAGCGAGAGACGGCGACGACGACGGAGGAGCCTGCGTAATAATTTATTCGGTTTAGTTTCGCTGTCGGGACTCTTCGACGGTGGATCAACCTCCCTTCGCCGGTGTGTGCGTGCATGCATGCGTGCGACGTCGGCGTCGTGATTCGCCAAGGACGGGCATTGTAAATACACCGACATCGTTACGTACGCCCGGTACCAATCACGCACGCGGGGACAACTGGCGTCTTTTCTCCTTATCCGCGGACCCTCTCTGCTCGTCGAAATTCGGCGATCGTTGCGACACGTTATTAACATCCGATGATTGCGTTGCCCGTTTCAGGAAAGTCGTTCCTGAGAGCATTATAACCGATATTACTTAACCGGAAACTATAGTGCACCAGGAGATAGATAGATCTCGGTGGTCCTAGTTCATTTCAATATGCTACGTCGTGTTGCAAGAAGATTGATCTCGCCAAGGCTAGCTCGAACTGCTCCACTGTTGAGCCTGTGCGTGACACCTGGGCGGAACGTTAAACGAGGCACGATTTTAAATCTCGTATCTGTGGACTGGTTCACTTACAATTCGTGGGTACAACCTTCTGACCCGAATTTCGCGTTCGGAACCTGATTCCGGCGATGAGTTATGTTGGTTCGTACCCTAGAATGCTCATAGATCCAGAGGCCGGCATGTTAACAGAGGGGTAATCCTATTCGTGATCGCAAAAAGTTCACGTAACCGGCGCGGTCTCGTTGTTCCAGGACTTCTAATGGAAAAAGTTAACGTGCCCGTAAACTTTCAGCCAATCAGAACAACTTTTCCCAACTTTCATTCCGCAACAGCATTCTGCTCCGGTGGCCGTCCCCCAGCCGCGCGAGACCAATTGACAACGATCGTCCCAAGACCGTGGCAGCTAGCCGGTGCCGGTGTGCTGCGGCCGGTCGGTCGAAGCTCGACCGGTCATAAATCTGGAAATCAATCCGTTGCGCGGGTAGAGAGAAGTGCCGTAAAACGTCCGGCGCGTCGATAATGAACGCGGACAGGCCGGAATACGTTCATGTGGTATCTTGATAGCGGCGCGGACGTAGGGCGGGGCAGTCTGCCGTAGTGGGAGTAGCTGGAGGTTCCGGTTTTCCGGGATCGGTGTTGCAGACATGCCGGACGCGGCTTTTCGGATGATTGGCTCGCTAGTACAGCCGACACGATCGGTTTCCGGTCACGGGACGTTGGATTCCAGGTCGCCGCCTTGCCTGCCGTGGAGTAGTCCTTTATCGATTCGCGCCTGCCTGCCTGGTCGTTAGCGATTTCAGAACTACTTGCGACGCGACGGTTAACAGGAGAGGGAAGCCGGAAGAGACGTTCTCCACGGGTGTCCGGACGCCGCTTAGAGTCCTCGATGGAAAAAAAGGAAAGCTGTCGACACGACGCGACGGTTCTAACCGAGGAGCGAAGGGATTCGCGTCGCCGTCGCGTCGGGTCGCTTCGAGTCGTTCGGGGCTTCCTAAGTACCTAGCGCGCGAGGAGGTGTCGACCAGAATGGCCTTGCTCTCGATAAAGCCACGCGATTTGCGGCTTGAGCGGAGGCGACGCGCAAAAAATCCATGGGAACCGGTGGTAAATCCGACCCTGGCGCGAGCTGTTTTTTCGTCGTGTTTTCTCAGCACGAGAGGACGGATCGTGTACCACGAGCTGGACGACAGGAAAGAATTCGTATCTTTTTTTGTCCTTTCGGGCGACGAGGTAAAATGTTAAGTAATGCCGTAAGTAGCGGGTAGAGAGGGAGGGGGAGAGGGAAGGAAAGAGAAAGAGAGCGGCGAAGTATGTCGAGTATCTAGCGTCTCGTGGATCGATAATCGGACGGAAAGGTAACGAAGCGCGTTCAGCTATAAATAAAACAGGAGTTACACATATGACCGCCCGCGAAAAATGCCGGGGGACTATGGCCGGATTAACGAGCCTTAATGACTTCCTGCACAAGTTTGAACTCGATCGAGGAACGTATATTATTCCGCTAATTTCGGCTCGATTCGCGGGAACTTCCAACCAGTTCGAAGTCCTATCGATCAACCGGAGTGCGGGGGGGGGGGGGGGAGAGGATTGGATGCATGCCTTCGGAATTGATTTTTGGCGAGAAAGGAGATATGGCGGATGTGAACAAGCATCGGTCAAACAGGCGGCACTCTCTCTCTCTCTCTCTCTCTCTCTCTCTCTGGGCTGTTCCGTGGATGACTCGTTCTCCCAAAAGGCGTCTGATTAACGAAGGAAGCAATTTCACGAATAACGCGGAGAGCCTTTCCTCGTAGCGGGGCCGGTTTACGAGAAAATTCCTCGAAGTTCCAGCGGTTTGCGAACGCTCTCGAGTCCGAAGGTTCTGTAAGTGGCATGAGCCCGGGAGGAAAGTCGATATCCCGGAGTTGGTCCGATCACCTCGTAAAAGAAACACCGCCGCGAGAAATAAGATCGGCGAGTTCAAGCGGCTCGAAAAAATCCGCCCCGTGCGAACGAGCTTTCTCCGAGAGAGATGAGAGGAGATGAGATGGAGAGGAGAAGAGAGGAGAGGAGAGGAGAGGAGAGGAAAGGATCGGAGCGGAGAGCGCCAACGGAGAGAAGTTTCAACGGACGTTTTCGAACGGCGATAGTCTCGCTGAATTTCCCGGAAAGAATCGACTGGGTGGGATGAGAGGTCGGAGCGGCGGAGACGGCAGTGGGGGCGGTGGCGAATGCGGGGGTGTGGGGGAAGCGAGGGGAGAGAGAAGTTATCGGCGGCAGACGTCGGTAGATTCCGAAGGCAAGATCAACAAATATCAGCGGTGCGGGAGGGCGAAGGAGAGGCTCGTCAAATAAACGAGAACGTGAAAGGAGGATCCGCGGCTGAGAGACTCTTTGTTCCGTCACCGAAACCCAAACACTTTTTATGTCTGCGGCGAGTATGACCTCGGTGTTCCAGCGGAGGCTCCCCCCGGCCTCTTGCCAGCCGTGGCCACCACCTCTGTTTACAACCGTGTCAGTCTTTCTCCTTTTCCTAGTGCGTTACCTTCGCGTCGGTTTCGCTCGCACGCTTCTCCCTCTCGCGGTGTCTCTGTTCCTCCAACCGGCCGGGCGTCCCGCAGCACTCAACGGGGGCCGGGTCATTTATCTAAATGGCTACTGGGTGGCCCGGGCTCTGCCAGTGTCCTGTCCCAACAAACCAAAACTAACCCAATCACACGGGACCGCGAGTCGGCACGGCTCGGCCCGGTCCGGCCCGGTCCGGCCGGTCGGCTCTCGCAGAAGAAAGGAGCCCGAAAAACAAACGCCCGATACTCGAGGGCCCGCCGATAGAGATTGAGGCGTATTGCGTTCCGATGACCGGACCGCGCAGACCCGAAGACCGGGCCGAGACCAGTTCCGAGTACTCCGCGGGCTCGTTCCTGCCAGCCTAGTTGCCGTTCCTTCGCGTAATGGAAGTAATCCGACCTCGTTGAGAATATTTAATGGCCGGCCGCAATGATACCGTGCCACTTTCGCGGCACTTCCTAGTATCGTTGTTATGCAATGACACGCCGCCACCTCGGGACTCTGTTTCAATGACTACCACGAGCCGTTAGATCCCGTCCTGTGTCGCTTCGCCTCGCCTTGCCTCTAATCGCGTCGCCTAGATATTCACCGTCCACGTCTGCGTGCCAGGACAGCCCGCGACGCGTCCCGACGACGACGCGTTTATTTTCAGAACGCTTCCCGATTTTTGACGTCAGTCGCCGCTCCGTTGCGTCATCGGGGTGTAGGCGAACCCCGCGGTTTGGTTAATTCAGTTTAAAAAAGACTCCGAACGCTCGGGAATATCCAAATGTCAGACACACGTTCCCGCGTGAACGGGGATCGGTGCAACCCCTGGAATATCTTGGAATGTGAAAGCCATCCTGGGTACCATTATTGTTACGATGTAAAGTACGCGGATGTATTTATACCTTGATTCAAGTGCTCATTTGTAGAGAATTCACTAGGGTAATGAAAAATCCCAAATGTTATTGATCTCGCTCGGGTTCTACCTCGAGGATTCGGCAACATCTTGGTCTCTAGCTCCGTGTCTACGTTCTAGCTAGCTTCACCTCATGTTACTGAGCTCTTTGTTCAGAATTCGTGGCTCTAGGAAATGGATGAATTCTTCCTCTCAGGGCAAGCACTTTTTTGATCATTCTAATTTAGGTACTTAGATGGTGTCTGACTCTTCTTTACGTTATCTTAACCCTTAGACTTGTCCACTTTGCGATTCAATTGATCAAATAGCTGTTATTGCAAGGAACGATAGGAAGATTAGGTCTAGATGAAATGCCTGGAAAAACCCGAAAAACTGTCGACTATGAGGGTTCAAGCTAGGGGACGGCGAGGGATAGAGATATCATTAATGGAAAATTGCGTGGCTGGCTGGCCCCTTCCAAGAAGCTCCATAAAGACACGATTTTAAAAACAGCCGGTCCCAGGCGTGGGTGGATGGGGAAAGGAGGAGCCTGCCGGAAAATCTCCGGCGATGAGCTCTAGAATAGAAGCACGTCAGTGGTGCCATAAATCCGTATGAGGCACGGGACGGGCCAAGTTTGCGGCGCAACGAAATCCAGGTATAGCGGGTGTTTTAAAACCCCGCGGACCACGAGTTTGCATTTTAAACGAACGGTCGGGTTGCGGGACGAGGGTCGGGACGGCGGGGGCGGAAAACAACGCGGCAGCCACGCAAACGCGCCGGCGAATCGGATTAAAAAAATTCACGAGGGAGTTGCCGTTCCACGAGCGTCGAGGCGCGCGTGAACGGCGTGGGAGGGCGTCAGAGGAATCACGTACCGGGTGGCTCGTTTCGATTCGATTCGGTTATTCGAAGGTAACAAACTTCCTGCGATTTTACTGCAACGAAGTTTTGCGATTCCGTTGCGCACCCCCGGGGTAATTGTCTTTTCGAACAAAAATTTTATTTTTTCGATTTCGGAACGGTCCGACGCATTTCGCCGCAAGTCTTTCGCGTATTTGTGCGCGCTGCTGCGCATGTAACAGAGCTTATAAGAGATTAATCAAGCTTACGGAAGATCTAGCTTTATGGCCTAGCCTCGAATTACGTAACATTAACGCGCCGATGTTCGAGTAGTCTGAATATTATTTAATTAAAATAATAGGCGAGGTTTCCCACTTCTGGCGTAATATTACGAGCGTCTCACATACGTTCAGTTTTTACTGTTTATAATTAACAATATCAATAATATTCGCTAATTACGTACAAGAACTTCCTTGAAAATAGTACACGGTACTTGAACAACTTTTTGTTGTTGGGTACGAGTTAGTTCCAGTTAATTACCAATATCGGTCCACGTCGATTAGGATCAAGTGTGTAAAACAGGAAGCAGGTTTATTGATAATCTAGAAACGCGTGGGATCAGTTGAGTGTCGAGCCTGCGGAGGCAACGAAGTAGCTGCAAGAAAGTTACCGCCTGGTATCGTAACCACGCCGCCTTTTCGGTAACTTTGGATTGCGTAACGCGGTGCACTGGCGTCAAGTGCTTTCTCAGTTTGTTCATGTGCGTGGAACGATGGCTGCGATGAAGGACCGTTAACCATAGCGGTTCTGCAGGTCCTATTTCGCGGCTGTTCTTATTCAGCAGCGAGATCCGACATTCCGATTTTGAAACAGCGGCTATTTTCGTGTTGATACCTTCTTCCCAATGATCGAACATGTAGGATACTCCATCGAATAGCTTCCGTTCCGTCGAAATACTATTCCTGACGTGTTATCGAGGTATCTCGACGACAATGTTTGCGCATCCTCGGTGTACTCTTCCAACTATAGCTAGCATTTCGGTTTACATTCCCCTTTACGTCGTTTAACTGCTCCGCCACGCGGCTCGTCTATCCGCCTGCTCTATATCTCGTTGAGATACACAGACGCGACTTGTCATAGCGGAAAAGCAGATACGTTTGACACGGTTCACCACCGGGGGAGCTGGCCTTGAGCGGCCAATTGACTTTGATCCGTCTATAGATAAATCCCTCCCTCCACGATATCGTAAAAGCTTCTTTTGTGCGTTCAGAGCGGCGGCGGTCCGCGGGACACTCGTTCCAGTCCTCCCCTGTTCGCGCCGGTAACCTCTTTCCGTTCACAGTAATATTCTCTGATGCGGCTATTCGTTATCTCCCGGGCTCCTTTTGCTAGGCTACTGGCTGCCTCCAGGGGCCTCGGCATTCTGGTCAAGTTCCTCCGCCTCCTCCACTCCTCCCGGGGGATTCATGGGAGCGTCCCGGCATTCCCGTTCGGCCGCGTAATCTATTTACGGAGGGAAAGTCGCCACGGCGTCAAGTATGAATATTTATCGCGGCGCACCCGTTCGAAACGGAGCACCGGGTGTGTGAAGGGTTGGGGAGAGAAGGTGGACGCCGCGAGAACGCTAGCGTGCCCCTGCCTGCCCGACCGCACGCGTCTCCTCCGGGGATTTCTGCGTCCCATTTGTCGACAGACCATCCGGAGCAAAAGGTGGCCAGCACACGGAAGAATTCTCGTATGTCATCCTGGCTATCGATCCTTATTTGGTGCAGCGGGATGGGACGAGATCATGCCGAGTCTCAAGTTACACTCGCTTAACGCTGGGTCCCGGAGGTTACGGGATTTGTCATTAGGGTGAGTCAGACCTTCGCCAGGGCTGTGCGATGGCTGATCACTCTATCGACCTGGGAGCTTTCCATTATTCTCGCAACGGCCTTCAAACTTTACAATCTCGTTCGCTGACAGTTCCTTGGGTCTAACTATCCCCTGACTGTTTGAACTAGTATTTTCTCATGTTTTCTAATCCCTTTAGACCCAGAACACTTGCGAAGGAAAGGAACCAATCTTTTTATTCATTAAAAGGAACGTATCCTCTAGGACAGCTCTAGGTCCTTGGACACTTCAGACTGTTTCTGAGCATAGATTTTAATCCAGAACTGAACATGACCATTCTACATGTATGTCTATAAGTTAGACTGTTAATCCATTAGAATTTATAGCTACTAACTCCAGCTCTGTTAAAATTCCAGTACCTTCTTCTATAGTGATGCACAATAATCAATGAATTTCGAACCTGAAATAATCTCAACTTGTAGATCCAGCCATGTTAGTTTTCGATCAGCCGATCATGTGTCCCTCGAGAACTTACGCAGAACTATAGCAGCCGCAGGAGAGTCCGGTTTGTCTATTTCGAATGAAGCAACTCAAATAATCGCATAGAAAGGGAAGAGTTATCACTAACGTTTCCCCGGTCGGGGTCGCGTGAGGCTAAATATGAAAATGAGCCTCGAACGCTTCGAGAACGAGGAACGTTCGACCGACGTTGGTATTCAGTCTTAACGCAGGCATAGACAGAGCCTGTCCCGTGCCGCTGTCCGGCCAGACTGTATGCTCGTTATATGTCAATACGCATTGCGTGACACGAGCATACATAGGCGACAGCATGCCGAGGCTCATGGCTGGGCGTATTCAGCCGTGAAACTCACCCCAACGCGTTTACACAAACACACGGGAAGATACATACACTCTCAAGTAGGTTAATCTCCACCCGGTTTCGATCGAGCCGGTTATCTCGAGGGGTTGAACGCCGCCTGACCCCGGAACTCCTGGATCGTCGCCGATTATCGTGGGTCTACGGGTGGATCGAAGTCGCGATCTATCTTTGATTCGCCGAGACGGCGGATTTTCCGCCGTGAATTTCGTGGATAATCACTTTACCGTGGCTGGAGATTTGATTTTCCATTTAATTATAAACGAAGAGTCTACTGGTAGAAGCAACTTTCTCTGTAACACGTTCCCCAGTGAGAGGAGAGCTGAGTTGGATCTGCTAGGAAATGGATTTTGAGAGAGGAGGTACAGCGAACAGACATTCGTAAATACCCACCTTTTCAATTAGTTATTCACTGAAAATCTTCTTGCGAGCGCGACAAGAGAAAACCATTGGCAATTTTCTGCTGAATTATTTCAGGGCTGATTTGATATCCTTGCGACAACGTCTCTGCGAAGAAATTTTGAGATTAGCTTGTCATGTATCTAGCTGGAGCATCGTATGTAGTCGTGAATTATTTATTAGGGTTCTTTTGTTTGGAGCGTTTTGTTGAAAATTGCGCCGCACTCGGTATAAGGTATACCAGACATTCTACTGTCGCGGCAAGTTCGATCGGTTCGTATAACGAACGCTTCGCTCCCAACCCGGTTATCGCTGTCCCTCGTTGGAAATTGAATGTTTCGCTCCGATATTTACGAAATCATCGATTTCCGATCGCCGACGATAAAGATACGCCGGGGCCGCCGCCTCCATTACGTCTAATTACGGGACGCGGCCGTTTGATCGAGCCGTGTTACCTTAAGGCGGCGGTCACCTAGATATCGGCATTGTTATCCTGCCTGACCGCAGCCACTTAACCGAGTTGTAAGCCCCACGAGTTCAACTTTACCCTTCAACAGGTGTTTAGGGAAAGACAATAATGTCGCGCATGCGCCCCCAACTTCTTAAGGTCGCAAAGTTCGTCCGAACAATCTGACCGCGGCCATGCCTGCGGACCGTGATGGCATCCGTACCGGAGTTAATTGAGTTTCCGGGGAACGGTATATTTTTTCCGAGCGAGGGATGATCCAGGGACCTTTCACACCAGAATTACGAAAAACATTCATCGATTCGTGGTTACCCTTCCACATCTTTATTCCTATCAAATTGGTCCTACGAGTAAATCAGCAAAAAGGGTTTTCTAGTTTATAAAAGGTTAGAGTAGGATTTACAGCACTTTAGCGATTTCAGAATACTTTACCTTTGAAATGCTCCAGAACTTCTAAATCATTTCTGTTCGTTTCACAGTTTAAATTGTTTGATTTATGAATGTGTTTAAACAAATAAATGGAGGAAATTAATAATCATATTGGTTAAGAATTTCGCAGAAATCTGCACTATCGACTATAGATAGCTGGGATTGAACATTCTACCTTATCCACGATGGATAAGTTAGCAGCAGTCGGTAATAATATTGCAGGACTCTGTAATTCAACAGTTGGGAAGGTAGAAACCTACAAGGGTTGGTAGGCTGTCGGTATAGCAGTTACTCGGCGTGAACCAGATGGCAATTCCATCCAAAGAAATGAGCCTCCTATTTTGAAAGAGTGTAGCAATATAAATTACACGCATAGTTTTAGTACCGAGAGTACTTTCATCTGAAAAGAAATAAATACAAACGAAAATGAAATACAGAATGGAAATTCGTGTCCGATTTTCTAATTTCACTGGGACTGGTCGTTCTACTAGATATTTAGACGCAGAAGTCAGTGAAGTTTGAATTAAATTTCTAATTGCATCGTACGTTTGTTACAGGCATTAAATGGCGCCGAGGGCACCGTTCCACCCGGAAGAGTGTACAAGAAAGTCGCGATCGTGGAGAACTTTTTCGACATTATTCATGCTGTTCACGTTGACCTTGAGGGTCGTCCGGGAAAGCATGCTGGCCAGAAGAGAACGTACAGGACGGTAAGATTGCAAACAACTCTAATTACTTTCATGTATATGCGACTTAGAATTAAAGTAAACGTTCGAGTTAGACAAGTACGCAACACTGAAGAATATTTAATTGTAATATTCTGGAAAATATGCTTTGGAAGGCTTAGTGGAGATGCTACGGACAACAGTTTACATGTCGCTTGTTCGAGATTGAGGGAACATCATCGTGTTTTAAATTGAAAAACTCATGTGAAAAAGAAATATATTCGTACAGTTTTACCATCAGCAACTTCGTGTCGAATTACGAGGTGTGGTTGTTCGGAACGTCCACAAATTGAATCTGTTCGATAAGTATGATTTATTACGAAAAGCTCACAAATTAGCTTTTATCTTTTTCAATGAACTCTCCACCCCTCCCCAACACCGCTGTGTACGAGATTTCCATTGTTCGAAGCCGCACACAGCTCATCAACTGATAACCCGCTGATGGGTAGACAGTTTTTTATTTTCCACTTCTGATGAATCGGATATGAAATAGCATATCATTATCTTTGCACGCCTGTTGTAACAATTGAACATTTTCTGCCGGCGATGTATTTCAACATAATCGGCACCACGCCGAGAGATTCCCAAGCTACTGAATTTTCGAAATAAATTCGATTTTGTTGCGGAAAATCAACAGTGGTTAAATCACTCGTTGCTCAATTGGAAGTCAACTTACGCAGAAGGTGAAAGATATCTTTTTAACTGACAATGTTGCGAGCTCAGCGCTTGGGTTACGTTGCAATCCAGTTTTTAATCGTTTCTAGTATGGTGAAAGGGCTTGAAAAAGTGGTAAGCATTTCCTTAGCAGTCAATGTATTTTGTGAGTGTATATTGTTGCTATTCTATTATATTAGGTCGTTCGGAAAGTAAATTACTTTTTCGTGGAGAGATGGCATTGCTCCCATTTGTTATTTTTTCTTTTTTATTTAATGCAATTTGAATATCCAGGTTTCCATGTGTTATTACTTAACCTTGTCTTAAATCGCAAAGTTGAAAAAATCAAAGAGAGAAAGAGGATCATAGAACAAAATGTTATAAAACTCATTCTAAATATTAAAAGATTGGCTTACATTTCCTCTTGAGAAAACGTAATGACTTTCCGATCGACCGAACACAATGATAGAAGAATAATAAATTTTCGTCAGGGTTAGTTTTGTTCGGTAATGGTAATTTTGTAAAACATCGTGTCTCTTAAATTTTGCTTGATATTTGAATATTCATGCCTCTTCCGCGATGACACAGTTAGCGTCGAGTTTGCTTCATATTTTCCGAAACTATTTTTCTGTACTGTCGCTGCATAGGCTTTTATATCCCACAATGCATTATCAAGTGGTCCCCTATTTCGCAAGTTTCACAGTACGTGTTACGATAAAAAGTCACATCATTTTATTTGACTCGTATCTCACAATTGTTTATTTATCCTCAATATTAAAATTCGTCCCAAGAGAACAAAGTTTCGAACATTTCCAACAGCCGGAAGAGCAGTTTCGCGTCCACGTGAAATAGGGTTGCCAGATCTTCAAGAACTTGATCTTTACGTACCTATAGGAATTTTCAAAAATCTATGTCTGAATAAAAAAGTTTAAAATGTGCTGTGTACCTCTTTTACTTGAACTCCTACATTTTGAGCCTATCTCATATATGTATACATAATTGCAGTTTTCACTACTTCTTCTATATTTGGATAAAACATTTCTGGCAACCCTAACGTGAAACGAATTTAAGAACAAGAATCGTCGACGATCTGGGCAGTTCAGTGATCAAAGCAATTGGCCAACGAACGAAAAATCCCGGATTTGATCTCGGTTTGGTTCCGACGAGCTGACTCTTTTTCCCGGACAGCAACAGCAGAACTCAAAGCGTCGCGCAGTTTCACTTTGTAACTCTTATACCCGAAACCCCGCGTCACCGACACAAAATCCCACTGGCGTGTCCTAAAAAAAAAAAAAAAAACAATCTTTGCAGACCGTATCTAGTGTCATCCGAATTCAATCGATCCGGACAACGAGCTCCCTGGGGAGGATATATTGGCGCATCGATGACCCCGAATTCGTTCGGGTGTCGTCAGCACGCCGAATTCTTGCATGACCGGCCGCGACACGTGATATTTACCGTTCCCGAGGGAAGGCATTGAGGCATTCAAGCGTCGAACACTCGATACCACACGTCATCTCACGTGTTCCGGCCGCGCGTTGGCGTAGAGCTCTCTCCGGGGTATCATATCAGTTCTCCGACACCCTCCCTCCCCCGATCGGTTTTGCCCTCTTTCTCCGTTGGTCCGTTCCTCTTTCTCCCGTGTTCGCAACCCCTCCGACCTTCCCGCTCCATTTCCCGTCTCGCTCCTCTCCACCCCCCGACGCGCCGCCTCCCCCGCCAGCCCACCCCATCCAAACCGCGTCCTCCTCTTCCTCTCTCTCAACCGCCGCGATCTGCTTGTGATTCAAAACCTCAGGACACTTGTTGCATTGCCTGCTTACTCGTGCACCCACACACAACCACCGTTCGACGGCCGCGCGCACACGCACGCGTACCGCTCTCGAGCCCGATCCGAGCCCGAGCCGCGACCGTGAAACCGTTTTAAGTCGGCGTTAACAGTCCGCGATTCATCGGCTCGCGGGGCATCCCGACGCCGCGCTCCGTCGCTCCGACGGAGGACATCGATGTCCCGACGCTGGAAATTCGGCACCCTCTTTTGTTTGCGCGCCGGCTACACCTGTGGACTTCGTAACTTGTCCAATCTTTTAACCCTTGAACACCCCACCAGCTGAGATCAATGTGGACGTCTCTACTGTGGTTTTTCACCCTCCAAGGTCCTGCGTCGAGTCAGACCCCATGTTATATTTCGTTCCAGATGTTGATGTATTCTAGACTATATTTTCCATACTGCTTCGAACAGCAAACTTGATTATTCTTCGATTCTTTTACTTTTCATCTGAAACTAACATGTGCAATACCAACCTAACCAATTTTCAATGATGTCGAAGCAATACAAATTATTTGATGTTGCATCGAAACTTCAGAATTAAATTTTAGGGTAAGAGGTTATTTCAAAATAAGAAAGTCGACATCTCCGTTTCCTCTTTTGAGATTGTTCGAGATATATTTTATCCTTTTCCAACGAAAGTTATCGTTGATTGTGTCGCTGCTCGGACGACCACTTTATAGTTTGCCGCTAGATTTGAAGTAGGACGATAGGCGGTCCCGAGCCATCGTCTTATATCGGAGTAAAACTGTATTAGTGCAATATTGATGTGAGTCAGAAACGACACTTGTACAGGCTGTTCGGTAATAGTTGGGAGAAAACTTGCGTTTTGTAAGACCGAAAAAATGCACTCTGCGTATCCCGTTTGAAGCCAGAGGTGTAAAAGAGTACTCAATTCTTATTCTATCGAGTATTGGCTTTGTGTGCACTGATTGAATCCCGTTAGAAACGTCTTCATAGAAGTGAATGAAGGCTCGAAGAGACTCATTGTCAGTTTGAGCGATCGAAATCTTCAAACAGTTTAGGGTGCGGCGTGGAGGGTCGCGGAATGCGAGGGTTGCGACTCGTGTAAGAGGGTGCCGATTTGCGGCTAATTGATACTTAGCTGTTGGGGTAATTAGCTCAAGCAAAATACTAGAATAAAAATCTTCTAAAACTACCTTTAGAACGGAGAAGAATGAACAAAATTACCTATGTTATTTAATCTTCTTAAAAAATCATTAAGTTTCACGTTACCTGGAGTACTTCTCACCATTGTATAATGTTTTTCTTGTTCCGTGTATCTCGTCCATTTAAAAAATAATTAGCATTCCCCATTAGGAATCGCGATGGCAAAGATTTCTTTAGAGTCCAGAAGAACTCCTTCCGCAGCTTCTGGTTCTCGGTGTCGCGTTGATCTAAAAGCCATTACCTCGGTTTCTCACCCGTGGACCCTTTTTTTCGTATCGCAGACGAGAGCTCCAAGTAAATCTTATCAAATTATCTCACCGTTCCGTCGCAGATGTGTGTCTCTTTTCACACATACGTGTACACGCGGGCGCCAGACACGCACATATATCTACGGGGAACCTTTGTCTTTCTCGGCTCGGAGGCTCCCATCCTTGATTAAGTTATGCCGCTCCTCCACCTCCTTAGGGAGAAACGTTTCCTATTAAGAGGCAGAGAACATCCCTCCGGCTAAATACCTCCTCGCAAAGACATCAAAGTTCCGTTACTGCTCATGAATTTTCCCTGGTGGGCGTTCCGCGTGAAACGGCTCCACGTGACGTTTGACAGAGGTAGGAAAGGGGTCACTCGTGCCGTTTCCCGTACCTCGAACCCCTTTGCCTCCTAATTCTTCGCGAGGCTCGCACCCGTCCCCCTCGCAGATGCCAAATGCCGGGGAGAAATTATTTCTGTCCGCAGGAAAGTGTGCTTGAAATAGTTCCTCTTTCAAATTCAAACGCTTCTTTCTGCACGGTGGGCAAACGACTTCAGGGTCAGCGTCTCGTCGAACACTTTTCGCCACCTCCCATGGAATTGTCAGGCGCCATACTCGAAAGACTTAATTCGTTGGCCAGGTCAACGTGATGTTATCAATTTATCGGTGTGCTAATAAGCCTAGTTGATTCATAGCTGGTTAGGCTGAATCAAAATACATATAGAGATCATTGCAGCTCTTCAGGAACGACGTCTGGGCACTGTACTGGTTTTCAACGTTCCAAGATTAGATTATTAGGTACGATACACTTTCAACTTTCACTGATTCAGTTTCTAGAGTTTGAAGGTAGTTATGACACCTATCAGCCAGTCCAAGCCTCCCACAAATTATGATGACATCTGTAACATTATACAACGTTGGCTGTATAAAAAGAAACTAACAGGTGCACGTCGTCTCTGAAGGGTTAAGGAACTTCTTACAAACCGAGACTTCAGGGAAGAAATTCAACATCAGTGGGATAACATTTCAGTAAAATTGTCCTTCTGTTTCAAGACTCCTACACCTTGTCAAAAAGACTTTACTGCATGTAGCCCCCTATGCACCACTAAGTTCTTTAGCAATCACCAGTCGTTGTGTTTGATTGCAGCAGAACCGAATCCAAAGCATCTCTGCTAAGCCTGGATGACCTGCGTCCCGCCAAGGTCATTCAAACGTGATAACATTGTCTATATTATTAAAAGCCTGTTATATATAACTAAATAATGTAGAGGAATAATTATTTTTCGAGATGCGCGTCAGGTATCGCGCAGACAATGTAACGAGAAAACAAAAAAGATCGCATTTCTCACACGAGTGTTCGGTTTCGTTGCAGATCACGGAAACGTACGCGTTCCTACCCCGGGAGGCGGTAACGCGATTTCTGTTGGGCTGCACGGAATGCCAACGACGCCCGCGGACCCCGAGCCCGACGAATATATCCGGCCAGACGCAGTCCAGCGCCGCGACGCCGATAACGTCGACGTCGACAGCGTTGAGCCCGAACACGGCCGGAGGTCTAACGACGGGGACGACGACGTCGCAGAGCGGCTCGAAGTCGCGAGATGGGGGACATCACGCCGGCGAGAGCAAGAGCCTGTATAGTTACAGGCATCAAAAGCATCACAAAGGGAGCTCCACCGCTACGGCGACGGCGGCGACAACGACTGCAGCGACGACGACGACGACGGTGACGGAGAAGCAAACGGTGGAGAAGGAGAAGGAGGAGAAGTACAATCCCCTGAGTATCACGAATTTGCTGAAGAAGGAGCCCGTCACCGGCAGCTTTTTGCCGAGCGCCGCGGAGACCCTGCCTGAGTCCAGGCGAACCCCCGAGTCGGACCGGGCGAGCTCGAGAAGCTCGGCTTCGTCGAAGAGGAAAAGGATGTTGCCAGAAGGCCGGACACCGTCCCCTCAGCCCAGCCAGCCGTTGCCAAGGCCGTGGAGCCCTGGACTCGATCCCAAGAACACGCCCATCGACTACAGTCTTCCCATCACTACCTCATACCTGAAGCATCAGCAGAGGCTACTCCAGGCGGAGAAAAACAAGGCCGCCGCGATTAAAGAGTCCGAGATGGAGCAGAAGGTCACCATTTTACCCGCTGATGAGATTGACAGCGTGGAGAGGGACAGATACTCGCCGGCGACCGGGCTGATCGATACCAATCTGAACCTATTGGCCACCATTCAGCACCTGCACTGCCAAGTGATGCTGGCCCTCACCGAGAGGCTCCGACCCTCTATCACGATGCCAAGCCCCCTAGTTCTACCCACCGCCGCCAACATACTCACCAGCGGCATGATGATTGGCTCCGAGGTGTCGGTACAGACCGGCGAGCATCACACGTGAGGTCGTCGCGGACGTCTGTAAGAACACTACGAGAAGGACCAAATGATCAAGACTATGCGTTGCCTGATTAACTCCTCCTTTGAACGCTCCACTGACTGCCCCCATTGGACACTCTGAATCGTGCCGGGCAGACACAGTGATGGAAAAGCTGATCGTCATAGTTGTTACAAAGAGACTTTTCACAGCGACAGTTTCTCCATTGTGATTTAGGGGACGGAGTTACAGCACAGTAGTGACGTCGAACTTGTAAAAGTTGTGAAACACTGTGAGGATTTCTGGTCTCCCTTAGCGGCACCTTTCATTTCGCTGGTCGATGAGTCGTTATAATTGCCAACCCCGAATCGAGTTAAGGTTTATTTATCGCCTGGTGGTGACTGCGGACGACGAATCAATATCAAAAACGTATTTAACCCGTGTAAATGTAGATATTTAATCAAGTGTACCCGGCGTCTGGGATCATTCGAATTCAGGGCTCTCTCTCTCTCTCTCTCTCTCTCTCTTCGAGATAATAGAAATCATTAAGGCTTCATCGGGGAAATAATCCGACGTAGTCTCGTCTAGGAAAAACTTGTCCGCAGTCTCCGGGGGCAACGCTAATGCGGCTAATATCCGGTCCGACCCGCCATTCGGACTATCGGATAACTTGATCATCTATTAAACCGGATAAGATCAATTACTTTGCCGGGCGTTTCAGCGACAACGTCACTTAAACCGGACTGGGTCGGATCGGAACGGTTCGGCTCGGCTCGTTTCGTTCTGTTTCGTGTTCCCGATATAGGCGAACGAAACGCGACGAATTATTCGTGAGCCTGTCAAAATATGGGTCGGACTCGTCGCATGTCACCGATTTCCACGGGCCACCGCAATTCGAATCCGGTTGCGGATTGGAAACGGACGCGCGGTATTTAAAGATTCGGCTCCCGAAGATCCGAAACGGACGGCGAATTCGACAGGGATGATTGCTCGGCGAGGACAGCTTCTGAATATTTCACGATCGGCGAAGAGTGTCGCTGCTGATCACCCGCCGGCCATTCCAGTCAGCTGTCTGACGGCTGGCAAGTCACCAGCCCCGCTCTACCGATCTCGGGTAAACACCGATCGAGATTTAGTCGGCGGCCACCCCACCCCCCGTTTATTTACGATCGACCGTGAAACGTTTTTGTCCGCCGGATCGTCGCTCGGATTATATCGGTTGCGAGTCATGTATTTAAGGAACGTCTCGATTATTAGTCTGTCGTACGATTTTCTTTCAATCGATTGTGTCTTGTTTACGGTCATGTTGATTTGTTCGTTTGACGAGGAACGTTTTACATTGTTGTATTTATGAATTGAGTCTGGGAATGTCTAGATATTTTGCAAGAATTGGAAGGTTTTAACTGGAGGAATGGAGAAACGGCTTTCTAATACGAATAATTCAAGTAAACAAATATTATTTTACTGTGTAGAAAACAACAGTGGAGTATTTGTTTTTTACTTTAGTCGAAAATTTTAGTCAAGAACTTGAAAACATTATCCTCTTATCCTTCGTTTTTGGATATGATAGTGGCATTATTTAAGGAATTTATGAAACAATTCATTTCTTAATTTATATAGCCGGACAGACGGTGATTCTACATGCAAGAATAAGCGGAAAAAGAATAACATTGTTTTGTTCGGCGCCTTGTTTTTGAGAAAATCGTGTTTGAAAATCGCGAACCAGCTGAAGTAATGCACTTTTGTTCCGATATAAGGCGACGGTGTTTGTTCCGAAATGAGGAGAAGAAAATCAAGCCGCATGGGTACTCTGATTCGTAATACGGCGAAAGACGGTCCTGAGTCTTCGCCTTACATCTGAAGGAAACTGTAATCTTCTCAATGAATACCAAGTATGCATGAGACTCAGCTGTGTTGCTTCACAAATTCCTTTTGCATTCCTTCCGAGTTCCACCTTATGAGACGCGGATAAAACTGAAGCACGTGAACCCGGATCTTTAACACTAAACCTACCGAGCACAAAAAGCGGTTAAGGATGTTCTGGATGTATATAAAAACCGCAACAAAATTTTTGAAAATTTGACAAGGTATAGTTCTTACTAAATTAATGGAATTACCAAAGTTTGGGTTCGATTCACTACACCGTTTAAGAATTATAGCAACTTAAATTTTGCACATTTTAACACGTCTTCTTATAGAGAATTCATAAAATTCCACTTCAAATCCTATTTAAACCTTGAAAAAACGCAACTAGAAACTCCAGATTTTTTTTATATATAGTAAAAATTATGTAATTAATTATGTTCAAAATTTATTAGGATTCACTAAACAGTTACAGGGCAAAAAATTATAAACTGTTACAAAACGCGACAAACTGAATATAGCTACAATCAGAGGGTACAATTATTCGCAAAAGTCACTTACAATTTTTTATAATATGAAGACAATTTGATTAAAAAATAAATATAACATGAAATTCGCTAATTAAACGAAAGCTTTTTAAATTAATCTATTTTTTTAAATGCAAAATATACTCATGAATGGCTTTCATTGCCAATATATTGATGGATTTCGAATTTCTTGTACTTTTGCCTCCAATTCTACCTCCAGAACATTCTTAAGATATTTTGGCTTATAAAAATGACAAGGCTCTATTCATTTATATTTTGTGCAATTTTTATCACAATATGTGCTTGGACAAATTTATCGAATCAATGTCCATGTAAGCAGCTTCATAATTTCAATAATTGTACAATGAAAAAATATCAAATCGGTTATTTGACCGGCAATGGTAGGTTTAGCGTTAAAAAATGTTATCCTGTTTGTTCAACTTATTTTTACATGTAGAATCATCCCTTATTCGATTGTGCCACCGATCCGGCCACACTGTTTATAATAATGTTCCTGAACACCTCGTCAAACATTACAAATTCAATCAAGATTCCAAATGATTTTTTAACTTCTCATGAGAATTTCCTTGTTTGAGTTTCAATGTTCCTAATTTTGGTTCGAATTTGAACAGCGGTACTAATGGTGGACTGTGCGCATAATTACAGTTAGTGACGTAAGGGTTCTGAGAACACTGTCTTAACACGTTTGCTACCAAAAAGTATAGCGTACCTATGTATTGTCCGCAGTTGGGAAAACGTGTGCACTTAAACGTAAATCACACTAACAAACCATTTTCCAGGTGTGAAACTTTGTATTTCAGACATACATATTCTTTGAAGTATAATTTCCACTGATTTATTACAAGATGAATCGTAATGAACTGTTCCAGTAGCTGATGATGTTTAATGGTTAAAAAATCAATATATAAACCAGAATTCACTACTAATATAAAAATCTGAATGAAACGTTCAAAGCATTTTATGTTCCAATTGAAACATCAATTTCAAGGGACATTTCCCTAACGAATCAACATGGGAACGACAAGGAAGCTATTAGATATCTAATTTACGTTGATGAATTTCAGACATACATATTCTTTGAAGCATAATTTCCACTGATTTATTACAAGATGAATCGTAATGAACTGTTCCAGTAGCTGATGATGTTTAATGGCTAAAAAATCAATACATAAATCAGAATTCATTAATAATATAAAAATCTTAATGAAACGTTCAAAGCATTTTATTTTCCAATTTAGACATCAATTTCAAGGGACATTTCCCTAACGAATCAACATGGGAATGACAAGGAAGCTATTAGATATTTAATCATTCTAATTTACGTTGATGAATTAAGTTGAATGTGATTTTCAACAATGCTCGAATGTTCGAATAAATGACTGACTGTACTATTTTAATTTTGTGACGTTTAAGCCGGTCGAAAACTGAGCATGATCTCGTACTATTATCAAGTTAGGTGACGGTAGCGAACGTGTTACTGTTTGAGGATGCATGGATATGGTTTCCAAGGAACTGGGAGTCCGCTTACCACGAACGTTGTTGTGTATACCAAAGGCGAAACTCTCGCGACGACCATTTTCTTGGAACTTGACCGAATTGTTTTGTCGATGTTGGAACTTACCATCGAGGAGGGGGGTGGATCGCGGGGGTGTGACCCACCGTCGCCGTCGTTTTCAAGCGACGCTAAACTTTTTCGTATTTGACCGTGTAGTCTAGCCTTGTGTATCATATTAAATGCCTAGAAGGTAGTGATTTTTCCGTGTATCATATTAGCTTGTCGTTAACCGGTGAACCTCGAGTACAACAAAGACAGGTACAATAGGGCCTTAAGACGCGTACGCACGGACCCGTTTCGTGCCAGGAGTTCGATAATCGTCATAAACAAAAGTAGCCGCAAGAGGACACGCGCGAGAGGATACTCGGAAATGTTGGATAGCACCGGATCTAATATTATTTTGTATATAATCGTTGTATCATAGCGCAGTTAGTTGTTAAGGGTGAGAACGCGCGACTGTATTATTATGAGTAATTATTGCTAATTATTATTATTACCGTGACAGTTATCATCCTTATAACTATGATTATTATTATTATTATTAATATTATTATTAATTATTATTTTATTATATTTAAATTGCACATGAACCAGATGGTAAAATATATGAGATCACTAAAATCGGAACTGTTGGCGTCTTATATTACCACACCCCGCACCCGGAGGCAAGTGATTTTCCATTTTGTTTCGTCGTAAGTACCGAGACATTAAACTTGAAGAATTATGGTTTTTCAGTCGAGTATTTCCAGATGCTTTTTATATATTTTGATATGAATGAGATAGAACTTTGTTCTTATTACAATCCGTATTAATTTCACAGGAGAAACATATTGTTAAATTAAAATAATATTATTGAATTATTTTTTATTGCTCCGACTATTATTAATTGCAATAAAAGTAAAAGCTACAAGAACCATCCTCATCAACAAAAAGCATGCACAGTCGACTACCAACAATCCACATTGTCATAAATATATAAAATGAAAAATTAATACATTCAAATATGACTAAAAATAGTCGAACCAATTTTATACACTTTGTTATCTAATATAGTAATATACAGCACAATATTCAGAGATATCGTGACATTCTTCTGCAAAATTGTTTCAGTATCTCCTGAAAAAAGGATTGCATTTAACCCTTTGCACTCGGTTATACTCTCTGATGCACTACTAAAAATTGCTGTTCCATTATTCAAAATATTGTTTAAATTATTAAATATATCGGTATCTAAATCAATTACTAAACATTTAAATTAGGAATGAAAATATCCTGGATCGGAAGAAATGTTTGATTTTCCAGTTAAAATATCTCCGAATGCAAAGGGTTAATAAAACATTTCAACAACGAAGACCTCGAACGAAACGAATGGTGCACGTTAGAAATAATATAAACGACATTCCCGCACCAGCTTCGTTGCAGCGCACTTCATTTTCGCAGGAAGATAAAAATTGGAAACGGCCTGTAATCAAGAAACCGCGCCGCAGAAGGCACACGCACGCAGTCGTTGGCGACCAAAGTAATCGATGCGACTACAAACGTTTAAAGCACAAAAAAGAGAAGAGAAGAAAGAGAGAATGGTTTGTATTTCCTCCTTAGCAGAGCTCCCTAATTAAACGGTTGAAAACGCTTGTCATACCGTTCACGTAGGAAGCAGCCGGGAGCAATGGTCTTCAATCAAGCCGACGGAACACCGTGCAGAAACCGTGCCGCACAAATCCCCCAATTACTCCCGTATAAAATCTTATCGCCATCGCCGCTTACATTCCTTCTTAAACAGTCACACTCCTGGCCAAGAGAGAAAGAGAGAGAGAGAGAGAGAGGGGGAGAGAAAGAGGGCCCCCATCTAAACTAGACCCCATTGCCCGATGGCGACACTTGAGAGGGATGGGTGGGGGAGCCCGGCGAAGGGCGCGCTGGATAAAATAGGAGCTGAATATGCAAATCGGTGCCTCGCATCGGAACAGGCGATATTCATCGTCCCCCGTCCTCTAGCCATCCGAGAGGAAGTAAAACGAGAAAGACTTAGGCGAGAGATCGGTTGATCTTCTGCCCTATGAACGGAACAATGAACGCAATTGACACTTCTGAGCGGCAGAGAGCGACAGCAGCGGGGGGTGGGGAGTGGGGCGGGCAAGGGAGAGGTGGAGGACGTGGGTTGGTAGCCACGGCGCCTCGATGTACTTTAATATCGCGAACAAAGAGGACGGAATCATCGAGTCCCCTTTAACGAAGGAGAGGAGATGGCAGAGGCAAGTTACCTGTTCTCTCAATAAGGATCGTTTCTTCGAGGCACCATAGGTAATGCAGCCTTTACCCATCTGGCTGTTGGCAACGTTGTAGCGGCCTCGTTCCATCAACCAGTACCGTCACTTCTCGTCTCTCTCTCTAAGTCTCTCCCCCTTCGTCTGTCCCGCCACTCCCCCTGTCCTATCTTTATTCTTCGCTCCTCGCCACCTGTCTTCTCCGTTCGCTTTATCTCTCTCTCCCTCTCCATCTTGTGTATTCTCTCTCGGTCTCTCCGTCTACCCTTAGGAAAACTCACCTCCCTCTACCACGGTTCCAATAAGGCTGCCCCGTACCACGCTTTCCACCCTCTCTTTTTCCGCCTGTTACCGCTCTCTCGGCTCTCACTTTCTCTCCCCCCGCGACCAACCCCCCATCAAGCCTTCCTCTAGACCTCGTCCCACGATTCTCTGTCTACCCTCTAACACGCCCGAGATGCCCACCCCCTTCGCCTCGGTGCCCCCCTCGTCGACAACACGAGCCGAGACCTCGAGCTTTTGCCATGGCATTGTTGCTATCGATTCGCCCCTGGAAACGTGTTTTTCTTCGGATATTTCGTGGCTTTCCCCGGCTACGGCCACCTCTGCTCATCTGGAATAACGAGGATTCTAAGAAACCCGAGTGTCCCCTTGCCGCCCCACCCCTTCCGGGACGATGCCAGCCGCATGGCCACTCTCCCACACCCCCGCCGAGATCGACCTTTCGGATTTCATTCGTGACAGGAAAATGTCATTGCTGTCTTGCACTCCGCTTCTTAAATCGGCCGAAACCGAAATAGTCTCCGGTTGCACGTTCCACGGGTTTATGATCACTTTCCCGACGGATTTAGGACCTCTGAGTTCCTTGAGCACCTCGCAGTCTGCTTTCGTTCATGATTAGGCTGTGAATCTTTATGCTAGATCAAAATTGTTTGCAGCAATTACAAGAACAGGCCACGATATGAAGAGGATACGATGTTTGTTTCAAAAAGAGACGTCACAGCGGTGGTGTCGTCGATTTTAATGTAACTTTTTCTGGTGAATCTCTACAGCAAAAATAAGCAAACCCATGTTCGAACGTTTTTAATAATACTAATTATTAGACTGCGGATCTTTATGCATTTGTAGGAAAGTTGAGTAGATGAAATTCAAAATCGTTGGACAATTTGAAAAATTGAATATGTCAATATATGATATAGAAATTAGTTTCTATTCCTCGCAATCGATGCAGACAATGTTTATTTTGCATAAAGATCCGTAGTCTCCTCATTATTTACAAAAATAATTAAAATTTAATTTTATGATATCCACAGAAAATATTATCCTCTTGTCCTTCGGTTTTGGATATGGTATTGGCATTATTTAAGGGATTTATGAAACAACTCTCATTTCTTAGTCTATATAGCCAGACAGACGGTGATTCTACATGTATAAAAATAAGTGGAACAAAAAGAATAACATTGTTTTGTTTGGCGCGTTGTTTTTGAGAAAATCGTGTTTGAAGAAGAAGAAATATTAGTATTCTATGTATATTTTTCTTCATTTTTTTATTATCAACAGAATTATGTATGGATGGCGAATGAATACATGGTTTTTCATGCAAAATGATAATGATCTGGATTTGTTGTAAGGAACGGGAGTTACATAATTTATTTTGTTTATTAATAATTTGAATGTGTTGTAAATAATACAACAATATCTTCAAATTTTTTTATATGTTTTTCTGTTTTGTATTCCATCTTCTAATTATCTTCATAAATATTACATAAAATCCACAGTCTACTAATTATTAGTCAAGCAGGAATATTAACTAACACGCTAATTTTTAGATGTAAGGGAAACTAGTTTACTGTATTTTCACTGTGACATTTAATGGACGATATTGAAACGGATGGTTTTGTGATTCGGTTAATTTTACGTAGATTAAGTTCCAATCGTGTCAATCAGCGTGAAGCAGCTATTATATTCGATAGTTGCGGAGAAGCTCCTTCAGAAACAAGCTCGAGCCATTTCACTGCTTGTCCGATCGAGACTACTGATTTGTGCTCGATTATACAGGTTCTAAAAGCCATTGTGGAACTTGGAAAGTTTCTCGTTTGCCGCTGGCGACGCGATCGATCGGGAATAAGTATCGAAATTCGGCGGAGATTTCAATGGAAGGATAGATTTCCCTTGTCGAATCGTCACCTAATGCCCAATTAATGCTGCCTCGTGCGATAAGATTTTCTGGGGAATGTATAATCATCGAAATTCCTTTTTTCATTCATGATATGAGTTATTCTGGCTAGTACATCTAATAGTAATAATTATTATTAGTTCATAAATTCTCAGGCATACTCTTACTTGCATGTTCTATTTTACAAAAGTCATAATAAGCCACTGGCAAATTTTAATGACTACAACGTTCTTTGAATATTTGCTAATGGAACAGTAATGTTTGCTAATGGAAACTTTTCCTTGTATTTTCGCCGTCGACTGAGACGGAATTCCGCAGAATTTGCAGAGTTCCATAGAATTTTTTTAAAAATTGTAAAAAGTTTTAATTTATACATTAATAACGCAATTTCACACAAGTTCAATATTCAATTTATTGTATATGCGTTAGGAGAAACAATGTAAGTGAAAATATTTTGTGTAAAACGAAACATTAAAATTTACATTCCATGTTTTTATTTTACAAGAAATGGTACACTACTAAATACAAGTGATATACATATTTATACATGAAAGGGAAGGAAAATACAGAACATGAAGAAATATAATAATTATTTCTTTTCCCTTTAACACCATCTGTAGAACCTCTTCAATCTTTAATAAATCTAACAAGAAGCCAGTATATTAAATATCAGTATCTGTAGATACATTTACAGGATCTTCATACAGCAATGCCATTTTTTCACTCATTGTCAAACATCTTTCATCCTCACCCCTTATAATATTGAGTCAGATTCATGATGAATATTTGGAACAGAATTAATTAAACATGTTAATAACTCTCACTAAAACGAAATAATCTTCTATTTTTCTAAAAAAGTAACTATAGCCACATAATACCTGATATCAATGTCCTCTTTATTCCAGAAGGTCCTCTTTATTCTACAGCTATTCTACAACCAAAAAAGTTATAATATTGTTATTAGTCAGCATTATTGGCATACGCATGATTGTTTCAGCTCAACTTTTTCCGTACAATATTTCGTAGCCATTCAAATTAGCTTCAAGGCTATCACGACAGCTCAAAATGGAACGCGTCCGTTTCAGGCATTATGGTGATCCATCGCGGTGGAGATTAGGAGGCGCCGAAACTTGTCCGGAGATTTCAACGAATGGCTACACTTTCTCCGTGACACGTGTGTGTACTGCGCGGGATGCGTCGCAGTAGCTGTACCGTTCCAGCATTTTTTTAACCGTGATCGTCCTAGCTCCGACGACCTTGGCTTCCGTCAATTCGGTCTGGCAATTAACCCCTTAGCTACCATGGACGAAATATCTCGCGATTTAATCTTGTACGTGCAACGCCATGGACGACGTATCCCGTGAAAAATGTCGTTCGTACGTTCGTATGTTTTTATCGACATGGTCAAATCGTCGACATATGTTTTCATCGACAGTCCGTGCTTAACGACAGGTTTGTGTTCATAGTTCATATGGTTTTAATTTCATTACTTGATATTTGTGTAATTATTGTATAATTTTGTGCTGTTTTGTAGTCTATACAGGGTGAGTCACCTAACGTTATCACCTCAAATATCTTTGTTGTTTTCAAAGATGTATAAATGTTTTGAGGACAAAGTTGAACGGTAAAATGGGGCTCATACGACACCAAAAAAAAAAATGTTTTCATTTTTTTTAGTGATATCAAGGTTTTAACCCTCGCGACGAGTAAAATATGATGCAATTCAAAAAATTGTTGGCCTTTTGACCTTCACACGTTCAAGGTCAAGGTCAATTTTGCGGCACCTTAGTTCAATTTCAACCAAATCGAGGGTGTAGAATCATTCTATGGTAGCCGCGACATATAATTTCTTTACACCCTGTAATCTCCGTGTCTCACAAGAAGTCTTCTGGCAGGATTCGAAAGGAATGCGGCGGCAAGCTGATTGGATCATTTCCACTGGCACATTCGGTTCTAGCCGAACTATTGGCTGAAGTGTATGAGGTCATGGCTGCCAGTAAGGATCCCTTTTGCCCCTGTGCCGTCTCGAGGGACTTCTTGTGAGGCACGGAGAGTGGCTGTCGCAGCTTTATGAAAATAACTGCTACATGCGCAGCTGTATGCTTCCGAATAATGCAAATTACGCCTCGTAAATGTAAAAATAGGACTTTGGAGGGCGATTGCGGTCTAGATTGATCTTTTATCTTGCGCTTTGGCTACTGAAAGCCTCCATCTTTGCATTATCGAGAAATGAGAAGGCGCATCTACCACCCTTGCAATCCTGGAAGGACGAGCCTATCTCCTTAACCCCTTGCCGTACCTTTTCTTTTACAGTTACAGCCATTAGAACGTCTTTATGCACATAAATGTCGTGGAAGGGAAAAGAAAATGTATATTTTTTGCATGGCTGCATTTATTTCAATGTTTAAATATTGATTACTAGACTGCGGATTTTATGCATTTATAACAAAAAGGGGTGTGTACAATTGAAAACAGTGGACATATTTAAAAGATTTAACGCCACCAGTGTATTAGTTTCACCTTGATAAGATAATTAAAAGAGGAAAAAAATTTTTATTTGACTCCTGCGTCTTGCAATCAATGCGAACATTTTTTATTTCGCATAAAGATCCGCAGTGTATTGGTTACAAACGAATGAAATTTGATTTCATCACGAGTCTGGCTCGTCAAAGTACGACAAGGGGTTAAAGGCGAATTCTGGTCTTTAAAAAATCTTTAAAAAATCGAAATTTTCTTTTCCTAAATCTTCTTAAAGCACACGTCTTTACAAATACGTCCGCAAAAGAATTCGTAAGAATAACGAAGTTGGGGATGTTTGAAGAACTTGTAGAGAGTTGGTAGAGAGAGGTAACTTGTTCCCGTCGATTCATGCTCCCTCCCCTCGTCTCGTGACTCTGATGACACCCCTACGCCATACCATTGTTCTTCTTCATAATTTAGTGATTCCAGTGAATTTAAGCAGAAAATTTTGGGAAAGTATTTTGAAAAAAAACAATTAAAAAAGTCGATTTCGTCCCGCGTACATGAGGCTGACTCCTTTAACGGGTCCCCGGCCGGTGAGCATATTATCGGGGCTTAAGTGGCGTGACTCGATCGAACGGCGATTTAACATTTTTCCCCTCGCGCACGCGGGGCCGGTTCGCGACTCGTGCGTGACGTCCATTGTTCTTCGGGGAACTCTTCGTGGTCTCTGCGTCAGGCTGCCTCTGAGCGGAAAAAAGTAAATCACGAGCACGCTCGACAATACCGACGCCATTCATTCGCTCATCGCCGCCAATATCTATTAGACCGCGAAGATATTGAAATTTTCACACGATTCCATTGAAGCCCGACGCCATGTTGGTCTCTGCTGGTGATTCGCGTGTAACGCGATTGTGGTCCTGCTTCTTTGGCAAATACGAGGTTCCCTGTCAGCCAAGATGCCGTCATTTATTATCATTAGACTGCGGATTTGATGCATTTATGGGAAAAATGAGTGAATGGAATTGAAAACAGTGAAGCGATTACAAACATTTGAGGATGTCTATATATTATTTTCAACTCCATACAATTTTTGCAGAACGGAAGATGTTTGTATTTGGCTCCTGTTTCTTATAATCTATAAAGAAAATGTTTATTTTGCATGAAGATCCGCAGTCTAATTATCATGAAGCGTGTACACTTTTTTTTTGGTCTTCGTTCAATTTGACGATTCAGTCCTGTGGATTTTGAAAGAATTTAAAGTATTAGTTTTTCAGTGAGCTGGTAACATTGTTTGTGTATGGGATGTAGACTGCGAATCGTTATGCATTTGTGGCTTATAAACATTGTCAAAAAATGCTAAAGTATTAAATTTAACCGAATTTAGTACGATTTTTTAATTTATTTTGAATCTACAAATGTTATTACCAATGATTTTATTTGGTCCCACTTCCTTAAAGTTTGTCTGTAATAAACATCTGCAGTCTATTCAGATGAAACACTGGAATACATCAACATTTAAATAGTAAAGGTATTTATATTTAGCTTTTAATAATTGATAACAATGTTAATGCAAGTTAAAGAGAGTCCCATTGCACGAGAGAACGTAATCAAATTTGGTTGCAAGAAATGGCACTAGTCATTTGATAGTCCGGAACGTTCTCTCGAGTCCAAGACGCGTTATTGATTACCTACCTCAGAGTATGTATAATTTGCGAATTGACTACCAAAATAAAGTTTAATATGTTTACAAGAATGTAGAAAATTTGTTAGTTAATTTTAAAAGGTCCCATAAATGTTATTGTATAAACAATATGAAAATATTAATTTTATATTAATAATATCGGGGTGTAGTTTGTTCAAGGTGAGAGACTGGATATTAATGATTGTTGTAAATATTTCTTTCTTAATCAATTGAATAGGAATTGTAAAATATTGACAAAAAGTTAACTGTAACAAAGATGAATTAAATATTGTATTTCAAGAGGTAAATCGCTAATGAAATAAAACGTTAAATACTTGTAAGCATAACTATATGTAAGAATTGCAATAATGTATGACTAACAATCATTTGAAATAAGTGCAGATATATCATGGAATTTTGTAAAATATAACTTAGCACATGTGTTTCTCCAATACAGAAGTTACAAAATTAGTTTTTTATGTGTTTACATAAATTTTAGATGTTTATGCAATTTTTCATTTTCCTAGACAAAGTTTAAGTGGGACCAAATCAAATCTTATTTTTATTGACGATAGCATTTGTAGATCCAAATATAAATTCATACAGAATTCTGTAAAATTTTATACTCCAGCATTTTTTGAAAATTTTTATACGCCATGAATGCGTGAAGATCCGCAGTCTAATGACGACTATTAAATAGCTGCAACATTGCGACAAGGTTTTATTATTGCAACATAGAAAACTATGAAATCTTAAAATTCATTGCATCCACTATGCAACAGTATTTGTAACAAATATTATACATTTACCATTTTGGAAGTTATTTCTATTGGATTGACAAGAAAGTAATTTCGGTATTTTAAGGTGAAATAAATGAAATAAAAATAGAACAAAAATAAAAATTTCTTTAAGCAATGCACTTTCATCGCTCAAATATTTTACATTTTGTTCGATGATTTTTGGCCATCTTCCTGCTAGCTTAATGAAGTTATTGGCTATTTTCATAAAGCTACGACAGTCACATATCGAATAACAAAATTGGGTTTCATTACACAGTAATTATAGTCACTGAACTCGTAATGAAAGGGACTCTCGTTCTATATATTAAAAAAGGGTGATTCCATTTAAAAACTGAAGGTGACCTCCATATCCCTGAAAAAAAATGACATAAAAACAAAAACTTTTTATGTCATGTAAGCCCCATATTATCATTCAACTTTGTCTTCAAGACATTTAATGTATCTTTGAAAACAACAAAGATATTTGAGGTGATAATGTTAAGTGACTAATCCTGTACAATTCTTCTTTGCACTCCGCGGCGCAGAATAGTTTGCGACATCTACGAAAATCACAGGTACGAACATATGCAATCATCTAATAGTTACCAAGAGCTTGGTTGGTGGAGAGGGGGGGGGGGCACTTGTGAAGTTGAACCGAAATTGGAAGTACCGTGGTACTTCGATATTGACAGAGGGTTTAAAAACTACGGAATTGTAATCGCCGGTATGTAACGTGTCAACACTATTCGTAGCCATTCCGACGACTCTCGTATTCCTGACCACCGAGTATATTTGCAGCTCGGAATCAGACGGAACTTCCGAGCACAAACTCCGGACAGAAGCTCAAAGCTAATGCACTCTCCGGGTGTAAATCTAGTTATTAACAAATATCCAGCCGGGTGCATATCGCGCAACTCTATTACCGGTGATCGAGGGGCATGGAGATCGGGACCGTGATCTGTCGCCAAACATATAGAAGAAGAGAGAGCGAGAGAGAGAAGGAGAGAGGATGAGAGAGGAGCAATGGTGCCGGTGGTTTTAAAATTCCCACCGTAACGATACGACTCAAATCGCGTAAGAAAGGACAAGCTAGCCGAGCGGGACGCGGGGATAATCCGGGGGTAAGGTCGCCTCCACCCCCGCCGGCCATTGTAATTCGTATCGCGAGTCGTGCGGGAAGATCTCTTATTTTCCCGTAGCATCCAGTATACCTACCTATATCCCGGCTAGTGTCTACCCTCGTTTCATCCTTCCTACCCTCCCACGCCGGTTTCCCCTTTCAGCCTCGTCGACGACGTCCGACTCCGCTCGCTTCTATCCTCTATGGAGGATAGCGCGCCGGGCTCTAGAATGTAAGGGATGATTTTGGAGATAGCTCGAGGGTCGCTCGGTACGTAGGAGTTGTAGGTTGGTAGGTGGGTGGTTGGACGGGCGGATGGTCGGGCCGAGACGAGTAGCGTAGCGAGAGACCAGGGTTTGCGAGAGATGTAACGAAAGAGCGACGAGGAACCAGCCACGCGGGGGTGAGAGAGAGAGAGAGCAAGAGACAGACATAGGAAAAGAGGGAGGCGGAGAGGGAGAGGGAGAGAGAGAGAGAGAGAGTTGAGCTGGGATGAGAGAAGGTGGAGGACGGAGGAAGGCGATGTGAGAGCGAGAGAGGACAGAAAGAGAACGGGAGCAAAAGGGGGGTGGGAGAATATGGAGGAGGGTGTAGGTTTGCGAAACGGGGGCTGCCATTGGGATGCTTCGCCCGCGGGGTGGTTGAAAGGGTGCATGGAAGGGGGATGGAGGTGAGTCTGCAGAGTCTCAGGAGGGTGAGTTCGGCGCCTAGGTGTCGGCCTTTCTCTCTGCTTCCTCTATGTACGCTAGCTCTGCCGTATGTATGCTATGTACGCCTAGCTTCGCGGCTGCCTTGTTTAAATCTAAATAAATAATTTCGGTCGTGCCTCCGCGTGACGTTGATCTCGCCGATCGGTGTGATGTTTCTCGGTTTAGGTAATGCGTGTCTTCGACACCGGCCGCTCTCGCTCGCTCCTCGCTCGGATAGACGGCCCCCGGGCTGCCTCGTTGCAACGTTAGTACTCGTGAAATATTAAACACGCGTGATTCTACCACCCCCGCATATCCTGCCACCGCTCAACGTCGGGCGCTTGATAGGACTGCGCGCCGCCGCGCCACGCCGTGAAGAATACCGTTCCGAATCCGGAATTAACCGTTTGACTGTGATCTGTCTGGCGACGATCGCTGAACCGCTCCGCTGCTGTTTGATCCTGTCCGCGGATATAGGGTTATTTGCTTGCTTCGGTTGTCTGGTCGCTGAACTTCGCTAGTTTCCCGAGGTCGTAGACAAATTTTCAGACCAGATTTGAAATCAGCGTGAAAAAAATCTACGGGGAATGATATATAGCATGTTAACCCTTTGCACTCGGAGCTATTTTAACTGCAAAATTAAACTTTCTCTCCGATCTAGAATATTTCCATTCCTTGTGATTTTTAACATTTTGTAGATATGAAATTGGTATAGTACCTCGTACAATAACTAAATGTTTAATAATTCATTAGATACCGGTATATGTAATAGTGTAAACAATATTTTGAATAATGGTACAGCAAATTTTAGTGGTGCCTCAGAGGGGACAACCGAGTGCAAAGGATTAAAAAAAGAATTTTTCCGCGCGTGGTAACGGAGAAACCACATTTTCTTGAAATTGTGAAAGTTTAACGAATTTTCTCAAGATTGAGAAACGTTAGTACCATAATCTCCCTATTTTTCCCATATTCTGCCAAGTTTCAGCTTTAATTTTTAAAAAATTTCATCGCTCTACCTCATTTCTATCGAAAGTTCTTTGATTTTGAATCGAGTTTCGTCGAAAGTTCCCACTATGCGCCGCTGATGGTCGATCCATAAGATTATTTAGAAGAAGGTTATAACGTTGCTGTTAAAAATTCGAAAAGACGATCTGCAGTCCAACGATCAATGTAAAGCAACTGGCAATCAGCGTGATCTTTGATGATCTAGAATAGGAGGAAGGTGTTCAGGATCGAAGCTGGTGGAAGAGAATTTGGTGAGGGTAAAAATCAGTTTGACGTCCCTTTCGCGTTACTTGGCACAATGCAACGATAGAAAAGGCAGACGTGGCCAGCAAGATAACAGGGTCAGGGAGCAGCAAACGGGTTCGGTGGGAGCGAGAAGGGAAACCCGTTGAGAGAGGAAACGGAATGGGGTTACTAATTCCCGAATAATGAAGGGATGAATCGCTAACCCCTCTCCAGGACGATAAAGGGGTCGCCGCCGTTAGGTGCACGCTGTCGGAGTTTTACTGTGTTTTTTCAACCACATGTCACGCATTAACCGAAACAATGTGGCTGAAATGAATGGTCCTTTGGCCGGGCAAGGGCGCCACCGTTGTTAAAACGCCCCGGTATTTGTCACGCGTTTGTTTCCCAAGGATTCGTGCTTTTCTTAC
Source organism: Lasioglossum oenotherae (assembly GCA_028455765.1). Lineage (NCBI taxonomy): Eukaryota > Metazoa > Arthropoda > Insecta > Hymenoptera > Halictidae > Lasioglossum > Lasioglossum oenotherae. The sequence goes on along the minus strand of CM052285.1, from coordinate 8,907,366 downwards.
TGTTCACGGTCTCATCCCTGCTTTGCATTTTCCCGCGCGCGCGCGCGAGCGCCGGGGGTGGAATTTTTGATGAAGTCCGACGGGAACAATTTGCGACGTGTCCTCGGCCGCTTTTTGCCGGTGAGTAATGGCTCCTTTAGCGTCCTCTTCCGTTTTTTCTTCTCGAAAGTTAATCCAATAAATAGAGATACTGTTTCTGTTTTACAATTAGTTCTCGCGAACCCAACAATAGTTTCTTTCATTTTATAAAGAATTTTCAAATATATAAACTCAGCCATTGAGCTTCATTATTCAATGCTTTGTTAGGTGTAGGAGCTTCTATGAATTAGACTGGTTTTTATCGTTATTGTTTTATAAGAACAAAGTTAAGTTTTATCAATATTTCTCATTTTATTATTAGACTGGCGATTTTTTGATTCAAAATAAAAATTGTCTGCATTAATAACAAGATACAATAGCTATATACGATAAACGTTCATTTCCTTTTCTTATCATTTTAATCAGTTGAAAATAATACAACAGTATTTTCTAATGTTCTAAATGGTCTTTCTATTTTACATTTGATCAATTCTTTTTCATCATAAATGCATCAAATCCGCAGTCCATTTATTATTGATTTTAGAGTATATAAAAATCTGTGCAAAATAAATATTCTTTGATTATAAATGAATTGTAAGAAACAGTAATTAATGAAAAATGTATATGTGTTCAATATAAATGTTTCCCTCTAATAATTTTAATACATCGAAGAAAATACATAATTTAACAAATCCACTTAAATGTGCAAGCAGCTCATTATTGAACTACACGAAACATTAATAGTAATATTTCATTTATGAAAATGTTCAGAAGCTCTTCATTTTAAAGCTGATTTTCTCTGTTCCCAAGTTAAAGTTTGATGAGCTTCCTTTGCAATGTTTATTCTTTACTAATGCGTGTTCCAAGTGACGATACGTTTGAGTTTTTCGTGAAAGAAAATAGGTACACCGTGTAATTATTCCACAACCAGCTAAAGAATAAATTACATCTACAAGAGAATTCTTTGTAATAGGCGAGAAGGTAAATTTTTGGACGCGAATTTGAATTTCGTGGATGCATTCTCAATGCATAACAAGAACGCATAAATTTGCTTGAATTATATTGACTGAATAACCAAAGAACGAGTTAGGGAATAATGAATTCGACTCAATTTGCACATGTTAGAATAAAACATTCAGCAAACAAACTTAAATAACAGAAACGAATTACAGAAGAAAGTGGCCATTCTTCGTAATGGAATATTTAGTAATTGTCAAGGTTGGAGAGGAGTGAAGATTCTTGCATTTCTCAAATAACCTCGAGCAATTCATTTATTCAAATTGTTACACTCGAGTCTTCAAAAGTGACTGTATATCAATTTTTATTTCAATCAATTCAATATATGTTCAGCTAAATTGTTCTTGAAATTAATGTTATTATATCTTATTGCTGTAAAGTTATATTTACTTAAGAATGTAAATTATAAAACAAAATGAATAATATCTTAATATGATATGGTACAATAAATTCAATGATCAATTTGTACAGAAAGGAGATATAGTCGTTTTGACAGGTGACAAAAATGCATAACATTATACATGTACTAAGTATTTACAATTTTATTATTCACAATGTACAATAAGTACAATGTATAAAATATTTTATAACGTAGAAGGTGTATAAAAGGTAATGGTTATCCGTCCTAGGGGTGAAACTACGCGTCTGGATCGGTGGACATTTGTAAAAGAAACTTGCCGCCAAACTATTTACAACAAAGAAACTTGTTATTAACCCTTTGCACTCCAAGCTATTTTAACTCGAAGATTAAACATTTCTTTCGATTTAGAATATTCCCATTCCCTATGATTTTTTAAATTTTATGTATATGAAATTGATATAAATACCTCATACAATACCTAAATGTTTAGTCATTGATTAGATTTGAACAATACTTTGAATAATGTTAAAATTAATTTAATAATTAATTTAAAATGTACATTATAACCCAAAATCAAATTTCTATTTCTGAAAATGTTTTTCCCTTCATAAAATATAATCATATTTAACCCCATGCCGTACCATTTCTTTTACATTTACAGTGACTAGAACGTCTTTATGCGCAAAAATGTCGTTAGAAGGGAAACGAAAATGTATATATATATATATTTTTGCTATATTTATTCTAATTCTTAAATTTTATTTCATCTAAAATGAAACGCGTAACATTCATATTTGCTAGACTTTGTTAAAAAACTGTAACACGAGTCTGGCTCGTCAAAGTACACGGCAAGGGGTTAAACGCATATTTGTTTATAATTCGGAATTCGGTTAATCGAGGTCCTACTGTATGTACCTGCAGAGGACGTTATAGCCGACAAAAAATTATTTTACAACCACCGCGCTCCGACGACTTCAATCCCAGATGGAGAACACGTGCGACAGACCCACCGAAGCAATGAGCGGACGTACAGTTATAAATCACGCCATTGACGACCGAAGACAATAAGAAAAGGAATTTCCTTGACAGTTCCCCACTCCTCAAGCTATCATCCTTCCAGCACAACCGCGTCCAATTAACAAAAGCTACATTTCCCCACCTAAATTCACCCTTACCAATTCAACAAGAAAAAAAAACGAGGTGGCAATCGCAGAACCATTTTGATCGTGGTCCGAGTAAGTTCTTTTCGTTTGCTGTCACAATTTCGAAAAGTGTGTTGTGTAGTGGTTAGTGATTGCATAGAAGTGTCGTGCTTTGTGCTTCACAGTTATGAAGACGTATTCACGTGAATGGCAGCGTCCTGAGAATCCGACGGAGAAACAGAAGATCCTGAAAAATTTGTAAGTACATACCTAAACTTGACACTGGTATTTTGTAATGCAGGATTAGTATACTTATACATATATAAAAATGGATATAAGGTTTTCTTTCATGTTTCGTCTATTCATTTTTGTACACTCTCTACAATAGACTCGCGCTTTAACTTTTATTTTAATTAATTGGGTATTCCTTTCCATTAAATTACTTTTGAAGTTAATGTTATAATATCTTATAGTTATGTTCAATTAAATATGTAAATTATAATGGAGATTGAACAGTGTCCTACTATTGTAGCATGAAGTAGTAGATTCACCAAAAAATTTGTACAATACACTGACGTTTTAATTTTTATTTCAATTAATTCGGTATTTCTTTCCGTTGAATTATTTTTGAAATTAATGTTGCAACATCTTATTGCTATAAAGTATTCTAGTATGAAGTAGTAGATTCAGCGAGAAAGTGTAATAGACTCACAATTCAATTTTTATTTCAATTAATTCGGTATTTCTTACCAATAAAATTATTTTTAAAATTAATGTTATCACATCTTATTGCTATAAAGTTATATTTACTTAAATATAACTAATAATGGATATCAATTTGTACATAAAGAACATTCTCGTTTTGACAAGTGACAAAAATGTATAAATGTATATTGCACTTACTTCTACTAAATATTTACGTTTTTATTATTCATAATGTGCAAGTATATGGACACAATAATCATCAAACTATTTGAACAATTAAACGGGTAGTTTTTAAAACATTCTTTAACGTTGTAATCCAATACTAATTCCAACAACTGAAGAAAATAATGAATTCATCATAGACATGTTTTTCCTCACATCCGTGTTTACATACGCAACCTTTAAACACCCCGTGTGTATCAAGGCAGTGAAAAATTTGGATGGTCCCAGTATTATTTGCGACTATTGTGGAACGGCGTATACGAGTATTGTTTAAAATGTTTACTCTTGAGTGACGCAAGCTTTTTTCAAACTGTCCCCCACGGAATACGTTTAATCAAACGCGACCTTTTTTCGAAGTAACTTTTGCCGGGCCGAGTGGATTCCGCGAGGACTGTTTGCACGGGGCTTTATTCTTCTTCCTCGGGGTTTCCATCCCTCTAGGCTCGTGCTCTCGACGCCTACTTATATTGTTATGTAATTTATCTTGGCTACCCCTTGTGCGGAGGAATGCTCGCCCTTGGACCGCGGTATTAGCGACACCAGAGGGTGTCTTTACTTTTCACTTTTGCTAATTTCACTTCGCCCGCCGGCGCGATGGGGGATGATATACATAGGGCGCCATTGAATCGGTGGTACAAGATGGTGGGGGTCGGTTCTGCTACAAAGATTTATCCGAAAATGTGAAATAAATTTTTTTAGACGAGCCATCGCTTCCCGAGAACAGCCAATACGACCATATTCTTTTAAATCTTGCAGATTTATAAGTAGACTGTGGATGGTTTTGCAATTTTCAGTTTTTCCAGACAAATTTTATGATACTGGCGCCAAATAAAACTCTGTTTTCATTGGTAGTAACATCTGCACGTCCAAAATAAATAAAAATTATGCTAAATTTTGTCAAATTTGATACTCGAGCATATTTTGGAAATTTTTATAAACCACAAATGCATAAAGATCCGCAGTTTATTTATAATGAACATCCCGCTTCATGTTCTCATTTGATTTTACGAACCGCAGACCTTAAATATTAATGTGGGTTTCGATTTTTGTATATATTCTGAGATAACGGCTGTACAAATCATAAATAAACTGCGAGTTTTATGCATTTATGGCAATATTTAAAAGAATAACAGAGTTCAATGGTATCAAGGTATTACTTCCATCTTATTGAAATTATTAAAAAAAGAAATTCATCTAGAAAATCGTTATTGGTCTCTGTAGAATATTTTTAATTATTATTATTAAATTATTAAATGGCTTCTTATATTGTGAGAAATAAAAAATAACAATCAGTATGTAATGCATCGAGTTGCTAAATAAGTTGTGGCTTTATTAATTTTTTCGGTATTTTAAAAGAACGTATATTATTTTTTCAACCATGGAATATTGTTTCATTTGACGTACGATAAGTACTTGCATTTAAAGATTGTTAATTGTTTTATGTTTCTTGACTGGAAACAGTGTTTTACATGAAAAGAAGCTACTGAAGAGCTTCAGAGACTTTCATTTATGTCTTACATATGTTAAAGCGTTTACAATACTATGCTGTGAGGAAACCATATTTATAAGACACGAAGCCATACTTTTCCTGGTTCGTGAGTTTCTTTTTTAGTTTGTCGATATACAAATTTTCCTCAATGGTATTCCTCTGTTTCCGGAAGAGCGATATAACAAAACAATTCTTTCAATTGTTTTCTAAGCGAGATTAACACATTCCTACACATTTACTGCATTTCTTACAACAATTTGTTAACGTTCCAATAAAAATATACCAAAATTTTTCTGAATGTCCATTCTTTGCTAGCTAATATATTAATTTATAGTCTTGGAATTATAAATCTTGGAAATGTGTCAAATACAAAAGGTTTTAAATAATCTATACATTTTGGTTGGCTACAGAAGGGTTGAACAGTATCAACTGCTGCTTCATTTAAAAAAAGATTTCTTATTTGTATTATTATTACTATTTTTATTTATATTAGTATTCTATTTCATATTGGGAAGAGTCTTATATGAACATAAACAGAAAAAATTGAATAAGATTAATTATTATTAGTTTCGCATTAGATGTGGCATTAAATAATATATCAATTCATTTTAATAAAATGGTATTGTAGTCGTAGTTCAATAAACCTCACTTTTACCTTTTTTGAAAAATCAGGTTCGTATTGGAAAATGTAGATGCATGCTACAAAGCAGCAAAGGCTGTCGATTTTTTTTAGAAAAGGGTTATTGAATTTCACGAAATTGAGCGAAGATGGAATTTATTAAAAAGTCTAACAAAGTTTATTAGAAAATTTTTAGAATATTATTTGTTAGCATATGGAATTATTAGACTAAAAGTGAAGTAATTGAGTGTATTGAAGCAATGCAATGATTTTGATTCACTGTTCAAGAACATTTTAGATTCTCGTGATATTTGAAAGAAATCTGAAATTGAATTTATGAAGTAGATATTTTGTTGGTCGGAGCCATTTCAGCTTTTATTTTTTGATTCCGTGTTTGTTTTTCACGTGTTTTATTTTGCATTCTACGACAAGCACGTAGAAAACTTTTCTAGTATAATTACCAGCTACTCGCTGTACAAGTACGTAGCTTGAACTCAAAATTCTACCTTAATTTGGCTTTTTGCATTAGCTACCGCGAGCATCTAGCGTGCATGTCTCTTATGAATATTTAGTAGACACGGCGGTGTACTAAAAATTCCCATCCAACTTTTACCTTAACAACAGAATACAATTAAATACATCCATTAGACGTGTAGATTTGGAATTAATAGGCTTTTGAGTATTGTTCGAAAATAATCAAATATTAACGTTAAATTGCACAAAGAAAATACAAAAAGTATGAAAGCGAATGAAATTATTGTTTCTGAATTCTCGCAACTACACTGTTTAAAACTTTATGGATTTCAAAATTACGAAAAATTGTCGAATTAAAATATTTAACGAAATATTGTTGCTCTCAAAAATATAATTGTAGTTGATTAGATAATGTATAGACAGCGGATTTTATGCATTTATGACAAAAATGAGTAGGTGCAAAATACTGATTTATTCTATTCAACCAATTAGACATATTAAGAACGAAAATCAATTTCTATTTCACTCCAGTTTGTTCGCAATTCTAGTAAAAAATTGTATTTTGTATAAAGATTTGCTGTCTGGTAAGGTAAACTACATGTAACAATAATATATATTTATTATAATATTATAATATATAAATAAAATAGTAAGTAATAATAAATAGAAATAAGATTGTACATTCTTTCGAGAATTGTAAAGAAGAGAATTTCCATAAACATTTCCGTACTATTGTTTACTATAATTTAGTGAGAAATGGAAATCGATGTACTGTGCTCAGGATGTTTTCACATAACAGTTTTTAGCCCCGCAGAAAAAAATGTGAAGATGCAAAACAGATTTTGTTTTTATATATAAATCAATACATTTCATGCGATAGAGTCTAAATGTTTTGCCCCCTCTGTTTTTCTGATCCTTTGTGCCCAGTGCTATCGATTTCTGCCATTTAGTCCACGTACTCCCACTTACACTCACTTACGCCCATTTAATAGTGAAAATAATCAAATAAAACTATTCTGTTCTACTGTTATATGGGATATACGATTTCTCAATTCCGTTATTTTTTAATGAAATTTCTTTTTTTTTAGAAATATTTTCACGATCGAGTTCGAGATAAAAAAATTAATAAAAAATTGAGTCTGCAGTTTGCACGGTTAAAGTTGAGATAAAAAGTTGATAAAAAGTCGGATCTTTTTTGCAGTTATTAGATCGTAGAAAAATAAATAGTCCAGTAGTAGTTTCTTCTGTCCGATGGTGGGCGTGATGTGGGCCGAACGGCCAAGAGTCATCGGAGCGCTCTGTGTGAGTGTGTGCGTGCGTGTGTACGCGAGACTAACCAAACCTTTCCTCTTCACATTTTTCTCGCCGCGGGCAGGGGAATCTATATCTACGCACCATCCACTCTCAAGTTACCATCTCGACTTTCCTCTACCTCAGCTGGTTCCTTCGCATTTTTCCCCTTAGATTTTGCTTTCCACGGAATAACCCTGTCTTCAGTGATAATGCGTATGGGGATTCAAGCTGACGCGCAAACTACACCATTCTTGAAGGCTGTTCAATATATTTTAAACCTCTCCCCTCGTTTCTTCGAAAACACTAATCTTTCACCCTCCAAAATTTAGTTTTACATTCTCGATATTCGAGTTTAGTTGATACAGTGACGGACAAAAGTTTAAGACCGCTCTAAAGAAGACGATAACTTTTTTAATATTGTATACTATACGATTTGAACTTTCTTGGGAAGCTAGAGCAATTAGTTTACTAAAGGATGTGAATAGAAATTTTTTCAAAAATTGCAATTGATCGGAATTGTTGGAAAAATATTAAAAGTTAAATTTTTAACTTTTTTATGTGGGCCTATATTGAAAATTTAAAAGATACGTGTTGTAGATCTGTGTTAATTAAACATATTCTGAAAATTTCGTCAAAATCGGTCGACGCTGCAATGAGCTACAAACGTTTAAAGATGGTAAAAATTGCAGATTTTCACAATTTATTGCCGAAAATCTTGAAAATCTGCAATTTTTACCATCTTTAAACGTTTGTAGCTCATTGCAGCGTCGACCGATTTTGACGAAATTTTCAGAATATGTTTAATTAACACAGATCTACAAAACTTTATCTTTTAAATTTTTAATATAGGCCCACATAAAAAAGTTAAAAATTCAACTTTTAATATTTTTCCAACAATTCCGATCAATTGCAATTTTTGAAAAAATTTCTTTTCACATCCAGTAAACTAATTGCTCTAGCTTCCCGAAAAAGTTCAAATCGTATAGTACAATATTAAAAAAGTTATCGTCTTCTTTAGAGCGGTCTTAAACTTTTGTCCGCTACTGTATATTCTCTCTGTTGAACATCAAATTTTTAAATCGTTTTTTTTGTGAAACTTTCGTTACTGTATTCGTGACATTTTCCTGATTAAAATGAGACGTCACACGACACAACCCGGAGTACGTTTGATTTTGTGGAACCTCGATTAAACGAACCGACATGTAAATTCGTTATTCCGAGTTTGATTTTGGGGAATCTCTGAATTATTTATTCTGCAAATACATACGTGTCTCGCACGTAAACAGTTCGTTTGGAACCATTTATTGTACAAATCATTGAAGAATTAATCCAACACTGTAATATTAACACTTCGGATAATCGAGGTTATACTGCATCGTGTATTAAACAAGTGAATATGCTTCGAATAATGGTGGAATTTGTTTCTCGATCGAAATTGAAATATATGAATTTATGATTTCGGCGCCAGGTTCGATCAATAATGATCATTAATCTTCGAATAATGTCATGTTTGGACTCATTCTAATCAGAAAAATGTCACCAATGCATTGGTAAATGTTTCGTAAAAGAGTGATAAAATTATGTTACAATTATTTCATTTAATTAAATCCTTGTGAATGAATCCTTGAAAACTAGGTTTTTATATGTACATATTTGGTTCTTCCTTTAATTCTTTAACACTAAACTTACCGAGCCTTAAAATTAACATGTTCCCCCTTCTAATAATGACAAGATTGATTTTATGTAAACATTGTGCAGCTCCTATTGTAATATGTGCTCCACTAAAGATATCTATACAATCATTTCTCATGAAATTATTTTTATTATATCAATAATCTTAAAATGAAAAATCTGGAACCGGTAATTTTGATCGGTGATGGTAGGTCTAGTGTTAATTGTCTTATTGTTTAGTTAAAAATAAACATAAGTTCCATAAATATAAATTATAACAAAGTATGAGTACTATTTCATATAATTAGTAAAAAAAATTGTTTAAAATAAGTATCAGTCAAGGAACCGTCCTGCAAAGTAAATTTGAAATGAAGCATTTAAAATAGTAGGGAATTGTTGCAAAGGGTTAAACCAAACAGGCAAATATTGATTCACGCGGGTTGTATAAAAAAATTCTACGAAACTAAATTCGATCTTGATATTATTATGAGAAGTAATATATCACGTTGAAGGCTTGGTATTTTAATAGGCTAGTGTTTGTTGAGTCTAGTTAATTGTTTTCGGAATGCTGTGGCACCCTTTTTTAAGAAAACCGTAATTGTGATTGCAGCTTTCTGGCAGACTATTTTCAGAGTCTCGAAACATTAATGTATAAAACTGTACAGAATATACAGTCTACAGTTACGATAAACTTATAGCACGTTTAGGGAACGCTTCTATCGAACGCGCGTCGGACATCGAGCGTTTTTGTTTCGGCGGCGGGTTCTATAAACCGGCGAAATTCGTACGGGCCGGTATTCGCGCGACTTTTTGTCCCATTAGTAACTTCGAGACACCCCGTAAATCAGCGCGCAACAGTATTGAAGCCGAGGAAGCTCGGCGGAAATGTAAGAACAGCGCGCGGAGGCACGAAAGGATCGAAACAATTATCCCCGACAGTTTTCGCGTGAGCGGGTAAGAGACGCGGGGATGGGATAGGTTGAAGGGAAGAGGAGAGATAAAGAGAGAGGGAGTGCAGAAGGAGGAGAAGCAAGAGAGAGAGAGAGAAAGAAGAGAAGCAGTAGGAAGTTGAGTCGTAGAGACGTTGAAGTCACGGTTACCGCGTTCGGGTGCGCGCGGCACGGCGCTCACGCATGCCATCTGCGTAACACAATTCGCCAAAGTATCCGTTAATGAGCATCCAACGATAATTCATTTCATACTTATTCTCGCGTTCGCTGTCGGCCTTGTTCATCAGCGCAACAAAGCTGGCCCCTATCCGCGCGATGCATTCCCCTCGAGAATGCATCGCGACGTGCACCTGTGCTGCCGAGACTGCGGCACCGTAAAGCGTGGAAACAGAGGGAACGGGAGAAAAGACGGTAGGCGACCGAAATGAGGAGAGAAAGAGGCGGAGGAACGAGGAGGTAGAGCATCTAGAGGAGGAGGAGGTGGTGGAGAACGGACGATCCCGTGCGGAGTAGCACGAGAAAAGGGAAAAATAGAAGGAGGAGAGAAAAAACGTAAAGGTAGAAGAGAAAGGCGCGGAGAGGGGAAGACAGAGAAGAAGAGCGAGAGGAAGAAGAGAGACGGAGAGAGAGAGAGAGAGAGAGGGAGAAAGGAAGGCTTCACGTAGCACTTTTCCTTGTATTACTTAGCCCAGGATATAACCCACCGCGGCGTCGGTGGTGCCTATATCTCAGCCGAGGAAAACCACCCTCCGTGCGCGTATCTCTCCCTCTTGCCTTCCCGCCTCATTCCACTTTCTGCCACACTCTGTCTCCATCCACCTTCTGGCAGCCCGTTCTCCCTCTGAACCGCTCGTCCGCCCCCGTCCCACACCCCCCTCCGGCCAACTATCCACCCTCCTATTCCCCGATACACTCTCTGTTCTCCTCTGTTCTCTGCCTCCCCCGGTTCCCGCCTCCCCATTTCCACCCACTGACACCCACTACCACCATCTACCCCGTCCTCCGTCCCTTTTCGCTCCACACCACCCTCTCTCTCCCTCTATTGCTCGCTCCGCTCTACCCACATCCCCCAACCCACCCTCCTCACCTCTGCCTTCATCCGCCGTTCACCCGACTCTCACCCCACACACACCCTACTGAAGGTGGGTGCGCCCTACTGGCGCCTGAATCATCCCGCCCGAGGCCATGTCGAGGGTGAGCGGGCTCAGGGGACGGAGACGAGTTAAAGAGAGAGAGAGAGGGAGAGGTAGAGAGAGATAGCGTACCGGCGGTGGCTGACTGAGCTAGGGTTTTGGCGGTAGAACGGCGGTGGTGGCGGCTGCTGCTGCTCAGGAGGGTGGCTCAAGAGAGGAGGTGAAGGAGGACGACGAGGTACAGGAGGAGGTAGAAAAGGAGGGTAGCGAAGTTAGAGGGTCCCCCGGGGGGAGGGGGATCGTGGGGGGTGATTCGTTGGTTGGTTAGGTTGGCAGGGTAACAGGGCCGAGGGGGCGGTGGGGGTAAGAGCGAAGAGGGAGAAAGAGAGACTGTGGGGGAGGGAGGAAGAGAGAGAGAGAGAATTCGAGCGCAAGGTACGTACACGTGGGGTTGAAAGGGGGCGTCGAGTCGCCGTCGTCGTTGTCGTCGACGTCGTCGTAGTCGTCGTAACCGAGGAAGGATGAAGTCGGCAAAGGGGGCCGGTGGGCGGACGGGGGCGAGATAGAACCGAGGAGGTTGTCGAGGAGGGAACGCTAGGCAGAGGGGTGTAAGGCTTCACTAATTATTTTTTGTCGGTCGCACGACAGGGGTGCGACTGCCAGCAATGACTGAAATTAAATGAATGAGCACCCGGCAACGTTCCACGCAAGGGGTAGGAAAGAAACGAAGGCGAGAGGAGAGGGGTTCTCTCTCTCTCTCTCTCTCTCTCTCTGTTTTCTCTCTTTCTCTCTCCGTTGGATCGCTTTTGGCGGGTTTTAGGCGGGCTCCGGTGGGCGGGGGGGGGGGGGGGGGCGAATCCTGCCGAGGGAAAGGATTATGAATAGTCTGTTCATTTTTTTCAAGTGTGAAATTATTAAAGATGGCGGCGGCCCGCTCGAGGAGAAGTTCGATCTCCTTTTTGCTGTCGGTTCCCAGCGCGCTTTTACAAGTGCCGCCGCTCGCTCGAACTTTCGTCGGGTTCCGAGCGAACGACTGCTTTGTTTGTTTCCCTGTTTCTTCCTGCCCGGACCGCCTAATGTTCGTCCTGTCGCTTCTTACGCCGGAAAGTATGTTAAAGGATTCAACTTCCACTTGGACACCGTGCTTATTACAATTATTATCTGATTCCCTGCGAAAACCCCGCTCGCTTTGCCGGATACCTTTGGGTCGGAAGGTATTTTTAAGTTTACGCTGTTTTACTTTCTCTTGCACTTCTTTGTCGAGTGTGACTAAATAAAACAAATGTAAGTTCCACGAATGTAAATTTACAACAAAGTTTGAGAGAGCTATATTTAATAAAACTGGTAAAATTGTTTAAAATAAGTGGCAGTCAAGGGACTGTCCTTTGAAGTAAATCTCAAATAAAACACTTCAAATAGTAGGGAATTGTTAGCAACACAATATTAAAAAATAATTCGGAGTGCAAAGGGTTAACCTAGTATTTTAATCTTCACGTTGCTATACAATTTTTCTTATTTGTACTTAACAATGATCTCTGACGACTAGATGCGTTTGTGTGTTTCACATGTTACGCGTTCATAGTCAATGGAAGTTGTTCAGACTTCAAATAAAAGCGGTGGTGGTAAAATTAGATTGCAATACAAAGTAACGATTAATGTAAATTCTAGATCTCAGAGAGTTAACTGCTGACCTTCCTCTCCTTTGCTTTAAATATCAAGATGTCTTTTGCACTTTCTCCTAAGACAAATAACAAGTTTCCCAAGGTATAATGAATAGACTGCGGGTGCTATATAAAACCGTAGAAAGATCAAAAGAATTCAAGAATAGCAGTATATTATTTCTCAACTTACATGATTTATTATAGCTCCTGTCTTTTAGAACTTAATAATAATTAATAATGAAAAATCTACGAGTACATCTAAATACGAGCACGTAGAGTATCGAATAAAATTACTATAAATATAGCGTGGCCTGTGGCGAAGGATTTTCTAAATAGGGGTTGCTATGCAGGCTAAAATAACACATTTTAATTAGGTTCACCGCGAACACAGTAAAACTAATGCTGGTGCTAATGTTCCGTAATTCAGTACGAAATATTCGAGGACCTGAGTTTGGATGCGGACTACTCAAGATTGGAAATCGCGCGATCTTATTTATCTACAATATTCGTCCGTTTTTCTTTTTCCCTCGGACACAGAAAAGCAATATGGATCTGACGAAGTTCCATAAAATCCTCAACTGCATTAAGGACGGTTTTGGAGGGAGTGTCTCTGTACGTGACAACGATCACAGGCACGAGATTTCATGGAAAAGCCGGATACGTCGGTGCAGGAAGGGGGGGGGGGTTGGAGGGATGACTTTAGTAAAAGGGGGAGGAAACGGACTCGAAGAGCAAATGTATATCGCATCGACTATTCGACGTTTGTCGCAGATCCAGACTAACGAGAGTTTCGTAAAAGAAACTTCTTTGACTTTCCCGGAGAACAGGCGATCGCGGAGCGAGGATTAAAGTGGTCTCGCGCGTAAAGGGGTAGTCACCGCTCGTGTTTTAACGGGGATTGCGATCAGAGGGTGGATTTGAATTATCTTTGCTGCGTATTAATTGATACATCACCTTCGCTCCTACGATTTTTCGAAAATTGTGTGAATTCCTACCTATCTGGATATTAAGAATTGATGATTTCGGCGCTAGGTTCGATCAGGTATACATTCAGCAAATGTGCAATTATTAAATAGTGTGTCTTGACGTTTCGATCCTAATGTGGCAGATATGTAAATTATAACTCGGCCCACCCGCTTCAACATAAAGTGGGTCTTGTAAAAGGTTTAGTAGATCGTGCCATACTACTTGCTAATCCAGAGTTCAGAGCTGGGAATTTGGATCTTATAAAGAACACACTTGTACGTAATGGTTTCCCTATTTCCTTAATTGAAAATATCATCGAAGAAAGGATTTTTCAAATCTACCATACTTTTTTAACCTCCCAATTAAAAGAGGAAAAGATTTCACGCAGAGGTGCTATCAATTATGAAAATACGGTAGTAATTCCATTTATTAAAGATATCTCGTGTGACATTCAAAGAATTTTTAGAAAAGTTGCTTTTCATACCATCTTCACAATACCATCTTATCTAAAAAATTGGTTCCCTTCCATCAAAGATAAAATTCCTCTAACAAAAAATTGTAACATTGTTTATCGAATACCATGTATTGGTTGTGATTTAACATACATTGGACAAGCAGGCAGGCGATTGAACACACGCATAACAGAACATAAACGTAACATTTTCCTTCCTCCAACAAAGCATACCGCTTTAACGAGACACTCAGTAGATTCTGACCACCGTTTCGATTTCCATAACGTGAAGATTCTTGACAAGGAATCTAACCTGCAACGCAGATTATTATTGGAAACCATTCATATGATTAAACAACAAAGCGTAAATCTTAGTTACGAAACACCTAAGATTCATGATTACTACGCAGCATTACTGAATCAGTAATGTTTTATGATGATTTTTCCAATATAATTTAGATTCTACTTTCCCATCTTCACAAATATGCTTTCTCGTTATCACTTTTGGTATAATTGGTACAATCACAAATGAGTGTTGATATAATAAAATGTACTGGATACAAAGGAAACTATGTTACAATGAATAACTTGATTTCAATGTTCTATGCGCTGTTCAAAATTGCCGCCAGAGGTGACCGAGTTTCACCATAGATCGAATCGATCAACCAATCAATAGACTGTTTGTGTAGATGTATGACACTTCACGCTCTTACGTCGGGTTGGCACACAGTTTCAGTTACATATTTGCCACCATATCCGATGGATGATATGCACGTGTATCATAGTTTATTCTAAAATTGTTTTTTTTTTCAATTCTTTTGTCTCAGCAAGTGAGTTACATCAATTGTGGTTAATCCCTGTGATTTACATGGTTGCGTTATATAAATATTTGCAAAATCTAATTCTTCATATAAAAATTTCAGACGCAATAAATGTTCTTTGTGAAAATGATCCACATTAGGATCGAAACGTCAAGACACATTATTTAATAATTGCACATTTGCTGAATGTATACCTGATCGAACCTAGCGCCGAAATCATCAATTCTTATTAAACTATTACGATCGCTAAACAATTCTCCTTTATCTGGATATTCTCTTAAACAGTTAACCCTTTGCGGTCGGAGCTATTTTAACTCGAAAACTAAACATTTCTTCCGACCTAAAATATTGCCATTTTTTATGAGATTTTAAATTTGGTGGATATGAAATTGATATTACAGTTTATGAGATAATTAAATTAAGTTCAGTAATTGATTATATACCTACATATCTAATAATGTAAACAATATTTTCAATAATGGTACAGCAACTTTTAATGGCGCCTCAGAGGCGCCACTCGACCGCTAAGGGTTAAAATGTCAACAATATTTTGAATAATGGTACAGCTGTCTTTAGTGGTGACTGTAAGTTTGTTCAACATGGTGTTTTTCCGCGGGTAATGCACGAATATGAGACGGGAGAGGGTCGGTGTTGGTTGCGCGCAATATTGGGAAAAGGGAAGCGCTGTCTCGGTGGCGTTCGCCACCTTGTTTCTCGCATTCATGCCAGCGCGAAGATCCACCGTGTTTGCAGGAGCTTTAAATCCACCCCCCGCCCCAACGCGTCCCGTATCCTTGCGGAATACTTACACCTCCCGAGCCGGGGGCAGGCTTTTCACCTAGGCCCAGGTGGGGATAACGCATTCACGCACTGCGTGATCGTCGTGATTTACCAGCGAGAGAGAAGTTCACTCGCGGAGAGACCCGCTCCGGGCATTGGAAGTTAATTGCGCGGAAATTAATTGAGATCGTCGCGGCGAACCGCCAGTCACTAAATTTTGTAGGAGAGCACGTACTACTTGCGAACGCCTCTCCAGCCGTGTGATCAGGACACATGCAGCCCCGCGTTGATAGTAATTACGCGGAAGGGACGTTCTTTTCGCTTCGACAGACCTTGTAATTTACGTATCGGTGACCGTGCGAACCTGTTCGCGAGCTCCGACACGGATCAACTATATTTACGCAAATTGAGAAGGTTTTTGGAACCTGTCTTTCCCCTCCTTCTTGCTCCTGGTTTCTATGTGATATCGTTATTCTGTTCTTAACTTGTCCATTAGTGGCAATCGATTTCAGGTAATTACGAATTATTAACAATTTTAGGTAATTATTTAGGACATTTATGAAGAAATTGGTTGGGTGAAATATAGACAGAGCTGAGAAAATTGTATTTTATATAGTAAATAATAAATAATCTCCTATTTATTTCAAAGTATGCGTACAACTTTGAAAACGAAATATTTTATTTGATGCAGTAATTATAGAAAATAGTATCCTATTTGAAGAATATTGCATATATTTGTAATTTGTCTTTATTTTTAATTTCAATTTTAAATATTATTGCTGGAAAAATAATGGTTCGATTTCAATACATTTATTAGTGTAAATCGTTTCTTAACAATTAGGTAGACTATATGTTTATGCGGTTTCTCAGAGTATTATAACAATGCGGAAAGTAAAATATTTTATTTCGTGTTTCAGATTGTTAAAATAAAAATATTTCATTTTCTGAATCAAATTGTTGAATTAGAAATATTTTATTTTCTGGATCAAATTGTAGAAATAGGAATATTTTATTTTCAGATTCAGATTGTTGAAATAAAAAATATTTTATATTAAATAATATATAATTATTTAATTTAAATTAAATATATTTTAGTTTTAAAATTGTGTATCTTATTTAAAATACTATTTTCTTCAAGCGAAATAAAATCTAAAATATTAATCCCCACCTCTGAATATAGAACAGTAGAGGATTATAAAAATTCAAGAATGCTGTAATGTTGCTTTTCATGTAACAAAGTCGTTAAGGGATGAAATCGATTTTTACGTTATTCCTGACAAAACATTTTGTCTAGTTATAATATAATATATACAAGTTAAAATATTATAAGCTTATAATGATTAGACTCTGGAACTATGTGTAAAATAAAAAGTTTGTGCAACAATTGCAAGACAAAAGATCTAACAATATAAATTTATATTCTTCACTGATAATTTTAACATAGCGAAAATAATATATTAATACTCATTTTTATCACGAATGCATAAAATCCAGAGTCTAGCAATATAATTGTTTCATTTTCTTAGATCTTTTAAATCGCAGCAACTACTTAGTTTTTGGTGGTTACGAAAATTAAAAGCATTTCAAGGAGCTTGAAAAAAATCACAGTCAAAAGCGTAGAGTAACATTTCTTCATGCGAGGCTTTGTTTTCGAGAAAATCCAGTTGGAAAATTCGACGGAAACGAATGCTATTGAATAGGAATCGTCTGACGCGTCTGTACATGACCGACCGATTCTACTTCGTACATTATCGATTTTCAAAATCGATTTTCTCGAAAACAAAGCCTCATGTGAAAAAATTTATTCTATATTTTCGACTTAAATTTTATGTAGTCATGTAAAGATATAAATAAGACCATTATTCTGATTAGAGCAGCTTGCCAACTAGTGATAAAATATTGTAGAAAATAATAGTGATAATGATTTTAGACTTCCTTCGCTTAGGTTTTACCATAAATATATATACCATTAAATTTACCATAAATGCATAAAATCCGCTTGTTATTAGTAGACTGCGGATCGTTATGCAAAATAAAAATTGTTTGCATTGGTTCGCAAGACACAGAAGCCAAATAGAAATTTCGTTTTTCTTTTAATTATCTTATTAAGCTGAAATTAATACACCGATGATGTCCTTAAATCTTCTTCATTCGTCCGCTTCTTTAAACTATACGTTCCCATTTTTGTCATAAATGCATATAAAATCCGCAGTCTAGTTATTAGCGATTGATTTTAATGAATTCGAATGTACACATTTTTTCTGGCATGGTCTGCACACATCCAATTCCACAAAATGTCTTGTGTAAAGGGTGAAATTACGTTGCATCTTGAAGTTCGTAAATTGACGTTTCCTACGTGTTACATCACGAAAATAAACTTCCGAGTCGTGTTCAAGCATTTGGTGCACGAATATTCGTTTAACTTGTTTTTCCCTCCGCTCGAAATCTGTAGTGGGCAGGGAATTTGAATTTAAAGTACACGTGTTAAAAAATGTACCGTCTACGACGATGTAATTCAGTAAATGAGGAGGGACCGTCATCATCGTACAGTTACGATGAAAATATTACGACTTAACGTAAAGGAGGGCTTCAATCACAGCGTTAAAATTTAATTACTTACAAAAATCGTCGTATCTACCTTCAGTGTGACCACTTTGTAACAAAATGAATAGTATTAATAGGTACACTATCATTAATGTGTATTACCTTTATTTTAAAACGTGTATTACCTTTTAGCGATAACAAATGTTGTCTATTTAAACGATTAAAAAATTCATTTTAAAATTGGAATATTCAAATATTTTACGGCGTGCAAAAGCGGGGACATCTATTTTTCTACGAGATGAAATAACTCGATAATACAGTTCGAAAAAATAACAATGTTTCACCATGAAAAGAAATTATCAAAATAAAGTTTCATATATACTATCCCTGGCAGAAAATATTCGATGAAAATTGCGAATGTGATCGTGGAACGAATTATTTGGGTGTATATTAAATATGAATAATACTACGTATATATAATTCTTTAAATTCTTAAATACACATATGTATATCTATACATATAATATATATGTGTATATGTATATGTATACAGGGTCTCCCACGCAACTGGAACAGGCTGTACCTCCTAAACGGTCGGGAATAGAGGAGAATGTTATAAGAAAAAGAAAAATACTACGTAACTAATTTTATGCACGTTTGTGCATCGGTGAATTTTAAAAAGAATGGAAACCTACATTTTTGACTGCACCAATCCATGCAGTTTGTTGTGTTCTACATAAAAGTATGAACATACTTATGCCCTAACTCTGATTTATAATGGAACATAACGTAGGTACTCCGGAACACTTGCCGAGACCGAAATAATTCAGTGAACTTTTAGCTTCGATAACATCCTAACGAATAAGTTAAGGGCATAAGTATGTTAGTACTTTTATGTAGAGCACGACAAACTGCATCGATTGGTGCAGTCAAAAATGTAGGTTTCAATTTTTAAAAAAGTGCAGTTGCATTTTTTTGATGCATCGATGCACACGAAAGTGCATAAAATTAGTTGCGCAGTATGCACCGTCTGATGCCATTCAACTTTTTCTTAAAACATTTTCCTCTATTCCCGACCGTTTAGGAGGTACAGCCTGTTTCAGTTGCGTGGGACACCCTGTATTTTTGAATGTATTTTCTTGATCATTTTAATGGACTAAAAATAATATATGTTTAAAAATTATTTTATATATATATAAAATGTTTCTCTCATAAATGCATAAAATAATAGACTTATTTAATAGACTTAACATCACAGAAAAATATGAATGAAGTGATGAATTCTTTTGCTTTTTATTAAATATAAAATAATAAACTGACTACCTCCACCCAATAATTATAAAGAAAAAGCTTGACAATTTAGTGGGGATGGTCAAACTCTTCCTTAAATCAACGTGTAATTTACCCATTCTGTCCATTAATAAACTTTACTTTTATGTTAATATTTTCCTCCACTGAATAATATGAATAATTACAATGATAGACACTTGATTAATTAATGGAATAATTTTAGCCAGGGGTAGTATATGAAATCCGCTAAAACTGTTTAAATGATCTCCATCAAGGGTAGCAGCCTGCAGAATATTTTATTTTGATCTGTAAGAGCCGAGGGTGTTATGATATAGTTTAAAACCCTACCATATAGCGTTTGACAAATGAAGTTGATTGCCTTACTTTGCGTATGGTTGCGCGTATTTATGGATTCGGGGGTTGGACTGTCCACGGGAATTAAAATCAGCCTGTTTGCTGTCGGCGTGCGGCTTTTCGGACACCCGGCTGGGAAGATCAACTGATTTTATCGCGCAGAGGGGTCGCCCTTTGTCATACGCGCACCTAATATTTCTGCGAGGGTCGGTAGGCCGCGATGGCTGGCGTAAATTAGGTGAACCCGCTTGACTTCGATTTTACCGGGCCGTCCAGCATTGCTTCGTTTAATCGTGCGCCCCGTTCGAATTCTATTCTCTGCTGAATTGAAAGCGTTTCGCATTCGGATACGGACCCCGCAGAAACTTGAGAACGTTGCCGACCTGTGCCGCTTGTAAATTTGTTGCGTGGTGTCAACAGGACACACTTATCGAGTGTGAAATCGAATTTTACGTTACATTTGACCCGCTCGCGTTTACCCTCGTTTCTTCGGGTTAATTGTCTGCTGCTTTACTTAATGAATTGTAATAAGTTTCCTCCACCGCTGATCCACTCACTCTGCTCGAAATTTATTGTTCACTTGTCGTTCGTACTAATCAGTGCTAGGTAATACATTTATGGCTCCTGAAAATTTTCAAAAAAGGCTAGAATATAAAGTTCTGTTCTAAAATTCTCAAATGCTGTTCCCATTAAAAACAGGATTTTATTTCATTCCACTTTCTTAAAATTTGTCTACAAAAATTGGAAAATGCATAAACATCTGCAGTCTACTTATAACAATCGGAATCAAGAACTACAATAAGGGTGGTCAAATGAATTGTTTTAAATCAATGATTTTAGGAATATGCACGAGAAAATTGATGCGCATGATTTATTAGGTGTGCAAATAAGTTCCTTCCCCTTTTTTTTCTACGATCATAACTTCTGAACGAATTCGAATTACTTCCTGATCTTGGTGCCATCTAAAAGAGCGTTCTTTTAGTTTCATGAAGAGTCATGTTGTGCTCTCCAAGTGTGCGAGAAGCGTCATTTGCATCACTGCTTATTCTTTGCATTCCAGCTTAGGAAATCAGCTGTTGAAGCTGCTGAAATGGTTTGCGCGGCGCTGTATCTTACAGAACATGCGAAACGGAATTTTAATTTGGAAGACTCAATTGGAATTGCTCAACGAAAGTCCGATGCAGACGCAAGAAGAATTGGCAGGAAGATTGGGGTTCACCATTACAGTTTATTTTGGAGTAATAGTAATTTTTCTCGGCGCTATGGTTCGATCAGTTTTCTTGAAAAGTTTCTTGAAAAGAAAACTGATCGAACCATAGCGCCGAGAAAAATTACTATTACTCCAAAATTAAGGATCGACGATCGATATCTAACTCTTCTTTATTACAGTTTATGTACGGAAATTTTAATACAATCTTGATTTTCGGAAAAAAGGGGAAAGAACTTATTTGCACACCTAATACATGGATCCATGTAGTTATGGCTGCCATAAAAACCGGTATAATTGAAAGTAAAGTCACTATGGAGAAAAATAACAATAAAATTGAACTAACTAAAAGCTGAAGAGGTTTTTTTTATTAAAAAATACAATTGTTACATGTATATGTTTTAATACACTCTAATTGGATCGTATAATGTGGTCGTCAGTGACCTAGATGCTGCTGCGATCCTAATAAATAAACAATATAGAAATGAAAAATAAAATAGAATATTTTGTATTCTATCTTTCCGACGGATCCCGTAACAGTGACGTCTAAATCCCTCATAGATGTCATCGAAACAGTTCAGAAAGGAATCGGATAATTCTCTTTCTTCCACGAGCGACATTTCTTCACGACCAAGTTCCCCTCCAATTCCTTCAAATCTGCGGAAATCGCTGGGTTCGTTAATCCAGCCGAAAAACAACAATCCTCTCCGCTAACCTAACCATTCGCCGAGCATTTCCTGAAGGACGGAACAAGGGCGCAACTTTTTTTTCCCCTGTATGTGCCGGTGTCCGGTTCCCCTAGCGAATCGCGTTCTGCCTAGGTCAGCTAGATATCCGGTCTCTTTTCGATCGTGTCCCTTCGGTTGGGCCGCGTGGTATGTCGATCCAGCTCGAGAAAACATCGCTTACGTAAGAATCGATACGCGTGGGAGTGAGAGAGGATGTGCACGCGGAGGGACGACGGGACGAGAGGTGGTTTCAGACACACCAGGCAAAGGTGAAACAGAGAGGGCGGAAAGTAGCGACGACGGTTCTCTTGCGAGTTCTCCCAGCGATTTTACTCGAGGGTTGGGAACATGTCTTATCCTTGAGGTAGCTCGAGATTCTTCTTCGCGTTTAAACTCTACCACGTGAGACGTTCCGCCCCCGTAGCATCCGGGAACATCCAGGTCCTCCTGCCCCTTTACCTCTTTTCTATCACCCATTTGCTATGCTTCGTCCTGCTCCACACCTCCTTCTTCATCTTCTTCGCCGTCTTCTTCATCTTCCTTATTTTCTTTTCGCCGGAAGAGGAAGAGGGGGAGAGACAGAGAGAATTTCCCGGATAGCCTCGGAGACGACCTACGCGCGTCCCGTGACGCGTACGTAGAACGTAGGAGCAAGCGAAGGATGCTACGAAGGCTGGGCTACCGTGGCTTGGAGCGCGGATTGAGGACTTAGGGGATGGGGACGGTGGAAAGGAGGTTGGAGATGGCGGCACGGAGTTGCGCCAGGAGGGTGGCCTGGCAGGCGCGGGGATCGAAACGGGGTGTTTGTTCGGGACGATAGTGTAAGACGGTGACGTGCACATCCCCTGCAAGCCTGCCAGTCTGCCAGGCAGAGTCTGCTTGCCTCTCTGCCGAGGCTGCCACTGGAAATGGAGGGTGGTTTCAACCCTTAGGTCGGGTGTAGCGCGTCGGTGGCGTGGGCGGCCGTGGGAGGTGGTGAAGGCGAGGAGGAACGGTGGGTACACGACGACGGTGGAACGAGGAAAGGAAAGGCAGGAGAGAGAGTTTCAGTCCACCGGGAGAGAGAGGCCGGGAGAGGGTGGGTAACGAAGGGAACGAGGGAGAAAGAGGATAACAGACTTGCCTGTGTATGCCGTAGTAGCCAGGGGCCGAGAAGTACTTTCGAGGTCGGCAGGGCCGCCTTAATTATCGTCGCGTTTCGCGAAAACTTCCACTTTATTTCGTTGTTCTTCGTTGCCCACCCCCATCCCCTCTCTGCGACGACCGCGATTCTTCTCGGGACCGGTTTTTCGCGCCAACACGCGGGGACGCGTCGCGTCGCGGTTCTTTTATCTTTATCGGATGCGTCGCGTCGAGACCGATGTGTTCCGGCCGAGCCGACCCCTTCGAACAGATATTTTCGCGCTTTTCAATGACGCCAATTACACGGATGAACGACACGTCAGAAATTAATGCAAAGGGGTGTTTAGCTTGGGGTTGCTCTTTGTGCTCCGGCCTATTGTTCGGCCTGCTTGAAACGGATAGAAAGCGAACACCTTGCGCCGGAGATGAACGGGTCAAGTCCTCTCTCTCTCTCTCTCTCTCTCTGATTCCGCGGAAGTTCAAAGATGGGACCTTAGTTCTCTTGTCTCCGTGGAACAAACGCCTCCAGCTTTTTTTGAAGTAATAAGTTGACAGCGGATCTTTATGCAGAATACAAATTTTCGTAATGCGATATACATTTACTTTTGTCTTTTCATAGGTTTCATACGTTGAAGGTAATGTAATCGCATTTTGAAATTTTTCTAATGTTTTTGTCATAAATGTTTAAAGTCCGCTGTCTGGTAATAAGAAATTGGATGGGCCGCCGCGCCGTCTTGTTCGAAATGTTATTCTGTTACGGGAACCATTTTCTTCTGGTTTCAGGAGAAACCTTATCTAATTATTTCATTAGGAGGAACAGCGATATTTGTTTGCAAGCTATGCTACCGGATTGGTTTATTGTAAATTTTCCTGAGAGACTCGATACTCGAGACTCAAATGTGATGTAACTCCTCACCTTGCGATTCCAAGGCTTCAGCTAAAAAGTAGATATCATATTATTTATTGAAAAAATTTATAGTGCTTCAAAAAGAATATTCTATGGTTAGGTCGTTATTAAGTATGTTAACAAGTTATGTATGTACAAGTTGCTTCATTCAGAAAATGAATGTTCCATGGTTAGGTTGTTATGATGTATTTGTTAGTTTATGGCGAGGGGTTGAAAGTAATCAAGTTCGACTTACAAGTTGCTTCATTCAGAAAATGAATGTTCCTTGGTTAGGTTGTTATGATGTATTTGTTAGTTTATGGCGAAGGGTAGAAAGAAAGTAATCAGGTTCGACTTACAAGTTGCTACATTCAGAAAATGAATATTTCATGGTTAGGTTGTTATGATGTATTTGTTAGTTTATGGCGAAGGGTTGAAAGTAATCAAGTTCGACTTACAAGTTGCTACATTCAGAAAATGAATATTTCATGGTTAGGTTGTTATGATGTATTTGTTAGTTTATGGCGAAGGGTAGAAAGAAAGTAATCAGGTTCGACTTACAAGTGACTTCATTCAGAAAATGAATGTTCCATGGTCAGGTCTTTATTATGTATTTGCTAGTTTTTGGTAAACGGTTGAAAATAATCAGGTTCGACTTACAAGATACTTCATTCAAATAAAATTGTATAGTTTAGTGTACAATAAAGAACCAATATTTACGATTTGGGAATGGAAATAAATTAAGAAAACTATTAATAAAGATAATACTGGAAACTGCAATCACAAATTTGAAATCGAAGCATATCTAATTTCTCGGAGAAACCATAGTTCCTTGCTGCAGTTGTCGAAGCACTTCCTTATTTTACGTTTGAGATCAAACACGAATTATTGCATTGCAATTTTAGTCAATCGTATTGCTTAAATACAATTTCAATTCATTCTGCTATATTTCATTCTACGGTCTTATTTCCACATTCGACATAGAATTTCTGCTTTCTGAGATCCATAAACATTTTCGTCAAATATTAATAATTTATTGTTAAGTTCTGTTAGTGAACACATTTCCCTTGACACGATTCGCGTTAGATAGATCTGTTTACATGTGAAACACGTATTCGGATAATTTAGAATTCAGACATCATCGTATCGGTTCGGATAATCGAGGTTCCACTGTATCGTGAATTAAACCTGTAAATGGCGTCCAAATTGTGTCGTGTTTGGTATCGTTTTAATCAGCTAAATGTCGCGACTATGATGGTGAATACTTTATAAAAAAAAATTAACTAAAAATAACAGAGTTTTATCATATATACATATAGCTATAACACGATTTTCTCATTCGTTACAGTGTTTCGCTGATACAATCAGACAGTTCACATTGTTACAAACAAATTAATGTTGCAACTTGTATTTTCTTGCATTGCACAGATGTTGAATATATTTTTCACTAAATGTAGGAACACTTTAAATGGATAGAAACATGTACGAATCTGAGACATCCCATGATTAGCTTTATTTCTACGTTTAGTTAAGCACAGTTTCGATACAACACGGAACGAGTCCGCCATCAATCGTGGCGCGCATAATTAAAAATCGTAATTAAAGCAGCTCGAACCGCGGCCGTTTATTTGTAGTTCCTAATAATACAGCCGAGGCATTAATGTCCGGTTCAATTTCTCCGATCAAATATTTTTTGCCGGAAACAGCGGGAGCGCGCGGAGGCGTACGCTGGCCAACAACGAGCCTTGCTCGAACGAGGTCGAACAGAGATACAAGAAGCTCGCTGTCTATCAAAATTATTAATCTTCCGAGTAATTACGTCGGTACCTCCATCGACGTCTCTTTGCTCTTTCGTGCTGGCCGGCGCGGCCGTTTCCCCGGACTCTCAAAAATGCTCGGAATCTCACGGAGCAAGGGATGCTTAACCCGAGGGAGTTCCGTTGGAAAAGTTGCGAGCGGGTCGTTGCCGGATCCGCGAGAAGGAGGAGAAGGGTCGAGGCAAAAGCCAGGTAAGATGGAGAGAGAGAGAGCAAAGGAAACGGAGGCGGCTTCGGCGTCCGTTAAGGAAGAGAGGCCAGGGGGCCGAGGAAGTGGATGAAGAAACGGGCGCGAAAAGAAGAGCAACTAACGCGAGCTCCTATCCTCTGGATTTTGGAATTTTACGGCCACGTCGTGCGTCCCTGAAGCAAGGCGATGCCGTAGGAACGTACGGTGTTGGACGTGGGGTGGCGAACGGTGCAGGGGGTGACGCTCGCAAGGGTGTGGATCGGGGAGGAAGGAACATGGAGCGTGGAAGAGAGAGGAGAGAGAGAGAGAGAGGAAGGGAAGCACGGAGATAGAGAGGCAACGGGAACCGGATCGCAAGAACTGTACGGGTTGGAAGGAGACAGACAGAGGAGACAACCGGAGTTCTGGCGATGCTCTACGGCGGAGGAGGGTGAGTTACCGAGGACTCAGAGACCTAACCCTCTTTTCTGGACTCACACTCCCGCATCTCGACTCTGCCCCAACCACCTGCACCATCGCTCCTCGCTCCACCGCATTCTACCTACTAGCGCCTTTCCTACCTCCGCTCTCGGCTCCAACCCCTCGTCGTCTCTCTGTACACCCCCGCTCGGAGCCCCACCCCCTTAGAACGCCAGACACGGCACATTGCCCGGAGTGTTGCGTTGTTGCCTTCCGAGGCACCCCGACGTTCAATTTTGTATAACTATCCGGCGTGCATTACGAAAGTTGCCGCGAAACTTTTCCTTCCCTTCGCGCGCGCCCGCGCTGCTTTGCAACGTCACCCTTCCCCACCCCCGCCGCTGCCGCTGGTTCAACCCCCTGACCCAACCCCATCCCCTAACCCCCAGAGTGCGCGCACACCAACCTTCGATTAACTCTCTCCCACGCTTTTCGCGCGATTCATTGAAATTGTTTTTCGCTCGCCGGCTTGCTATGGTCCCGTTCCGCCACTCGTCATTGGATGCGCCTGTTTGCGTCCTGGTTTGAATCTGTTTGGCGCCGGTTTCGGATTTCATGGAGATTGTTGCCCCCACCCACATCCCCGCCCCCTCCGCCACGTCACGCCGCGCGGATCGAGGAGTTCCGAACGAACGGGCGAACGGTATTCGATACTGCTTTTGTTCCGAACGGAATTCCCACTGGCCTTTGATTCCTTGATGCCAGTGACAAGCTTTTTTGTCACAATCAAAGGAATAGATTATTTTCCTGATGAATTTTCGAGGACGGAGTAAGGAGTTGATGTTCGTGACCAAGTTTCGGATCACTGGGAAGTTTTGAGTGTGCACCTCGCGTGTACCAGCGAACGCGCCCGCACCGGAAACCGGCTTGGCTGATGCGAAAAATCAGCTTCTTTTTATGGGTATGAAAGTATGATTGCTCGTTCTACGAAAAATTCGGACTTTCGGGTGATCGGTGTTACGAGCTTTGTAAACCGTATTTTATGGTAACTAATGCACTGCGATGGTATGCAAAATTCAAATTATCTGTGTTTGTTGAAAGGCACAGCAGCTACGTAGGTATTTATCTCCGCTTTTAAAATTTTTAGAGTTCCGAACAATGTAACAGTATTTTTAAATTTCTGAGATGTTAGATTTTCGCTCATTCTTTTTACAATTGTTACACTTTTATTCATTCTTTACAATTGTTACACTTTTATTCATTCTCTCTCTTTACAATTGTTACATTTTTTGTCAGTCTTTACGATTGTTACACCTTTATTCATTCGGTACAATCATTGCATTTTTAAGGTAACAATTAGTATTTAGAAATTTCTGTATTCGAAGAAAATAATGTCCGTTTAACACGCTGTAGAATAGAAAATTATTTTCGTCGATTTTTTCAATAATTAATTTTACATTACACGCGTTCTGCGTGGATAATACCAACGACTTCGAACAATATTATCGTTCGTTGACTTTAATATTTAAGACGCGTTTAACCCTTCGAGGGTGGGGCTGGTGCACTGAGTGCGCCAACGATCGAATTTTAACAAGAAAATTATTTTCACTTTATTACCTCTGATTTATTTTGTGCTCATTTTCAATAAAACATCGTTCTTTTGATAATGTCTGAATTATATTTAGCAATGTACCTACATGGATTTGTCTGAATACCTGATGATATAAAGTCAAAACTGAGTAAAACTGACCCAAAACAGCCTGGCGCACCGAGTGCACCGCCCCCCACCCGAATAAGGACGCGAGATCACCCCACCCACGAAGGGTTAAGATAAACATCTTGTTATTGCATTTTAGGTAGAAAATTCATTTACCTCGAGTTTATTGGTGCGCGCAGGTATATACGTACGCGCGCAATATATTTTTGCAACGAACGTTCTCAAAAGAAAATTTTCACACCCCTTTTTATCTTATTATTTTACGGCTTATTGATCGCCTTTCTAACTGCATCATCTATTACAACGGACTTTGTGTATTACAAGTATATATATAATACCCTCTTCATTTTATTTTATAAGTAATACATGATCAGTGTATGCTAGATACATACATAGAGGTCGTTTCCTATAGTTACCGATTTTCATGTAGCTTTTTATAGCGTAAATCAACTGCAAAACGCACGTTTCAGCACAGCAACTCTTAACTGTACAATATTAAAATTCTATAAATAACATTAAATGTTGAGAAATATGCACGGAGTGCGTGTTATAAACAAATAATTAAATAATGCAATTATTATGTTAGCGAATTTTTAATTGGCTTGTTACTGTTAATATAGAGCATTTAACAAATTTAACTTTATTTAATCGAACTTACGAATCATATTTACATTAAATTCAATTACAGGTAAATCAATTTTAACATTTTAATCAATTTTCATTTAGATCCTTTAATCATTTGATAGCAGCCATGACTAGATCCATTCAACCCTTACGCATAATAAGTTGTTTTTACACATTTTGAAGATATATTTTGGCAATAACGTTCATCTTCTTGTTGGACTGAATACAAATATCGAATCATTTGAATATCAGTTGCCAATTTCAGTTCCGAAGTGGGAATTTACGTTCCGCCATTTAAGGCTGTGCAAATTTGAATAATGCAACATGAATAAATATTGTAGAAGTTAAAAGATATCGAGGAAAGTCATTAAATGAATTGGGGGCTGAAGCAACGTCGGATGTTCTCTTCTTTTCTGTCCTCCAATCAAATCCTGCTCTCTTGTAAAATTTGCGCTTTGTATCATCCAAAGTGGTCCCCACCAACAATTTAATAGTTAAATTAAAAATAACGAACCATGTTGGATGATACAAAGTGTAAATTTCATAGGGATTTGATGGGAGAACAGTAAAAGCTAATTGATCTGAAGGAAGTCTCACATCCAACATTGCTGCAGCCACCATTCCAAATGATCGATTTGATTCAAGTTAGACGACCTCCAATTCCGAATCTACCTGCTAGTAGAAGCGAATTTCTCATGGACGCAGCTAGCAATACCAACAATATCCGCAAGTGCAAATAGTGACCTGCTAAAAAGCTCTTCCTGGACGATCGAGACTCGTGGTTCACCTCGCTGCGCCTCCAACTGGGAGCAATGGAAGGAACAGAGGCTGGCCTATCTCGGTAACCAGCTAGGTCGTCGCGACGACGTCTGCTATTGAAGCTATCATTCACATAAAAATAAAAAAAGGCGCATTGATGACGGCGTCCGATGAGGATGAGACATCGGGATCGTTTCTTCCCGGTGATTCGCGTGCCTGGTAAACAACCGCGGCGGCATCATCGGGCCGCGATATATCGGTCAACGGGTTGCGGATGCATCGAAGGGTTAATCGTGGCCCTAAAGCAAGCCGGCAGCGGCTCCTCGAGTATCGACGCGGTGTGCGTCGACGGTAGCTAGTCGGATGTTCCCTCTCTCCCCCATTAACCCTTTCGACCTAGCAAGAGATGAACCCCCTGGTTCGAGGGAGCCTTAACCCCTCGGAATCAGCTTCATATCCGTGCTCCGTAGCAACCCCCGTTCCTCTCCGCGTTGTCCCCCAACGGTTGCCTCTCTGCCCCCCCCCCCCTTCCCCCCCATTGCAACCATCGATGCACATCATATCCCCCGTTCGTGCACGCACGTGCGCCTCATCGTGTCTGTTCGTACGGTTAAACGCACACTGGCACATCGGCGAGCACCAGCGACGTCGCTGGTGATAGCAACAGCGACAGTGGCAGCGGAACGGTAGCAGCAACAGCAGCAACACCGGTATGAGCTTCCTCGCTGCCAGTGGAGGGTCTTCTGACAGTAAATCGATTGAACGGTATAATTTATACCACCCCCTACTCATCTCACCCTTCGGTTGCCCACCTACGCTGGTATATACACCCCTCTTGCACCGCCTCATCCCACCTTTCTCTCACTCCGATGTACCCCGTGTGCCTGCCTATACCCCGTGCTCACCCCCAATCCTCTTTCTCTCTCTCTCTCTCTCATGCTGGCTCCACTCTCACTCCCCTGGCAGTTTTCCTGAATAGTCATCATGCGAGTATTCTGTCTGTTGGCGGGCGAGTGGGCGAGTGGATAATGGGGAAACCGGCACTGCTGGAGGGCGCCTGAGTGTGTCACCGTGCACGCCGCGCCACGCCACGCCACTGTCCATCTGTGTGCGTGTGTGTGTGCGAGCGCGCGCGCGCGCGTGCTCGATTATAAGTATTTATAGCGTGCCAGTGTATGGGTGTCCGTGAATGCTGGCCATGCCGGAGCTCTATTGCCGCGTGTTTCGCGTGTGTGCGGACAACACCAACGTGCCCGTGTTTGCGGCCTGCCCGCTCTATAATGAGATGCGTCCACGCACCTGTGCGTATGCGTGCGTCCGTGAGTGCGGCCGCGCCGACACACACGTGTCTACCTAGGTCGGCGACTGCGTTCGCTCGCTCGCTCGCTCGCTCGCCATCTCGCTAGTTCGCTCGCTAGCTAGCTGGGGCTAGCTGCGGTCAGAAGCACCGTGAGTGCGGCGAGCTGCGTCGTCGTCACACTTGACCGAAGCCAGGCCTACCCGCCCGCATGCGTGTACGTGCGTGCACGCATCGTACTTCGCCGCGAGAACCGCTGATTGCGGTTAACGGCGGGGCTCTGCGCTGGAAAAACCGCGCTTTACCTTCTACGCCGTCTACCCACACCCTCTCCGAGTCTTCTGCACCCCATCTTTCTCTTTCTCTCTCACTCAGGCTCTCTTCTTCGCGCATTCTTTCTCTCTCCGGCCGAAGATTATTCCCTCCCCGACAAGTTGCGATTGTTGCGAGCCTACGCTCGCTCGATCCTCTCTCCGATCGTTTGTTACCGAGCGCCGCCGGTTCGTCAAAGAAGCAGATTGGAAAACGTTCTGTCCTCGCGCACAGGTGTCGCGGGATCCGCCTCGAGAGATCGATATCACCGCGGGACGGTTTCACTGCCGGACGATTTGTTTCTGCCGCCTTGTGATTCGGTAAGAGGAGCGAGAGCCCTCGGAATCGATGCCGCCCGAGCGCGTCCGCGTGTTGTTTCGGTTTAATTAAGTGGATCGCGGGGTTAGCGGTGGGCTTGATTTGTCGGACGCTGGATCCGTCGGATACCAGGCCGCGGTGTTTAGAATCATTTATGAGCCTGTGTAATTATTTGTTCACGCTTCTCTCCCGCCCAGCGAGAATTCAGTGTTGCAGTTTTATGGTTTGAGGGTTTGTTTCGGACGCCGAGTGACAATTCAGTGGCTCTGCGCATCTAAGGCAGGCGTGTCAAACTCGTTTACTACCAAGGGCATCATTAATCAACTCGAAATTCAGAAGAATCACATTTTTTAAATTAATATTGCTGTTACGCTGTTATGCAAAATCACGGACGCACAGAACACAATATTACAGAAATACATATGACGTACTAAAGTTGTCCTCTTTACAAGTTTACTTCATTTGAATAAAACTATTTCATTTTTGTTTTGAAGAAACTTGGCAACGTTTTTCGGTAACAGAATTTTCAAAGTTTGGTTGAACTTGTTGAGCTGTAATTATTTTTGGAATTGATGTTAATCTGTTAGTCTGGACCTTTCCGCAGTTTTATTATTTTCTATCGTTGAGAATAGTGGTTCGCACATATATGTGCTACCGAACATAGCTAAAATACGTCTAATTGCACATAAAATATTGGGAAATCGGTCGACAGATAAATAATTGTGAGAAACGTGGTAATTCCAACATCCATATATTTTTGTTTCAATACAGGATCACACTGCATTTCGATTAATTCCAGCAGTAAATTATCATCAACAGTTTCAACGTTTTTGGTCAGACCGCAGACTACTTGTCGACGGGCCGCGTGTTTGACATGCCTGATCTCAGATATACTATCACGTGATTATTTAACGGTTGTGTTTCGTTCTTTAAAAAATTAAAAAAAGACGAATGAGGTTATCGAAATAAAAAATATTATGAATAATGTACAATAATGTAAATGTGACAAATGTAAATTAAAATAATTGTGGAACTTTCCAAAATAATTGTGGAACTTGGCATAATAATTGTGGAAATTCGAATAATAATTGTGGAACTTTGCATACCAGTAGAACCAGTTATGCCTACTACAACCCTGTTTTTTCCGTGCTCCAACGGCTGTGTTCTGCACGGAGACATATCATGTAGGGACATTATTTTTTTATGACTGCGTCTACCGCGCCGAGAGTACAATCGAAGCCGAACGTAGAAAAGGACAGAAGCTTCGCTCGGCCGAAATGTATCAGTGTGAACTACTTACTAATCCAATTACAAAACTTCTTTAGTTTTTATTATTTTTCTAAATGGATTTCACCAACTTGTTTCTGGCATTGTTCTGATTAAAATGACACCAAACACGATATAATTTCAACTGTATTTAGTGGTTTAATCGATGATGAAAGTTTCGAACGCAACGAAGAACAGCGTAGGGAAATTCTTTGAACTGTGCTGGCGACGGCGACTGTCCGCGTCTCTTTCTTTCCCATACGCTGTCCTTCCTTGCGCCCGAAACTTTCATCGTCGATTAAATCACTAAATACAGTTGAAATTATATCGTGTTTGGTGTCATTTTAATTAGAAAAATTCCAGAAATAAGTTGGTAAAAGTCCCATAAAAAAATAATGAAAACTAACAATGGAGTGGATAGGCACTGGATAAATTCTGGATAGAAGGTCGCGGAGAAATATCGCGACTCTACTGTAATACAAGAATAGAAAAGTTGATTACAACATTGATGATTGTAACATTGTCACACCTAGAAGATCGTAACTTTTGCGATGTACTCAATAGATCGTACTAAAAATTGGTATTCTGGTAAAAAGATTGTGTCGGTCATATGACCAACGTGCCAGTGGAGGTGTTAATCAGCTGGACATAATGGCGACTGATTTTTTTCGGAATTCCGTTTGATCTTGCCGAACTCTTCGGCGTAATTCGATCGGCGGCGAACAAAGTGCCGCCGTTAGCGTAATAAATAATCGCGGAGGGAGACAAATAATTTATAATACCGACGATAGTGGCCGTTTGACGTGTCAGATTTATTACTTCGTTGCGCGTCCTCGCGCACCGTATGCGCGTACGCGCCCGCGGATCGTTATTATTTGTAATACTCGGGCCACGATGTGTTATCACGTGCGCGCGGTCACTCTCTCTCTCTCTCTCGCTCTCTTTCTCTATATCTTTCTCTCTCTCTCTCTGGCTGGTCTCTGCACAAAATCAACCTGAAAAACGTTGCGGCAACTAAACTGCGAAATGTCGGGGGAGATCCGTGTGTTTTATTACGCGGAGAACCGCATCGACATCTCGTCGACTGTCAACCTGACTGATGACCGATCGAAACTGCGCAACGATACATGTGTCGATTATGAATCTCGATTGCAGGCCCGCCCATTACACGCACGTGCACAGAACGCATCCCCCGGGTGTTTCGCACGTTCAACGCCACGCACTTTCAATGCATATGCTTTTCGACCCACTTTTAGCGATAGGCATCGCGAAAAACCTGCGTTTATTCTGCCCTCGCACCTGTTCCCTTCAGGGAAAGGGCTGGAACTTCTAAGACAGCGGATTTTATGCATTTATGACAAAAAGGCGCAGATGTAATTAAAATCAGTAAACACATTAGCAGAATTGAATAATATTAGGGCCTTGAATAAGTTCTCGCTGTTTCTTTTACAAAATAAGAGATTTATTTAAATTATAAGGAACAAAAAACATTTCATGTATATGTAGTATAGTATATTCGAGTAATTCCTCCAACTTTTCGTCTTCAAATTTTTTCGGTGCGCCAGAACGTTCTTTATCCTCAAGTTCAAATTCATGATTTTTGAAGCGTCGAAACCAGTCTCTGCATGTCGTATCCGACAAAGCATTGTCACCATAAGTCTCAACAAGAATTCTATGTGCTTCAGCTGCAGATTTCTTTTGAATAAAGTAGTGCAATAAAATTCCCCGCAAATACACTTTATTCGGCACATAAGTAGACATTTTCAGAACTAAGAAAAAAATTACTTTGTTTACACTAAAGTGAACTACCATACACTGAAATTTAAGGTTAGATACACTACTGCCTTGCGTGTGTGTTACCATTCGAAATTCCACGAACGGGGTACTGCTACTACCATCTTTGAAGAAACAGCGAGAACTTATTCAAGGTCCTAATAGAAAATAACTAGAATCTCACTAGAAAAATGGCTCGAAACATGGGTTTGCGCGCTTCGGTTGTTGGACCTTACACGAGCATATTTTGAGCTGGGGAGGGCTCATTCTAAAGAGGAAGGTTCGTCACACGCGGCTCTGGTCACATCATGTAAGTCAAAAAGTCTTCTAGAGACAGAAAAATGCATTGAAATCTGCTGGTTTTTTCCTAGATTTTTACTCTACTTTGGGTCCTCATATTATTAGATACAAACGTAAGCTCGTTAAAATCATGACCAGAGCGCAATGTGACGAACCTTCCTCTTTAGAATGCGCCATCACCCAGCTCAAAATATGCTCGTATAATACCCATCGTATATAACCCATGTTTCGAGTCATTTTTCTAGTGAGATTTTAGTTATTATATTTTCTAGTTACAATCCGAGGGTATACTACTCCCTTAAGAAACCCGTCATTCCCAGAGTCGCTGTGTATACGAAGGAAATCAGAACCGTCCCACACACGTCGGTAATCCGTGTGGCACACGGTCGACAGCGGCGAAACTACGAGAGCCGCCCCCGCGTTCGTCTGCAACGAGCAATAACAAGCTCACGGTGGCCGCGTTGGAAAAAAGAATTTGTCGATCGTTTTGAAAATGTTGCGGAACACGGCGATATTGATCCGGCGGCGTGCGTGACGTCAACCACGAATTATTCCCGCGCTTTTCGCCCGCGCTGAAACGGACCGGGTAAAACTGCAGGGCAGCCACCCACCCTCCGATTTCGATGATTTTTGGTTGCGTTATAAATCTCTACATTTTAAACCAACCTTTCTCTTTGCATGACAGTCAGTTCTGTCTATACTTGTACCTATTTGGTAGCGCACGCGTTGGTATTGGTGTCCACTTATCTTCTGTTTAGACACGGGGATCGAGTGAGATTAAGGGTCTCGTGCACAACAGCACATCCGCGACTGCGAGATACGTCTGTTACAATTCGACTGTGGATTTCGTGCATTTATGACAAAGTGAGTAGGCAGAATTCATAATAATAAAACAGTGAAAAAGAGCTTATGATTGTTAATACATTATCTTGAGCCTATTGAAATGATTAAAAGAAGACTTGTAATTAGACTGCGGATCTTTATGCAAAATCAAAATTGCCTCCACCGATTACAAGAAATCGATACTGAATTAAATGTTACAGTAAAGTCGCGTTATTTTGGAAATGGCTGTGTTCTGCACGGAGAAGTAATGCGTAGGGACACTATTTTTTTTTACGAACGAGCACAAACGAAGCCGAACGTGGAAAAGGACAGCATGTAAATACGGATCGCGCGACCGAAGCGTATCGATGTGAACCATTACTAATCCAATTACAAAACTCTTTTGTTTTACCACGTTTTTATTAGCCCGCTTTCTTGTTTGTTTGTTTGTTTGTTCGGTGGCATATTTTGCAATTGATTTTAAACTAACTTCCCGATGAGCTAGAGGCTTGAAATTTTAAACATAGCTCAGAACTGGATGACAATGCATTATTCAAAAAAAAATTTTTTTTAAAGTCTATCCGTTTCGGAGAAATAACAATTAAATTTCATTACTTTTGTTAATGGGATATTCACCAACTTATTTCTGACATTTTACGGATTAAATTGACACCAAACACGATATAATCTCAACTGTATTCAGTGGTTTAATCGACGATGAAAGTTTCGAACGCAACGAAGAACAGCGTATGGGAAATTCTTTGAACTGTACCGGCGACGGCGACTGTCCGCGTTTCTCTCTTTCCCATATGCTGTCCTTCCTTAGGCAAACCTCCAGAAATCGCTGGGTTCGTTAATCCAGCCGAAAAACAACAATCCTCTCCGCTAACCATTCACCAAGGCATTTCCTGGGGGATGGAACAATGGCGCAGCTTTTTTCCCCTGTACCCATGTCCCATTTCCCCCCCATGTAGGTCTATTAAAATTATTAGAAGAAGACTCTCGGTATTATTTAATTATTTCACGCAAGCCGACCATCTTGCTACAAGCAATGCAGTCACTTTTAATTCAGTTGTAACTAGACTGCGGATCTTTAAGCAAAATAAAAAAAATGTCCGTGTCGATTCCAAGACACAGAAGCTAAATAAAGATATCATTCTCCTTTTAATTATTTTATCGAGCTGGAATTAATACGTTTCTTAAACTTTTTTAAATATGTCCACTGCTTTAAATTCTACGTAACAGTTTTTGTTATAAATGGATAAATATTCGTAGTCCAGTTATAACAAACGTTTCTTGCAGTCTGTAGTTGTGCACGGGACAACTACATAAACTACTATAAGAAAATACGTGTTAAATATTTTTCTGAGTTTTATATCATACCAAAATTTCATTAAAATCGGCGTGTTACGGTTGGGTAACTTGCCTCGTAAGACCTTAGAGCACGGTGCTCGTGTTGTAGACTAGTCTGGTCATCGGAGAGGGGGTAAATACACATCTCACCGTGACACCCCTCATCTGGCATCACTGGCAGACGTGCTCTGCCCTGAATGCCTTCGTGCTTTACAATAAGTAGAAACAGTACGTAATGGACAGACGCATCAGTGAAGTTCTCCTCAATCATACGCTTACCTAACGAATACTCGCGATCACATTTAAAGTTTTAAGAATCGAATGAGGTCCCATAAATTTTCTTCTGCTCGTAACGAGTTGTCGGTAGATAGCGAGGCACCCTGTATATCCCTGAGTAAAACAATTTACATGCCGGAAGCTGCATATTCGCGGCAACAGCTACTGTAACCGGAAAATGTGCACTAAAGAAATATTACGATTCGAGTAGGAAACTGCCACGGCTCCGCCCATTCTATGTTCCGTGAAGATCGATGAAAATCCGTGTATCAACGAGTCAATCATTAATAATCGCATTTCATAATTCAGATAAAAGAGAACTGAAAAAATCACAGCAGCACTTCCGTAACTAATTTGTTACATAAAATTACTTCGCGAAAGAAACTGTGTTCACAGCAAATATTTGTTGTTAGACGAACGTGGTCTTTGTCATGTGCATTAACTCGGCAAATATTTGTTCACACTAATTTTCGCTTCTGTATTGCACGATTATTGTAAATGTCAAGTTTCGTTAACTTCTCCAGAACTTGTTTAGTTTTAAAAGTATATTTAAAGACTTTACAGGGTTTTAGAAAGATTCTAGTAAAACATTTTGTAATCTGTAATAATTAAATAAGGAAGTCATTTTGACTGCTTTTCAATTTCAATTAGGAAAACAATTATGTATATAATGACACAGCTTCTTAGAATTTTGTGACTTTTTGTACAACATATAAATGCGTTTATTAATATTTGTAGTTACCTCCCCCCCTCCTTCATTTCCTGTATATATATATATATGTATATATATATATGTATAATAATAATATATATATATAATATATGTATATATAATATTTATATAATATATATATAATATAATAATAATATATATATGTATATATATATATATATATATGTGTTATACCTATATTGCCCAAAGGCAGTCATTTTGACTGCTTGGGAAATATTAAATAATCAAATGACTCTTATTATTGAATTGAGTAAATTTCTTATATGACCAGTTCGGCTCTGTATCGAAATAACAGTACACGATAAATTGTCGATTTGGGCGTATATTTGATAAGTTGCAGTTGTTCAATAAGTATTAGTATGGTCGCGGCATTATTTTTTTTCCTAGTGAAGTAAATTTTGTTGTTGTTAATATTTATTAATACACTGAGAAAAAAAAAGTAGTTACTTCAATAACACGCGTGTTATTGTAGTTTATTTACTTCGGTGAATATCAACGTATTCTTTTCAATAGTATGAAATTTAGAAGCGAATCGTGATGTATTTGAATTGTCTATCACGAAATGATTGAAAATATTATTTGATTAAATACCGTATATTATTATTCGTAATATTTCTTTTTCTCCTTCAATCAGATATGTTGTTAAAAAAATTTGAGGAATGTATTGATTTATACTGGAATTGGTTTGAGGCCATATCTTATTTTTTTGAAAACATTGATGGTCAAGCTATTGGCTTATATGATTGGCGGAAATGAGTTTTGCTATTGAAATTCAATAGTATTAAACATTAAAATAAGTTCGTATGATATTGGCACTATTCAATAGTACATCTTATTGAATCAACATATATTTATTTTGTTCCGACAGGATTTTTTTCTCAGTGTAACTTATTATATAACTGTAAATAATATAAAAAGTAATAAAAATTAATTTTAAACAAATTTCTTTACAGATTAGTAATTCTTTCACAATGCAGTCATTTCGAGTGCTTTTGGGCAATGCAGGTATACACTAAGTTTCAATCTTTCTAGTGTTAAGAAAACAGCTTGGCAAGAAATGCAAGTATATAATGGAGGAATACGAGCAATACTGTTTGAAATAACGTGATAAAAAGCACCCTCGAAAAACGGGCCATTTGTTTCGTCGATAAACGCCCTTTGGAGATTTTGATCCGTTTACGCGCAAATTGCTCCACACCGACGCGCTCTCATAATGCACACTAATTCAATCGTTGCCCTCAGGAATGGGGTTCTAATTGTGCCATGAACTTCGACGGTTGAATTCAACGGATTCGGGCAATACTTTACGGTTGGCACAGATCTCGACTTTCATCGACCCTTCGGCATAGTCTGGCCGCGGCGTGAGGACGCCGCGATTAAAGCGGAAATTTACTGCCCGTTAATAATTAGAGAAAATCGCGGGGAAAGGGGAGGCGCGGTTTGCGCGGCCGTATTTACGCGGTCCGCCCGTTGTCATAACAATCTAATAGTCGTAACTTCTGCTTCGATCATTCCGCTTTAGAATGCCTGGTGTCCTGTTACCGTAAAAGCAACTGTAAAATGTAGCCGAGCTTCCCGCGCGCGCGACGAGATTTGTTTGTCGCGTCGATCGCTTTATTAGGTAAATGTTATGGTCGCCGCGGTATCATACGTCAGGTAAATATCTAAGGAGATCGCAGGAAACTGTTATTTCTCGAGTAGCTCGCCGCCATGCTTCCGTCGTCTAATGCCGAACTTGAAATACGAGGGATCGGCCCCGATCCCCGGCAACAACCATTCGATCAAATCAATTGACGTCATTTGCATGGCGGAGGGAACGTACATCAACCATGCAGGATTTCCCCTTTTTAGAGTAAATCGAGATTTAGGCGCCCCGCGACTACCAGGTCGCGAGTAATAAGTAGATTGCGGATTTGCATGCTAAAATTGTCTGCGTTCATTTCAAGCTGCGGGAGCTACACAGTTCTTTCGGTAATTGTGCATAAAAGGTCCCACCTCACCGATTTTGATAAAATTTAAATATGTATATATTTAATAAGTAATATTTCAGTAATATTTAATAACTAAAATAAGATAAATATTTAAATATAAATTATTAACGAAAAACACGGACTAATCAGACAACAGTGGGTGGAGGATGGAAAGTGTTGATTTTAAGTGGGAACATTATTGATTTTCATATAACATAAAAACTGTTTCTTATTTGAAGTCTTAGACAGGTTATGGACTTTTTGAGATCATATTTCACCTAATGTTGAGTCCCTTTCATTAGGAATTCAATGATTATAATTACTCAAATCATTCAAAGTCGCAGACAGAGAAAACGTATATCAAGAACGATATTCAAAAATCATTTGTTTCCTCAGAAAATCAACCTTATATTTTTAAATATTGCAGTGAATAATAATAATGTTCCATATTTGAAATAATGTGGAATGCAGAGGGTATAAACAGAAGCGCTATATTCGCCGGATCTAAAAAGATACGGGCGCTTTCTTATTATAATCAGTGAAATCTAACCGAATCCATTTCAGTAAGTTACTAAAAGGAATCACGGTGACAAATTAATGAAACCTAA
This sequence comes from Lasioglossum oenotherae, assembly GCA_028455765.1. Lineage (NCBI taxonomy): Eukaryota > Metazoa > Arthropoda > Insecta > Hymenoptera > Halictidae > Lasioglossum > Lasioglossum oenotherae. The sequence continues at coordinate 8,866,868 of CM052285.1, read as the reverse complement.
CGTGGAATTCGTTTTCCAGAGTGCTAAGTTATTCACTTGGGTCAATGAAACAGTTGAATATGTATGAATGATTAATGCCGATCGTGAAAATAGCTCTGGCGCCACATCCGCAGTCGATGAAGTTAGCAAAAATTTCGTCGCCGAAAAAGTTTAATTAAATCGGAAATCGATTGGAATCGTTATTTATCAACAAGCAATCGCGGTGGCGATTGCCGATCCGAAAACACGTAGTGTTTACACTTTAATTTTCGATTACTTTTTTTTTCACTCGAGCATCGAGAACGAGCAGATTGATAAATATTATACATATATTATGGTAACCTATTTAAAACCATGTATCCATGTAACACACTTTTTTTTCTTTTAATTAAATCGGTATAAATGGCCGGCGGAATCCAATATTACTGCATTCGAACTAATTGAGGGGGCACCCTTTTTTTTCAACTGTATCAAAAGTTTAAAAGTCAAATTGGAATAAAAGTTACGTCAGATCAATACACGCGGACCTGGTGACCACTCGGTGGATCCAAACGTGACAGAAACGGAAATTCCAATGGGCGACGCTTCATGAAATTAATCAAATAAACGAGCCAAACATTTTTTCGCGACTACAGTATCCGCGCTCAAGTGCGCGCGTATTTAAATCGATGCAATTTTCGGGAATATGACGGCATCGGTCTGTCAATAGAGCATCTGTTCATGTAGCAATTGCGTGCTGCTTTGATGAAATTAATTTCAGTAAATTATACGAATCAATCCTATTTGGAGTCAACGGGCTTTTTACAAGAACAGAATTATCATTCGTTCAATTTTTAATTATTTAATCATGAAATTTCTTTACTCGTTAAAATTTAACTTACACGATATTCCACCTTCTTGATGGATAAAGAATTAAATGCAATATTTGCCAAAGTAATAATTAGCCAAAGATAATGTTCGAGTTATTATATTGTTTCGATGTACTATTAAACATAGCATATTTTTTACGTAATAAAGTATTTCGTTATAAAAATATTTTATTAAAATTTAATTTATTGGCAAATTTTATTCTTTAGTAACAACTTGCCCCACAAAAAGTTCCGCTTCGCCCAACGACAGATAAATGAAAAAATATAAGAAACCTATTACAATATTTTAGTTTTGAGGTTAGAATTTTCAAATATAATGATGGATATCAATCAGGAAGCCCTTGACGGTCTTTGCGAACAGTTTCATCATTGTGTTAGTCAGGCATTGTGTTTTCAGAAAGGAGGACCTCAGTAAAATTTTTAAAAATGTGAGTAACGACTATATACGGTATATAAAATGGCTTCAAATACCTGGAAACGTGTTGAAATTGTAATTTTTGTTGTATGTCAAAAGTATGGGTGTAAATGGTCTTCTTACTGATTCTTTTTATACAGGGTGAATCGTGTAACGTGACGATCTCAAATAACTTCTAAGTTATTTGTTGTACAAAGGAAATGTTCCAACAAATGTTGCATGATTCCTAGGGGGGCATACAGTGATGCAATCAGATTTTTGCTACTTCGATTTTTTATGAAGATATAGAGGTCACCTTCAGTTTATTAAATAGAGAATGCCTAATATTTTCGATTGAACTCGGATGAAGCACAAAATTCTCCGTAAAAAAGTATTAACCTTCATATATCATACATCTAATAGTTAACGAGATATGATCGATATAATTTCTCATATGTATAATAGCTATTACCTGGACGATAGTACATGCTGGAACTGATACCCTCAATTTGAATAAGTGCATATGGTAAATTATTTCGATAATATATCTCGTTAACTATTAGATTTTTACGCAGAATTTTGTGCTTCATCCGAGTTCAATGAAAAAATATTAGGCATTCTATTTAATAAACTGAAGGTGACCTCTATATCTTGATAAAAGATCGAAGTAACAAAAATCCGATTGCAGCACTGCATCTCCCCCTAGGAACCATGCAAACATTTGTTTGAACATTTTTTTTTCTACAACAAATAACTCACCCTGTATAAGCGACGCCCTAAAATTATAAAACAATGAATAGAATATAAAATATAAATGATCATTTATTAAAGTAAAAGATTTAAAAGTGTCTGGTATATAAATTTAACAATAAACTACTGGTTACAGATGAGAATATACTATTTCTACGTCAGTTCCTTCAAAATCGGAACTTCTAGCCGCGGTCTCCCCTACCATTTTCGACATATCATATTTTTCATTTTACCGAGGCTACGTAATCCCTGATGAGAAACCTCGGTTAATCGAGCCTGAGCACGGAAGCCTCGTGCGATCCGCAGGAAACTTACATCGACACTTTGTTTCGATAAACGAGTGGGTACCGGCGGATGGAAAATTCTAGTTGGGGTTTAAAGCACCACCGACGACGACGGACGCACTACATTGCTCGAGTTTCCCTACCATTTTGATTCCATCGTCAGCTAATAATCTCTTGAGCGTTTCACCCCTGCGAAGCCAGGTGAAACTAGCTGGTGTGGGGTGCTGTAATTATGAATATAAATCGGTGGGCAACGATGGCGGTGTGGTGGGTTGGGCGTGGAAAGGGTGCTCTCGACGAGGGGATGGAACGAGGAGCGTGGAACGAGGATGGAGAAGAGCTGTGGGGCCCAGAGCCCAGGGTGGCGCGGCAGGGGATGAAAATGACGCGATGAATCCGACGTTTGCCGTCTTTTAATTTTAATTAAGGGAAGGACCGGGGCCCTCGCCTCTCTCGCGCTGCGATGGGGATTCATGGAAAAAACAGTTGCGCTGTATCACCGGCGAAGGGTTGACTCAGTGCATTTCTTCTTCTTCTTCGATTTCCGGCGGAGCGACACCCTTCGTGTACCAGCCTCGCGTAATTTTTATTTAACCCAGCCGGGCATTGACAGATACAAGCGAAGTCTTATTCAATCAGGATCCAGCGAACTCCTACGCGTGCAATTATTACTAAAGACCGTAAGCGGCCTGTGGAATGTATGCGGTTATTGCAGCTGCGATTACCTAAATGTGCGCCACTGCAACGGTGCTAAATGTATGCAATATTAGACATATTTTCATAAAAATTTCTGTGTGGTAATATTTACAATCATTCAATTAAATGACAATGTTGCCGGCATGAAATTGTCATTTATGTGAATTGGATCTTCTCAGTAATACTAACCCCTTGCCACTTGTCGACAATTTTCTAAGTTTTATTAACCCTTTGCACTCCTTTGTCGAGCGTGACTTCATATTAGGGAAAGAAAAATATAAATAAAACGGGCTTGATATGGGTAATTTATTATTTAATTTACAACAAAGTTTGAGAGCTATATTCAATGTAATTAGTAGACAGCGGATCTTTATGCAAAATAAAAATGTTTTAATAAGAAATCGAAATTTATTTTCTTTGTCAACATGGATAAAAGGTTAAAGATAATATAACAGAATTTTTAAATTCTTGTAATGTTTTCACCGTTTTAAATTACACCTACTCATTTTTGTTATAAATGCATCAAGATCCGCTGTCTAGTAATTAGTAAACAAAATTGTTGGAAATAAGTAACAGTCAAGGAACTGTCTTTTGAAGTAAATTTTAAATAAAACACTTAAAATAGTAGGGAATTGTTGGCAACAAAATTGAAAAATAGTTCGGAATGCAAAGGGTTAACCCTCATACGCTTTTCGGAGACAGTCGCAGAAAATATCCTAGTCTAATAATTCTCCCATTTTTGTTTTACACTTTAAATCAACAAATTATGTTTCACATTGTTCATTTCAAAGAAATACATCTCACAACGCAGACAAAAAGAGATCAGTAGTTTTACAGTATATAAAAACAGTAAACGGGTAAATTTTCACCTCGAGGAACGTATGAGTTTGTTTCATAATTAATAATAATCAATTAATAATAATTCAATAGATTTTTAGATTAAATATACCGTGATAACAAGTGTTAAGATGGCGTCTTAGAGACATCATTTTGAGAGATTATTTTTAATTTGTCAACATAAACTAATTACATGTAGTAGCTGACCATCTTACATTAATTTTTAAGCAATATAAATAATTTTAAAATACCAAGAAAATGTACCATTTCTTTTTTCTCTTCACTTTCTTCTTTTTTCACAGCCTGGTTTATGATTGTGGATTATGATATACGAGAATGATATAGCGTTTATTAATCACAAATTGTAATTAGGTCATAAAGTAGACAATTGTAGTTGCATAAATCTGCACTACAACGTAGAATGAATATATGTATTTTTTTTATTTAAGCTTACCCTCTAAGTGAGGTTTACACAGCGGAATTGAAAATACAGTGAATGTCGGCAAAGTAAGGTAATAAGTAAATAATTCTTGGTGCAATTAAATAATTCTTTTATTGTCGATGAACTGCGCGCAGTCGTCTATTATTATTTTACACAGTCGGCGAGCATTTGCAAATATTCATCGCAACGGGAAATCAATTTACGTATTGCGGTTGTAAATGGTTTCCTTCCGATGTTCCGACACGAACATTTTAAGGTTGCTTCCGTCGTGGTACTCATCAATAACCTCCTTCCGCCAGTTTTCGAATGCTCTGCAGCATATAATGACTTACCAACAACTCGGGATATTGTGTTTATACACAGATATCAATTTATCATGACTTGTTTGCTGGATAACATTTTTCGATAATAATAAGTGTTCATCGGAGACACGCGTTTCAAATTTCGATGGACTTTTCCACGTTTTATGGTTAATATTTAATCAAACTCAAATCAGTGATCTGAACAGCTTGACACGTACAATGCATGAACAATTATGTTATGTCAGCGTTATAATCTAGTGGCAATTAAATTTCTATTCTAGAACGGAAGTTGGAGATTAATAATTAGCTTGTTGACCGATCATTCTAGTTTCATTCCTGCCGTAAATTCGTAGTCTACTTGCATATCTAATAGTTTCTATACAGGATGTCCCAAAAATGATGTACTACCTCGCAGAGGGTGATTCCCGACATTATTTGAGGTAACTATTTCCTTTGCGAAAATGTTCTCCGTGGCTTTGTTTAGGAGTTATTAAAGAAACTTCAACAATCACATACACTGTTTTGAGTATTTTTACTATTTTAGAATATTTTCTGCCTGGGGAACTTGTGACACACCGACTGTGTGCGTTTATATTAAAAATATTAATATTAATATTAAGCCTAAGCGTTGAATATCTCACATTTAGTATTCCTACACCCAAATAATTCGTTCAACAATGACATTAATTATTTTAACTGAATATATATGTTCTGCCAGGAGTAGTACTCACGACAGACTCTCTCTCTTTCTCTCTCTCTTTCTCTCTCTCTCTGTGTGTGTGTGTGTTCATATTAAAAATATTAATTTTACTATTAAGTACAAGCCTGGAATATTTCATATTTAATATTCCTACGCCCAGATAATTCGTTGAGCAACCACATTAATTATTTTAACTGAATATGTTCTGCCAGGGATAGTACCCATGACACACAGACTGTGTGTTCATATTAAAAATGTTAATTTTACTATAATATTTAATATTCCTACGCCCAAATAATTCGTTCAGCAACCCCATTAATTATTTTAACTGAATATGTTCTGCCTGAGGTACTATACTCACGACACACAGACTGTATTGTTCATATTAATAATATTAATATTACTATTATATAAGCCTAAGCCTTGAATATCTCTCATATTTAATATTACTTCACCCAAATGATTCGTTCAACAAACACATTAATTATTTTCACTGGATATGTTCTTAGAGGGATAGTACTCATGACACACAGACTGTGTGTTCAAGGTTCATATTAAAAATCTTAATAATACTACGACATTGAGCATAAAGCCTAGAATATCTCATATTTAATATTTCATACACCAAATAATTCGTTTAACAATCACACCAACTATTTTAACTGTATATGTTCTTCCAGGGGTAGTACTCATGACACAAAGACTCTGTGTGTTCATATTAAAGATATTAATAATAATATTAAGTCTAAGCCTCAAATATCGCATATTTAATATTCCTACGCCCAAATAATTCGTGCAACAATCACACTAACTATTTGAACTGAATATGTTCTGCCAGGGGTAGTACTCATGACACACAGACAGTTCATATAGAAAATAATAATATTAGTACACAGACTGTGTGTGTTCATATGTAAAATATTCATATTAATACACAGACAGTGTGTTTATATTAAAGATATGAATATTACCATTAAGCCACATTAATTATTTCGACTGAATATTTTCAGCCAGGGTTGGTACTGATGATACCCACACTGTGTGTCCACATAAAAAATATAAATATCATTATCACACAGAATAATAAATATCGAAAATAACCGCGGCCATAGCAAGCCGACCAGGTCAGGGATTCGTCATACAGCGCGCACTGACACACCTGAAAATTTGATAGCATTGTGAATTACCGCGTCGTCGCCATGTTGCTGAACCCGGCGGGAATACGCGTTTCACTTTCTCCGGGGCGACGCTTTCAATCGACCGGTGCTCCAGTTCTTTTTTTCCAATTCAGCATCGCGGTCGCGGCTAGAATTGGCAGATAAATTTTCAGCATCAAAGCCGAACAATGTCTCCTGGCCGTCTTTCCGACATTAAGCCTCGCTCGCTGCGGGCATTATCGCTAACGCGGCTGCAATGTTGGACGGTGTTCAGCTTCTAGGACCGTCGCTGGTCATTGCAACCCCGGCGAAGGAACAACCGGGGGTCAAATGCACCCTCCGCAATGACAAACCCCTTGGCTCGGGCAGGTCGATATGCGGTACGTGCACATGGAGCACTGTGCTGCCCTGCACGAGCAAAATTTCAACGCCAGAAATTCACTGTTACCGGGGAATAAAATAAACCCAGTAACTATCGCCGAATCGTTATTTAGTATCTCACACGCTGCAAGCTATTCAATTTATCGTGGTTTAGTCGCATAAATTATGATTCATCCTATTCTTCTACCAAATTATTCCTCATTTCTTGTTATTCTAAGATAAAGCAAACTTACAAGTGAACTTTTCATATAGTTTATACATTTATGAAAATAAGAATAGGTGTAACTTGAAACAGTAGAAAAACATATGGGACTACAAGTATCGGTATGTCGTCATCAATTTATTCAAATAATTGTGGAGGGAGAAACAAATCAACCCTATTCTTCTAACGAATTATTCCTCATTTCTTGATCCGAGATTAAGCAAACTTACAAGTAAACTTTTCATACATTTTATACATTAAAAAAAAATAAGGATAGGTGTAACTTGAAATAGTAGAAAGACATATGGGACTACAAGTATCGGTACATCGTCATCAATTTATTTAATGTTTTAAAGGATGAAAATGGCGCAGGAAATTATGATCTTGCATAAAGATCTACGTCTTATTAGTCGGATTTATGTTGTTAACCCTTTGCCATGAGATCTCTTCCTTCGTTTCTTCATTTTAATCATTTGAATTTGTTTGTCTTTAATAATTTCACAGAAGAGAGATGTAAATTTTTGTATTTATTGTATGCCCGCATTTTTACTATAATGCTGAAATATTCTCTACAAGCAGATAGAATTTGATTTCGTCTTAAAGGAAAGGCATATCATCCATATTATTTGCTATTATATTGTAACATATATTATTTGTACATGAAATAATTTACTTTGTAATAATATAGAAGAATATATTTACATTTCATATTTAATGCATACTACACCGACATCTCTTATACCACCAATTTCAGCGTCGATCATTGCAAATCGTCACAGCGTTTATGGTAAAATTACATATATGTCATACTCTACATTAATATTCGTCGATCAAATACAGAATATTGAACATATCTGTTGTACAGCATTTATACATTCGCGCGAATATAATTGAAAAAGTGTTTCAAATCTTAACCCTTTGCACTCGGAGCTATTTTAACTGGAAAATTAAATATTTCTTCCGGTCTAGAAATATTTCCATTGGCAATGATTTTTGAAATTTCATGGATATCAAATTGGTATAATACCTCATGCAATACCTAAATGTTTAACAATTGATTAGATACCGATACATTTAATAATGTAAACAATACTTTGAATAATGGTACAGCAATTTTCAGTGGTGCCTCAGAGGGGACAACCGAGTGCAAAGGGTTAAGTTACAATATTTTGCCAACACTATAAGCTAATTTGCTAAAATTACTTTTAGAATACTAACTGAACACGAGAGAGAGAGAGAGAGAGAGGCACACAAACGAAGTCTAGACTGCAGACCTCTGTTTATTTATGGCAAGATCTACTCAATGAATTCCAGCAAAATAAAAACTTGGTAAAAATAGAGCAGAGGTATTTGTACCCTGGTATGAAGTTGATGCAGTTTAGTCAATTAACCCTGGACAATGCGAGTTTGATGAAACGTCCACAGTCCAAAGGTATGTATGTCTAAATAAATACTTTAAATACAGCTTTAAATACATTCTCAAGAGCTAACTTAATTATTTACGTGCAAAGCATTTGATAGTCTATATATTGTATATATAACATATGATATATGTAATGTACATATAATTGATAGTCTAAATATTTAGTTCTTTTATTAAGCTAGCCTAAATATTCATTCCATCTCGTTACGTTTTAAGGTATCACGCGATGCAGTGGAATAGACCGAAAGAAGATGCCACTGACAAAAAACAAAACTCATCGATCTCATGGCTTTGTGAAATCTATCGATACGATAGCCGCTCTAATGCGCCACGCGCATTTTACATGTATGTCACTCTGATTCAAGCGGTCGTGCATTCGATCCAACGCCACCATTCCTCTACCAGGAACCTTTACTATTAATTAACTTAAATATTATAATTACTACAAACGCTATTGTGTTCTCATCGATACGCATTTAATATTGTAACTTTTTTTGGTGGAAAATAAAGAATATTAGTTACAACAGCTATTGTGATCTTCTTTACCCATCCCGTTCATGAATATTCAATAATAGATTAAAGATTGAAATTAGACAAAAATTAATATCATAGTAATAGAGGTTGAAGGAAAATTTGGTGCCACCTCTTTCTCTATCATATTCTCCTAGTAAACATCCGAAAATTGCGGATAATTTTCTGACCGCCCCGAAAATTCAGTAGTGATTTTCGAAAAATTTTCAGCCGTCTGGCTTGACGTTGAGTTGCACTACTGAATTTTTGAAATTCTTCGGGCGTCTGGCTTGACGTTGACTTGTACTACTGAATTTCGGATACCTCCTTCGATATCATGTTCTCCTAATACAAAGTTCAGTTTTCGAGATTTTTGGAAATTTTCCACCGTCTGACTTGACGCCGAGTTGTACTACTTAATTTTCGAAATTTTTCGGGCGTCTGGCTTGATGTTGACTTATACTACTGAAATTCCGGATACCTCCTTCGATATCATGTTCTCCTAATACAAAGTTCAATTTTCGAGATTTTCGGAAATTTTCGACCGTCTGACTTGACGCCGAGTTGCACTACTTAATTTTCGAAATTTTTCGAGCGTCTGACTTGCCGTTGACTTGTACTACTGAAATTTCGGATACCTCCTTCGATATCATGTTCTCCTAATACAAATCGCAATTTTCGAGATTTTCGAAAAATTTTCGGAAATTTTCGACCGTCTGACTTGACGCCGAGTTGTACTACTGAATTTTCGAAATTTTTCGGGCGTCTGCCTTGCCGTTGACTTGTACTACTGAAATCTCCGGATACCTCCTTCGATATCATGTTCTCCTAATACAAAACTCAATTTTCGAGGTTTTCGAAAATTTTTCGAAAAATTGAACTTTGTATTAGGAGAATATGATGTCGAAGGAGGTGGCACAGAAATTCAGTAGTACAAGTCAGCGGCAAGCCAGACGGTCGAAAATTTTCAATAATCGTGAAAATTGATGGTTCGGGAAAAATTGATGGTTCAATAAATAAATACACAGAGAGATACGTTCATTTATAACATTGCCTTTATTTATTCATTGTAGATTCATACATAAAATATTTATATTTCACATGTACATAATTTATATTCTAAACATTTATAACAATAATGTAGACTGGCTCAGAGAGACTCGGCAGCCCTGTGTCAGACTTCTATACTGCAATGCTGTATTACTGCGGACCGTGGTCACCGGCGAGGTGCAGACAATTATATTAGTAGATGATCAGTCCACTGTTATGCTGCTATACCTCGCTTACGCTGTGGCAGGCGATGTGTGAACCTGCTAGCACCATTTGTCGCAAATGTTCGAGGCACTATATGTAGAATCAGTGCCGCTTGACTGGGGAATGGAGGGGAATAAGTTACCCTCTCTCTATCGTTACCGAATAGGTCACGTGACATTGTGATACATCCACGACAGAGACGATCCGTGTCACGTGACCGCGCCTAAGCAGAAGCGTGGAGAAGGTCGTAGCCGGGGAATAGGCGAATGGTAGACAAAGGGAATGACGGAACAATGGCGTCGTAGAAGGGGTAAGATAGAGTGGAAGACAAGTCTTGATCTGGCGACACTGTACACCAGGCATGGACCTCAAACTGCTCGATCCGAATAATATGATCCGAGAAGATCAGAAGAAGAGCCGGGCCAGTTTACTATTCGTGTTATAGTGTGACTTGGGCCTTACGTTGGGCATGATAGTTGAGACTTCGTATCTTTATGCATTTATATTAGACGATTGCATAAGTTCGTGCCTGATTTCCATAGACGTTGCAAACTGTACTGCACGTCGAAGTATCAAAGAAATTATAATTCACCATTCTTTTCGAATTGTAGAAAAGAATAGTGACTATATAATTGATCGATAAAGCTGTATTCTTTAAAATGTAACCATTGAATTTTCTTTTCAAATCGGGCACGAATTTACGCAATCATCTGAAAGGAAAATTAAGCACAGATGAAATTCGAAATTGTCAATATATTATTTCTCCACTCTATTAAAATCATTAAGGGAAGAAATAACATTCAATTTAGTTTCTATTCTCTGCAATCGATGCAGACAATTTTTATTTTGCATAAAGATCCGCAGTATAGTGGCAATTCTAAATGTTGGCCAATAAATACTCAACGAAGGCCCATCAAAATGCCAACAATGACTTTAATATTATACAAAGGACTATTTACTGAAATGTTTTTTAGTGTTAATTTTATAAAAATAAATCTTACTGCTTAAAATCTATTAAGGACGTATGTTATTCATTTCTGTTAAACCGAAATAAAATTCTACTTCTGGTGAGCAAATCTTACACGTTTAGGAAATTATAAACTATAAAGGAAATCATAATGCAACAAGGATGAAATTATAAAGATCCGCAGTCTAGTGACCATTTTAGCAGTTGGCCTACAAATACTGCACCAAAGGACCATCGAAATGTTACCAATGACTTTGATATTATACTTTCTAATGAAACATTTTAGCGTTAACCCCTTGCCGTACCATTTTCTTTACAGTCACAGTGATTAGAACGTCTTCAACCACAAAAATGTCGTAGAAGGGAAAAGAAAATGTACATTTTTTGTATGGCTACACTTATTGTAATGCTTAAATATTGATCACAAGCGAATCTAATTTTATTTCATCCAAAATGAAACGCGTAACATTCATATTTGTTAGACTTTGTTAAAAACGTTCATCACGAGTCAGGCTCGTCAAAATACGGCAAGGGGTGAATTTTATAAAAATGAATCTTGCTGCTTAAAATCTATTAAGAACGTATATCATTCATTTGCGTTACACTGAAATAAAATTCTATTTCTCGCGAGCAAATACATTCCTAGGAAATAATAAACGATAATGAACAAGGGTTGAATTCTAAAGTCGATTTCTAAATTCTGCTACTCTTAAGCTTTCGAGTTTGCGATAATTTTCACTCGGAAAAGGCATCGATGTAGAAAAATATCAACGTGAACTTCTAAGAAATTTCGTCAGAATTTTGTGTTCCGACTGGTCGGTAAAAATGCCAAGCGAAATTCAAAAGTTAAGGGTTGGGACAGGAACGAGCGCCGCAAATATTTCCAAAAGCAACGGCAACTCGTGCAGAATGTCATCGACGAAGATTTCGTGAATGAAAGGAGTAAAACCGAGACGATGGGAGGGGGGGGGGGGGGGGGGCGGTTGTTGCGAAAGGTAGATGAAAAACTCAAAAATGCAACGTACCATCTGCGTGCCGGTGTTCTTGTTCACTGTCCTCGTAAAACTCGGAGGGATGATCCGTTATAAATCCGAGAGAGAAGAAGTTTCCACGCTGATGCCGACGTACTCAATTTCGTTCCACCCCCGCGCGAAGGTGTGTTTAGCGATGGGCGCATAGCGTTTCATGCAAAAGATAAGTACTAAATTTCCTCGAAACACCGCCCCCTAACCTCGCATCCGCGGAGTTTCATTCAATTTACAAAGTTTGACATCTGCTTTTGTGCCGATGCACCGCGGAGAACGACAGGGCGCAAGATGGCGCTGTACTCTTTCATTAGAACATGTCACGAGTCCTTCGGTTGTTCTTTTGACGGACACGCTTCCCGTTTACCACCGCTCGCTGTGGCCCCGAAAACGGATGCTTCACCGCGTGATTATTGCATTTTCTTCTCCTCTTTCTCCCCCTTTTATTCTCTTTACGTCTTATCCATTTATTCTATCACTTTGATTTTTACTTATTCAGCTGTTTATTTATTTCATTAATTTATGGACATGACACAACTCGTTTTTATAAACCCGACGAGACCAAAGTCGTTCAAATAAAAATATACAATGTC
>CM052285.1:8806287-8854003 GCA_028455765.1 Lasioglossum oenotherae | reverse complement strand
GAACCCAAACTTTGGTAATTGGATTAATTTAGTGAGAATTATATCTTGTCAAATTTTCAAAAATTTTGTTGCGTTTTTATATACCTCCAGAACATCCTTAAACAAATGTTTCGAATTGCGACATAATCACACAGAAACAAAGAAATGGACAGTATCTAAAACAGAAATTGCTCTCATCCAAGGAGCGTATTAGCTTTGAATACAAGACTGTCGGTAAGTGGTGAATACAACACTGGTACAATAACAATAACAGTAATAAAGAGCTCTCGATTCGATGCCAGCAAGTGACCAAACAGTTCAGCACACAAGCGTACATCTCGGAAGCATCCGGGTGTTGATCTTGGAACAAAAGCGAGGATGCAGCATCGGCGTCGACCGAAAGGGACCAAGAAAGACTGTGCGCATGGTAAGGAAAACATCGGAAGCAAAGGGTGGAGAGACGTGGCAATAAATAAATGCTCGACAAAATCAGGCCTCACCCCCGTATTTTCACCAACACGCTTCCGCACAGATATTCGTACACTTGTGGTCCGTTTCCATTCTGACCCAACCGCCTCCTGGAACCATCGGCCCCTAACCGTCCGCACTTTATGTGCCGTCAAGGGGGTGAGAAGGAGGCGAGGGGCTGACAGAGGGGGCGGTAGAAGGGCGCCAGGCAACCCTCCTAACTCTCTGGCCCCGGGGGTGAACGTGGGCTGGCTCATGGCTCAGGGACGATGGGCGAAGCCGGGGGGGTAACGCGGGGGTGGCAGAGCTGGAAGCAGGAGGGCTAGGGATATTACGGACAGGACGCCGAGATATCCACCCCTTCGTCCGACCTTCTCGAGGGGCGAGTGTTCGGGGGTGGAAAGGCGCCCGAGAGGCGGCTCAGGGTAGCAATGGCTACGATCCTCTCGCAATCAACAAACAAAAATTGTTACTCGAATTCCTTGTTCCTTTTCGTTCACACCCCTCGATCAAGTGACAGCACGCTCTATCTTTAATTTCTCGAGGGATAGAAGTTACATATGGAACACACGGTGTTGTCATTGTTACGGGAAGACGGAACCTGAAGTTTATTTCGTTGGCTGCCTGAACAAGCAGAAGAAGAACAGAAATCCTGAAGAATGATAGCTTATTTAATATTTAACACTCAACCTACCGATCATCAAAAGTGACTGATGTGTATAGTATTATAAAAATAACAAGGTTAAATTTCATCAGATAATATATTCAATTAATTACCATGAAAACACCTTTACAATTTCAATGAATGTCAAATAAAAAATCTAAAATGGGTCATTTGACCCCTCGTGGTAGGTTTAGTGTTAACTATTTAATTATTCACTTTTTATACCAAAAATTGTGGAGTGTAACAGCTGACCTATTTAAACTTTATGTTACAGTATTGATGGGGTTTAGAAAAATCGAGAAGTTACAATTTTTACATGTTACTGGATATGATGCAATCAATTTGCAAATGAGAATTTTTTTTGGCTCTTCTTTTGGTAGTGTCGTCAAATCAAGACTATTGTCCCCACTGTACCTTCCCCTTCGACGCGCTATTCCACCACTCTTCAGCCACTGCTCGCTCACGTGTGCATGTGTCACGTGATGTCACGTAATGTTACGTGACTAATTCAGTACTGGCAGAGAGAGGGTAACTTTTCCCCCTCAGTTCGTGCTCCCTCCCCTCATCTGACGAATCTGTTGCAAAGTAAGTAACATAAGGGAATTTTAAATGTTACCATTTATAATGGGTGTGTGTAAAAATAATTCAGAATGTTAATTCTTCGTCTGCGCCATCCAAAATAATAAAATTATTACATACATATGAATTAAAATAAGAGTTCCCAAACATTTTTATCTGATCCTTTACGTCGTCCTCCACTCTACCTTCAGCCCTTAGCAGTTTCAGTCAAAGTGGTCCGGGCATAAGGATATTTTTTAAGTTTCGGGAATAATTCATGAGAATGTGAATTGGTGAAAACGGCAGTAGGGTTGCGTCTCTTGGAAAAATGGTAAATGTTTGAAACTAGAAATGGCTTATACCCTTCTCTAGGTTGGCAACAGAGCAGAGTGATGCGGTGTTCCGAAACTCCGTGGTCCTCTTCGTCTTCCAAACACCCTGCCACCCTATAGCCAGCACCCACAAACACAGAGAGAACTCGAACACATATACAGGAACGCGCACCGCTCTGACGTGCAGCACGGTTTTAGCTCAAGATGGAATGCTCGTACCATTTCTCCGTGAGTACACTCGGGGAGGGTGAAAATGTTTTCTGTCCTTCCTTTCGGCCAAGTGATATCTTCGTCATCGAAGAAATATGGATTTTTTCCGTACCTCGGGAATTACACCTTTCTGTGGCATCATTAACGTTGCTGCTCGATGAGTCACCCCCGTTAGCTATCATGCGCTTTGATGCTTCGGTGCGATTGTAGTTTTACGTTGGATCTTCGACTGGTCTTCTCGTTTCCTTTATCGCAGCGATTCTGTTTGGTGGTTTGGATGAATTCTGCGATAACACTAATGATATGAAGCTAATTAGAACACTTGATTGTTATTAGTAGACTGTGGATGCTTACGCAATTTTCAATTTTTGCAGACGAATTTTGAGAAAGTGGAATGAAATAGAATCTTATTTCCAGTGGTAGGGTGAAATAAAACCTAATTTTTTCATTCAAGCAATGAACATCAATCAATAAAATATTTTCCATTTTGCTCGATGATCTTTTGCCATCATTTATCTTTTGGCAAAAGATCATTGAACAAAATGGAAAATATTTTATTGATTGAAGTTCATTGCTTGAATTAAAAAATGAGGTTTTATTCCATCTTAAAATACCGAAATTACTTTCTTGCCAACCCAACAGATTCTGTCGAATTTTATATTCTACTCTTTCTTGAACATTTTCAGCAGCCATTTGTGCATTTGAGCATTTAGATTTTTATGCTGCTTCGAAAGTTAATGTGCACTTCTCTTGCTAAAGGGTTGAGAAGGTTTCAAGAAAACGAACATCGTTTCATACCTTTATGATTGCATGCTTAGTGACATTTTGCTACATCCAACACTTGGTGATTTCTTATTTACATGTATACATGTAATTCTTATTTCTTATTTACATGTATACATGTAATTCTGATTTCTTATTTCCATGTATACATGTATTTCTTATTTCTTATTTACATGGATACATGTAATTCTTATTTCTTATTTACATGTAAACATGTAATTCTTATTTCTTACTTACATGCATAGCGCAATAAATAATTATAACTTTCCGAATGTTGATCCACAAAGAACTGCTATTGAAGAAAAGACAACGCGTGTCTCTCGTGGACTTAATGTCCCCTAAATTAAGCAGAGTAGGTGCGAAGTGCTCGAAGCTGCTAAAGTCCTCCCTTACCACTTCAACCCTTCACTCCATTGAAATCTCTGAAGGTACCTCGGTGTGCCTAATCATTCTTTAAAGTTTCACCCTGGCGTTAATTAGCCGAAGAGCCGAAGCAAGGAACTAAAGAGATTAAAAAATCCGTGGAGGAAGTTTACCCAGCAATCTTTGTACGGTGTGCATCATTTATCCGTGCTGTCATCGGTTAATTAAGTACCCCCAAAATCATGCTCTACTGATACGATGATATCGAGAGAATCATGTGTCGCAAATATTGAGTTTGATTGTATGCACGATTCGTAGATCTGTTTAAATCTAATTATCGAAAGCCAACAGGGTTCTTCATTAATCAGAAATAACTTCCATTTTCATTTGTACGGTTTACATCGGGTCAGAACATTCTGCAATTAATACTCATCCATTACACGTTCTCAATCGTTATCAGAGTAGGTAATCGTTGTGCAGTTCGAACGTTTTCATTGTTGCTGTCGATTCTTTATTATTCATTAATTTTTCAATACCTGTGGCGGAAGTTAATTGCATGCCAATGCACTGGAGTCGATATTTGCAACGTTAAGAATGATCGTGTAGACAAATTCGCTTGCAGAGGTGCGAACAGTTAATTGTGTTTATTATTCATCTTCCAGAGTGCTATCAAAATTTTTATTTGTCATACACTGCTGACATTAATTAATTAACACTATTTATTTGTGTAGAATAATTTAGAGTTTCAGATATTATTGTACTGCCGAAATGACCTCGTATTATGTCTCGGTGTTGTGCATGATTAGAGTAACAATAATGTCAAGTGTTATACATTGAAAGTGTAAACTACGAATTTTTATTACTGTACTTCGTTTTTCAAAAACATTCATAAAATTTTAAGATTGATCAGGAAGACGAACAAGCGGAATTTGTTCGACATTGATTGTTTACACGAATTAAATGCACTTAACCTAACTTTCTCTGTGCAATGCCACACATAGTTCGATGCTATTGTTTCAATGAAAATATTCTACCCCTCATTTCCTAAATGCAGTGAGAGAAAATACTATCTAACTACTTCTGAGTCGTTACTATACCAGTACAATGTTCAATTAAAAATTATTCGTGTCAGTAATAAGTTACACAAGATCTATTTTTTTAATTATTACAAAACATGTATGATTTAAGTTATTTTTGATTTTACGCTGATGACGTTTATTTAGGTAAGCCAGATTGCTCTAAACGCGGGAAGCTGCTTAGCCCGATAATAAGTGATAAGTTCGCCCCGGGTGTAATTAGTGGGCGCAGAGATAACCCGAAACTGTCTGAAAGAAAATATCCTCTAATTGCCGTGGGGGGGGGGGGTCGGTGGATAAGCAAGCAATCGAAGAAGAATACCGCATTGTGGCCGCTAATGGGGCGCTGCGGTCCTTATTAATTTTGACACTTTCGACTTCCCCCGCAGCAGAGCCCACATACAGAGACGACCCTCGTCCTTGTTATCGACAGTGCGGCTGCATCTAGCCTGTTCCTTTTTCGTCTTCATCCCCCGATCCCTTTGAACGGTGGAACAGCAAAGAAGAGAGGGACAGACTGCTGGTGAGCCGGCCGGGCTGAACGGAGAGAGAGGATCTCAGCGAAAATACATCGTCGTTGTATATCTTCCTTGACCGTCAGGGGCATAACTCTAGGATGAGTCAGTGCTTCTTGGACCGCACTGGACCCACCCTCGGTCTTCTTCCACCTCTATGCCCGACCCTGCTACCAACTTTGCCGCCCTCTTCTCGCCTACCACCCCCTGGAGCCATCAGAGTAGAAGAGCGGAGCAACCCTCTGGCCTGAACCTTCATCAACGGATCTACCGACCCCACCTTTATCAAGAACCCCCAGTCCTGGGAACCCCTTTCGTTCCCTTCACCCCTTCGCTCCCTCCCACCTTTCCCTATCACTATTCCTGTATTTCACTGCTACCCCGCTCGCGCGCGTTTACCACATTCTTTCGCCCTCCGACGACTTCACGTTTCTCTTGGTTCCTCTTTCGCTGGCAGCCTCTCCTCCGCTTTGCGCTTCTTCCACTCGTCCTCTCCATCCACCTCCCGACGTCCACCCACCGTGCCACCCCCACACCCCCGTTTTGCTCCGGTTGCCGTTCCACCTCGCCTCGTGCTCTTCTGCTTCTCCATTAAAGCCCTGCGCCCTGTTTCACCCCTCAGACTCTAGATTAACGGAACCCTCGCCCCTCCGTTACCGGGGAAAAGGGAGTCACCTCGACACACCTAGCCCCGGGAAGGTGTCGTCGCACGGATCGCAAGATAAAGTACGAAGCACAAGTTGAATATAGATGCATCGGGTACACCTCTTAATTTTTTAATCCCCTTTAGAGGACGCGCACCGTGTAATCTCGGCTAACGAAGTTGGGGATGTTTCCGCCAAGACTCAGACGAGGCTCCTACCATCCCGGCAGACACGCTAACCCTTCCACCGGCTTTTAATATCTTCGGGAATGATAAAATACATTAATTTATGGTTATTTAACGCTGCCGCGCCGCTCCTCCGCGTCCCCCTCGCCTACGCGCGCCGCATACTCGTCAGTAAATTGTCGATGTTTATGCGAGATCACGGCTTCAGATATTAGTTCAGGGGTAATTTTTCTGTGCTCGTAATTACTGTGGCTTTTTGAATGATTTCAATGGTCCCAGACATGCGAATTAATTGTTTGTTCGGATTTGTGAATAGTTGACTGGACACTGCGAAATACGAGAAGGTTGAAACTCTCAGCATCATACATCTTAGCTTTTCAATTTTTATTTTGTCAACCTTAATTAAGAATTAGGAACTAAGAACCCTGATAAGAATTTTATAAGCTGTGAATATATGGAAATGAGTAACCAATTTTTAACAATGGCAAACTTTAGTATAATTATTAGTAACCTGCGGATTTTATATGGATTTATAAGAAAAATGAATAGGTGAAACACAAAACAGTATAAACAATTGAAGAACTTATTATTATTTGTATGTTATTACCGATCTATCAGGCGTATTAAGAAGGGAAATCAATTTTTATTTTACTCCAGTTTGTTGCAATTAAGGTTGAAAGTTATTAATGTATAGTTTGTAGGTAATCAAATATTACAAGCATTTTTCCCCAATTATGATTTAATTATGAGAAAATTAAATTACAGGTTCGATGGAAATTTTGTTGCACCAACTATAATTTATAATTATATGGAAATGTTATTCAGTGGCTTTTTAAAATAATTTCAAGGAAATGGAGTAAATAAATTTCATATTTGACTAACTTTTACGCAAATTTAAATTGTGTAAGGATTTATTTAAGCTACGTGAAAATTTTGTTTATCAAAAATTTAATAAAATACATATTAATTTGCTTTTCATATAGATTTAAATGAATTTAATAATACTAATAAGCAAAATTGATGTTTCGTGATGTACTTTATTAGTTTCTTCAAAGGTATTAAAGAAGTTTTAAAATGAAATCTGAATATATTCAATCCTGTTGTAATGGGACAAATCCTAGTCCTAGTGTTCAATTCATTAAAAAATTTTTTAAATGTTCTAATTAATCAATCCCTAGCACTTTTGAACATATTCGTGCATGTATGTCTTCATTATCCGGAATTATGGTTCACAGACGTTAAAATACTTACGAAATGAGTGAGTAGAAGCGAACTGTTGCGAACAGGAAATGAAAAATGGAGGTGTCGTTGATAGGCAACGTTCTACCGCGTGAATCAGTATTTTCGGTTCAAGGAAAATCGATCGAAGAGTTTTTCGCCAGCGATGTGTGGTTAAGAAGGGTTATACTGGTTCGTCAGAAGTCTTAAGGGGCCCGGCACAGTGTAGCGGAGCGTCCCTAAAAGCGCTTTTAACGCCGGCCCGCGAACAAAAGTGTGACGCTGCCTGTCCGACACATTTTCGGAAGAGTCGTTTCAATCAGAAACCTAATATTCTTTTCCAATTTCGAGCCAATCGATCCGGCGGTCTGGTTGAAATTCCCTTTGCCACACGTTCCCAATCCACACACATCCACAGTGCACACGATAAATCGATAGCCACCAACGCGTATGCGCGGTCGCACACATTCCACGTGAAACGTAACTAATTACCGATGCCGTTATTGTAAAAGTAATCGTTCGTTACCGCGCGGCAAGCTATTCTAAATATCAGTGAAACGCCCGAAATGTCGACTCGGATACATCGACGCGAGGCGCGCGCGGTCGCGCGAGATCCACGGACCCGATGGTTATCTGATCCGAGCTGTGTCTAGCCTATAATTAAAAAAGTTTCATCGATTGCTGGATCTTGCTGCCGGGAAGGAACCAGATTTAATGAACACGGCCTGATGAACTAATGGTCTCTGAAATATTCGATTCCTCAACTCGACGAACCATTGCGCTTTTGTTTACCGAGTTTGCAGCCTCAGGTTGCGCAAAACAATTTCACTTGTCAAAGAACTACTTACGAACACATCATTAAGGGTTGTTAATCTACAGGGTGTTTCTTTCATTCTGACCAGGGTCCAAAAGTAACAGTTATTCTAAAATTTTCTACAATAAAAATCATGAATAAAAAGTTGATTATTATTGAAATTTAAGATAATATATACAAAATATAAAGAAAAAAATTCGAAGAACAAAATGATTAAAAAATATCGATTTTTATCCTTTTTGGTTTCAAATAATTGGATCCTCCTCGATAACTGTTATCGGTAAAGAAAAACTGTTCGATTGCTCAAAGAAGTTATCGATGAGTGAAGTTCATTTCGATCACTCATAACAGTTATCAATGAGAGAAATTAATTTATATCGCTCATAACAGTTATCGATGAGAGAAATTAATTTATATCGCTCATAACAGTTATCGATGATCCAATTTCTTTTCACTTGTTCATAGTAATGATTGATGAGAAAATTCATTTTGGTTGCTTATTTAATTATTGAGTTGTCTACTCTTTTTCGGATGGAGCAGATAACATTTTACCAGCAACAAAACGTCGGAAGCGTGTTTTTAAAATAGGAGAAACAAATGAACAAAATAGGGATTATACATCGGTATTGAAACGGAGTGAGTAGATAACATCCGATGAAAATTTTTTTACGGACTGAGACCTAATTTTCCTTTCATAGTTGGAAAACATAATATATTTGCAAGAGTATGTGGAAGTTAACCACACTATGGAACATCGACATTTTAATCTATTTATTAGAATGGGACGTTTCGAAAAACCAGTATAAAAACACAACGGTTCAAGATTTCATTACATTTACTATTATAACAATTTAGGAGATAGAATAGCGTTATTTAGCACGATCATGTCGCAGTGACCGTTCAATATGGCGTCTATTGGTTACCACACACAATGTACTACGTATTTGGTCTACCGTAGTATTGATGAATCCAATAGAACATTCCAGGCTATACTCCTACTATACTCCAACTTTTTGGATGTTCGGTAACACCAATACTGAATTTGTTGCAATCTCAGACTATATAAATAATAGAAAGAAATGCAAATGAATATCTCATTAATAACATAAGTACATGGAACAATAGTGTTGATGGATCCAATTCAACATTCCAAGCAAACTTCTTGGATGTTCGGTAACACCAATACTGAATTTGTTTCAAACTTAGACTATATAAATAATAGAAAGAAATGTAAATGAATATCTCATTAATAACATAAGTACATGGAACAATAGTGTTGATGGATCAAATTGAACATTCCAAGTAAACTTCTTGGATGTTCGGTAACACCAATACTGAATTTGTTTCAAACTTAGACTATATAAATAATAGAAAGAAATGCAAATGAATATCTCATTAATAACATAAGTACATGGAACAATAGTGTTGATGGATCCAATTGAACATTCCAAGTAAACTTCTTGGATGTTCGGTAACACCAATACAGAATTTGTTGCAAACTTAGACTATATAAATAATCCGAACAAATGGAAATGAATATTTCATTAATAACATAAGTACATGGAACAATATTGTTGATGGATCCAATTGAACATTCCAAGTAAACTTCTTGGTTGTTCGGTAACACCAATACAGAATATGTTGCGAACTTATGCGATGTAAAGAACAGAAAGAAATGCAAATAAATATTTCATTAACCCTTTGCACTCGGTTGTCCCCTCTGATACACCACTAAAAATGGCTGTACCATTATTTAAAGTGTTGTTTACCTTTATATTTAATATATCGGTATCTAATCAATTACTAAACATTTAGGTATTGTATGAAGTATTATACCAATTTTATATCCATAAAATTTCAAAAATCATAGGGAATGGAAATATTCTAGATCAGAGGAAATGTTTAATTTTCTAGTTAAAATAGCTCCGAGTATGTATAATGTATCCAAGTATGTATAACGACTATAAAATGGCTTCGAGTACTTTTGAGAAATTGTAATTCTTATTATATAATATATTAAAAGTATGGCTGTAAATGGTCTTTTTACCGATTCGTTTATTTAAGCGACGCCCTAGAATTAGAAAAGAATGAATAGAATATGAAATATAAATGATCATTTATTAAATAAGTGCGAAATTTACGTAAAAATTTAAAAGTGTCCATAATTAATCCTACTAGTGTATATAATTTTTTAACGATTTTTTACTATGAAAATCGGACAAGAACGTGTGCAATAATCTAATAAATAAATAAACATCTTTGGAAATAAATAAATGTACAAAAATTGTACTCGCAAAGTACAAGATAACACATGTACGACGCCGTTGGCGAACGTGTTAATACCCGTAATTCAGCGAGAAAAAAATAACTATTCGATGCAAGGGTGTGTTTCCGGGTCAAGCCGAGGCTCGCGTGGAGCGGAGGTTAATTACTCGCCGAAAAACGTGGAATCGCAACATTTTCACGATCCGTTAATCACACGGCCGTCAATCACCGGGCTTCCAACAAAAGCACACGAATTCATGAATCACCGGTTGCCGGGAACGTCTATTCAGTGCCGCGACCCGCCCTAAGCTCGCCCCGTAGCCCATTAAAATTTCCGCGACACACGCGTGACACACCGGCGCGCAGCGTCACTTGGCGTTCCGTCGCGCCGCACCTCTCCGCGCGGCGTCGCGTCGCGTCAGGTCGCGTCGACGACCTACATTCGTAGGTGGCGGATTATCGAGAACTCGAGGTAGGAGGTAGACGGGGGTGAAGTCCGGGGTTGTAGGGGTACTCGTCGTCGTCGACGGAGTAGTTGTGACGGTAGTCCAGAAGCACTAGATCTCTCAGTCCTGAACATAGTGATAGCACGCGTCTGCTATCTTTAATATTTTAAGTGTCATTAACACTAGAACTACCAAGACCAGTCAAAATTACTGGTTTTACCATTTCAGTTTAAAATTCCTACTTCATGTTATATTTTTTTCCCGCAATGATGTAATGACTTATACAGCGATAACACTGTCCAACGCCAAATTTGTTTCCTAATTAGTAGGGATGTGCGAGAGCTCGAAATATCGGGTCGGGACGGGTACCCGAAAATTTCGAGATCCTCGAATTTATCGGGATTCCCGAAAATTTCCCGGATTTCCCGAGTTAATTTTGAAATTCACCGCTAACCCCGCCTCCCAATTCCAAAAAAAAAAATAGAATCTCAAACTAGGCTTGTAGTAGGACCGATTGAGGCCCCCTTTTACCAAACAATGTGACCTCAAAATGAGCTTCGAGTGGACCAATTGAAACTCCCATTATTCCCAAAAAAAGGGATCTCAAATTAAGCTTGTAGTGGATAGATTGAAGTTTGATGCGTGCCGGATATCGGTGTCTTAGTCTCAGACATCCTTATTGTTCCTTCGGATGAGTTTGCACAAGCCCCCATATAAGTGTCCGCATTCGGACCCGGCTGCTTAACCTAGACGCTTAATTGTACACCACTTTACACGCCGCAGGAAGACAGGCATCAGGAAGAGAGAGAGACAGAGAGGGAGAGGGAAGTATTGTAGAAAGAGAAGCGAGATCAAGCGCGGGAGGAGGCGGGAAATGAGAGTGTCCGTCTCGGTCGCGCGATCCGCGAAGGTCGCGGCGACTCGGCCGGTAGAAATTCCCGAGCGGAGTCGTACTTTTCATATGTAGCGCACGAGAGTCGGCGTTTTTATCAAGACCAGCTCGTCCTTCCCGGTGCGGAGAGCAGCGAAACGTATCGCCATTCTTCTCGTCGGTTTCCATCGGGAAGCGAGCGAGTGAACGAGCAAGAAAGCGAACGCCGAGAGGCAGAGCTTCGTCCTCCTCGTCCGGGAGGGAAAGGCAGCTGCGAGAGGGTGGATTTCACATGGATTTCGCACGTTTCAATGGAACAAGGCACGCTGATGTCAACCTACCTGCGTTGGTTGGGTTCAACGCACCTCTAAAGCAACCACACCTCTACCCACCCTCGTGGAACGTTCACCACCTTCCCCTCTATTTCACCCTCGTCGACCGACCTCGCCACCTACCTACACTGCCTACCTACCCTGCTGCCACCCTACCACCCTCGTCGAGCGACCTCCATCCCTGTGAACCCTCTAACCACTCTACAGCCGACCCTATCTACTCGCGCGCGGGTGGGCGAGCGAGCTAGGGAGAGAGAGAGGGAGAGAGAGAACGCTCGCGAGCCCACGCGGTTCTACATAGGTCCATGTAGCCAACCAGTCCATGTACCGTTTGGTTACATAGGCGTCTGGTATATAAGCGAGTATGGTATCAAAATGGACGCTAGCTACAGTGGTAGATATAGTGGTAGATACAGCGGTAGATATAGATACGCGGGGATAGGCCACGGGGGCGGGCGAACAGGGACACGGGGGGCCCCGTGGGCTGGTATGCGTGATAGCACGGCTTCGGTATCTGTTATAACGCGTGGACGCATATGCGCGGATCCGTAGGTGAATGCACGTCGGTCCACGTACAGACCCCGGACCGACGCACGCAGCGGCGCGAAGTGTGTGCGACCACAGATACGAGAGAGGACAGGGAGAGAGAGAGAGAGAGAGAGAGAGAGAGAGAGAGAGGGCCTGAGCCGGGGGTATCGTCGACTGGGTTGATTGTAAACGCAGAATTAGGCTTCGGCCTACCGTGGGAACACGGGTTCGCGCTGATAATCACAGGTAACGATGCATCGCCATGAAATTGGGCTCCTGTCCAGGACTCCGCGCCCCGGCCCTAAAGGGACTTTGAAATATGGTCATGGCTCGCCGGATACATGACGCAACGAGACGATGGGAACGAGAGACGGTCACTGCTAAGACGTACAGCTGTTACTTACGAGATGCTCTAGTACCTGGGTCACCCCGGGAGGTAACCGGGTAAACAAAAATGACCTTGGTGCGCGCGTAAACAAACGTTAGCCGCGTACCCGGGTGTCTCATGAGTAGACAACGGATTTTATGCATTTATGACAACAATGAGTAGGTGTAATTTAAAACTATTACTCCCTCTTCTGTCCCGTAATAATAGCAGCAAGTGAATATTTAAACGGGAATTATTGGCGAATGCAGCTGTAACTTATGTTGTAGCGCAAAATTGAGAAGCCTTCGATCAAAATCAATGATTCATGACATCTGTCAGTTGTTTTGACACATCTTTCAATCTTTAGGTTAACCTAATTATTACGAATTATATCTTTTTTGCTAGTTTCATTCGATGATCGAAATCAATTGTTTTATTTCAGATAAACATCAACCCATTGTAAAAGTAAGATGAAAAAAACGAGTTATGCTGGAAGCAATGAAGAACGATGGCTCCAATAATTGCAGGTTTAAAATGCAGCAACGAAATTATTGAAAAATCCAGAGAGACAGAATCAATCTGAATATTTTTAATTTATTGTTTAATGTAATCTAGTTGTTTGATAATAAAAATGTTGTGTTCTATATATATTTTCTTCTGCTACTATTAGTATGGGACAGAGGGAGTACATTATTTCCAACATATTAAACACATTAACATTATGAAAAATCTATGTTACATGGTTAAACACTTTTTAATGGAACCTTCAATAGCAACAGCAATTTTTATTGTGAACTATCAAGTCACCCTCAACAACGTCATCTAATAGTTGCATTTAAGATTGCAACGTGAAAGAAAACTTCTATGCTTTCTTTTGGTACAGCACAATTATTGAAAATTCTATTAACCCCTTGCCCTATTCATTTTACGGTTTCAGTGATCAGAACCTTTTTTGTAGATCGTAATTTCCTAAAAAAGGAGAATATTGATATAAATTGTATGTCTATATGTTCTCCAATAGCTGTATATTAACAAAACCAAAACAGAATTTAACTGGAACTGGACAATTTTGACCGGTGGTGGTAGTTTAGTGTTAATTAATGTATAAAAAATAGTTACATAAAGTTGATTTAAAGGGGATATTGTGCAAAGAATGAATAATTAAGGATTCGTAATTTGTCATATTTCAAAAGCTTCACGTAAACACATTAAGTAAAATCAACTAAAATGAAGTATGAATTACAAAATGTCGAACCACATTCCCCACCTTGCCACCTAAAAATGGTGAATTAAATTTTAACGATTGCCAATCTGTATGTATGTATCGTGTGGGAAAAATGCTTACTTCCAATTGGTTTTTGCTCAGTTTGCTACACGGGAATGCCGTTTGAACCACGTGATTTCCAAGTACATTGTAGAACCGATGCAATTAATCTTCTTTACCACGGTTCGGAAAGTTCCTTTGCACGCTACAAAGAAAACGCTCATCTGTTTCTTTATAATTTTCCGAGCGCTCCGCATGCCACACTAATTCCAGGCAAGCACGAGGGTGCGTAATTCAACTGTAATACCTAACGGTGGCAAGGAGTAGAGGGCTGGATGCGTGTACAGGATTGAGTAGCGTTACGTGGGGTGAACCGACGCGAACAAATATATTAAGACAAGCGCACGAGACCCTTTCAATTTGACGTTTATTATATTTTTGTAATGCCGCAAATATTCCCACCCCTTTCAACTCTCGCGGATTTTTATCTTTTATTTATCGTCAAAACGCTCAAACCGGCCGTTTACAAAGGAAAAATCGCATGAATTTCGAAATTCCGCGATAGAGATCGGCCACTTATGGAGAAAAAAATACCCGCGAACTGCTCCTCGTACTCGTGATTTTCCGATTTACGCATTTCCTCGATTTCGCGATCGCTCCGCGAGTGCGTAATTCAAATGCACACAGGATTGAGATCTCGCATCGACGGATTCATGATGGGCACTGATAAGCTCTCTATGAAACGTATTTCGAAATACGTTTGACGCTGTCCGTACACTGCTACCCTTAAAAATAGTGAATATGCTGTAATGGCACACACAAAGTTTGTATTATTTTCTTAAACCGGTACGAGAACCTCGTGTTTCTATTTTTTACCAGATTGAAAAGGTAACCCTTTCGACTCGAAGCTGATTCTAGAATTCGAACATCATATATCTAAAATCTTTTTTGTTTAAAAATAATTTTCGGCGTCAATCTTGGGAAATTATTGAACCCGTAAATTTAAAAAATGATGCAACTTTGCACACAAGTATTATAGAATAGGTTATGCCTGAAACAGCCCTATTTATGTCGTGCTACTGATGGCATTAAAGGGGTGAAATCAACCCTTGATCAAATTTCAATATTTTCGTATTCGTGAAATATGTTATTCAAATGATGTTAACAAGAAGTTGAAACAAAAATTGCATGGGATTATTGTGTCCATTAAACTGTGCAAAAAAATTGTTTTTAATGCATTTCTCAAAATAAAAAAAAAATGAAAAAAACAAACATGTTTCAAAAATACGTAGCTCGTGTAATTTGGACTTGGAAAAAAATTAGTTCATGCACTCCAAATTCCCATAAATATGTGTGCAAAGTTCTAATAAGAAAAGACTAATCTCTCCTCTGAAAAAATTTCTAGAACTTTGTGAAGAAAACGTGAGAAGAAGAACATAAGAAGCGCGAAATATATTCTAGTTTTTTTGGAGGGATATTATAGCGCACATTCTACAGGTAAGAGAATTTAGTAGCATGTAAATTCAGCTCCCGGCGGACAATACATCCACTGAACTCCAATCGGCTGCATCAGCCGCGTGATCGATTCAACAGCGATCGAACTCTGCGAACTTTCGCTCTCCATCGGCCGCCCTGTGAAACCACCGCCTCTTCTATCAGCCGCAACTTCAGAATCACTTGGACCGACTTCCGATCAGTGGAGAAATGGGTGGAACGTTTGCATTTTTCTTCATAATTTTCCAATGCGTTTCAATTTGCATCTCATACACAGGGTCGCGTCTATAAATCACATTTCAGAGAAATATCATCGAGTTCTTTTTGCTAACAGGTCGACGCTGCTTTTAATTATACGTACAACGTGACGTTACGAAACGTTAATTTATCTTTATAGTTTCTTATGTTTCAAATATGTAATAGCGACATTTATCAATTTCCTTGCAGTCGTATTATAGATTTAAATTAAATGAGTATAGAGCATGATTAATTGTATTTCAGAATTTATAAATTACGATGGATTTTTGTGTCTTAAAATTGATTGACTATCATGAATTTGTAATTTAGAATTTATAGACCATGTTCACAATTGTACTCGTTTATGCTAGGGCTAGGAAAAATTATTTTATACTTTTTAGTCCATTTTAAAAACGTGGTATTTTTAAAAGATTTATTTTTATTTAAATAATTATTTTCTGCTTTTTAGTCTTGTACGTGTGAAATTTTACAATCGTTTTTGAACATTTTGATGAGATTATAACAGAGAGATGTAGTAAATTTCAGACGGTATTGCGACGCGTCATATCGAAAATAAACGCCGTGATAAAATATCAAAGATACAGGTTCGACCGAAAATCTCGGTGTAACTGTTCTTTCGATTGCTAAACGAACATTATAGTATAACAATACGTAGTAACTTTTTAAACACCGCACGGAGCTCAAACGCACACTGAGCTCCTTCGGTGCGTAGCGGGTCAGTGGAGTGGGGATGAATCAGAGTGGGAACGCGTAGTGGAGTAGGGAGCGCTGTCGCGCGGTTGGCGATGACGTAGGTTTCGCGGGGAGGTGAACAGGTAAATATTTAATTGTTATTTCTCTGAAACGGATAGACTTTAAAAATAATTTTTTTTTGAATAATGCATTGTCATCCAGTTCTGAGCTATGTTTAAAATTTCAAGCCTCTAGCTCATCGGGAAGTTAGTTCAAAATCAATTGCAAAATTTGCCACCGAACAGACAAACAGACAAACAAACAAGAAAGCGAGCTAATAAAAACGTGGTAAAATATTACGTATACGTGTAGACCTGCACAGCCTAACAATAACCGACGACGCACGTCAGTCTTCTTCCAGGAGTAGACTATAATAAGCGGTAGTTGGGTGTGACCTTTATCAGGGAGGAAAAAAAAATTTGTCGAACACAGTGCTCGCTGGTAGCCTGTAATTCAGCTGTATCTAACGGTGGTCGGGGGTGGCGGATGGCTCGGAATGGGTAGGTTTCACAGGGTGGTCTAGCTGGGCAGAGTCGAAGGTGGGTGGATGAAGAACGTAGAGGATAAGGGGTGGCGGAGGCCGAGGGTGGCGACGTTGTTTGTGTGTCAGCCGCGTTGGGACCCTCTGCCCATCCTCCGACCCCCTCAACCCCTTAGCAGCCCGGTTTCCCACTCAACTACCCCTGTAGAGTACAGCAGGTCCGTGGATGTGGCGGCCGGGGCGCACGTGTGCGAGCAGCAAGGTAAACGTGCGCAACTCTATGTACGCTGGTGGCTATGTATTACACCTTACAAACATTACTTCCATATACTCGGATCGCCTATGTACCGGATACGTGGCTAATACATAGAGAATATTGTAGACCTCTCACACCCCAGTCTACGTCCCTATCTCTCTCTCTCTCTCTCTCTCTGGTTCTCTTTCTCTCTCGTGGCACGCACCGCGCGATTTTGTACACGCCTGTGTAAATAGAAGCAAGCGTGAATCTCCCGCTTTCTCAGTCTTTTACTTTCCACACCGCGAACGACTCGAGATACTTTCAATGACCCTTGTCAGGCAATTTTGATGAAGCTTTGGCGGAAAGTGGGTTTTTAAAATTATTTTCCATGGATTTCCATGGAGATGATACATATTGTTTTGTTTCTAGGGAAATTTACAGTGCTGTAATTGTAGGGTTACTTGGGACATTTTGAAAATTCTATTTTAGTGTAATTTATCTACATGAATAGATTCTGTGGTTTTTTAAAATTGTTTCCCGTGGATTTTATGCGCCTTTGTTCTCGTTTCGGTGGTGGAAATAATTTTTGATAGAAAAGGGAGGGATTACCTTTTTCAAAACTGCAGATGGGAGATATTGTTTTGCTTTTAGGGAAATTTACAGTGCTGTAATTGTAGGGTTACTTGGGACATTTTGAAAATTCTATTTTAGTGTAATTTATCTACATGAATAGATTCTGTGGTTTTTAAAAATTGTTTCCCATGGATTTTATGCGCCTTTGTTCTCGTTTCGGTGGTGGAAAAAATTTTTGATAGAAAAGGGAGGGATTACCTTTTTCAAAACTGCAGATGGGAGATATTGTTTTGCTTTTAGGGAAATTTACAGTGCTGTAATTGTAGGATTACTTGTGACATTTTGAAAATTCTATTTTGGAGTCATTTATCTACATGGATAGATTTTGTTATTCCTTTGTCAATCATTTATTAAATTAAAATATTCACTATTCCCATTATTATTGAACGATCAAAATTGAAACTGATTAACAGACAGCGGATCTTTATGCATAATAAAAATGTTCCATCTGGTTCGCAACAAACTGGAATGGATAGAGATTTATATTCTGTCTTATCATGCTTAACAGATTAAAAGTAACAGCAGTATTTCTAAATTCTTCGAATGTTTTAGAATTTACTGTTTGAAATTACGTTTATTAATACGTTTATTAATTAGACGTTTTTGTACCTTCATGAAAATTCCTAATACCGTTATTAATACCGGTATACCGGTACAACGTTTAAAAAAATACAGAATACCGGTATTGTATTTTTAATCCGGTATTGCAATCCCTAGTTTCTACATCCTTTGCATGTAAATGAAGCTACATAAACATTTATTCCTTGTGGAAATGACTTAAATTGATTGAAAATAACGTATTTTTACATTTTTTTAATGTTTTTACTGCTTTAAGTCTATCGTTTAGATACCAACATATTTAATAATCAAAACAGTATTATGAATAGGCTGCGGATTTTATGCATTTATGACAAAAATTAGTAGGTGCAGTTTAAAATAGCAAAAATATTAGAAAACTTTAAACATACTATTACATTATTCTCAACCTACTAAACATAATAGGGAAGAAAATAATTTTCTAATTCACTCCAGTTTATTGCAATTCTGGTAAAAAATTTTTCTTTTGCATACAGACCTGCAGTGTAATTATGAATAATGACACAGCAATTTTTAGTGGTGACTCTGCGTCATTTTAAAGTTGCAAATGTGAAAGAATATCTTATATCCATTGTCACACATAAGAATATTAATCCTGCATTATAAGATACTAATATCAAGTATAGGTACTTACAAATTCTTCAGAATCTTCTGTTCCTCCGTCGGATTCTCAGGACACTGCCATTTACGTGAATACGTCTTCATAACTGTGAATCACAAAGCACGACACTTCTATGCAATCACTAAACATTACACAACACACTTTTCGAAATCATGACAGCGAACGCGAAGAAGTTACTCCGACCACAACCAAAATACTACTACGATTGTCACATCGGTTTTTTCGTGAATGGTCAGGATGGATTTAGGTGGGGAAATGTAGCTTTTGTTAATTGGACGCGGTTGTGACAGAAGGACTTTAGGCCGAGGAGTAGGGAAACTGTCAACGAAATTCCTTTTCCTTTTGTCTTCGGTCGTCAATGGCGTTATTTATAAGTGTATCTATAGGGGTTGAAGTTGTCGGAGCGCGGTGGTTGTAAAATAATCGGCCAGTTCGGAGCCAATCCGCGTACGTTTTTTACTCTAGCTCTTCAGGTACATGTAAGATTTTGTTTTACATTATTTTCGTTTGCGGTAATATACGTACAGTGAGCCGAATTAATATCCGGACGCTCTAAAAAAGGCGATAACTTTTTTAATATTGTACTAAGGTGGAGTGGGGTAAGTCCGCCCTAGTTTTTGCAAAGTTGGGCTTTAGACTGATGCATTTTTAGTCTGGTATGTAAAAACTTACCGTTCTTGGTATCAATATTTTGCCACAGTTATTACTGATGAATTAGTAATATGTAAGGCCTTATTATTTACAAGCACTGGTACGAGCTCTCGGGGTGCGATCGATGCCGATCGAATCGGCCGTGTGCTCGTGGTTGCGTGTCGCCGGCCGACACCTTCCTCCCCGACCCGAACAAGTCGGTGAAATTATTATGTAAGAATCTTGTCCCGCGGCACGCGGAAATATTGAATTCGCCGGGGGGGGGGGGGGGGGAGGCTCGTGCGCGCTCAGTTTACCCCGTCGCTCTTTACTTAATTACGCAAATGAGTGATTATTAACGCGACGCCTCTCGCGGAGTTCGCGAAAATGGGGTTCACGTGTTCGCGTGAAATGAAGACACTGAGAGAAAGAGAGAGGGACGAGGGGTGCGGAGAAAAAAAATACATGGAGAGCGGGGGTGCACAAAAACGAGAAGAGAGAGGAGAGAATGTGTTTGCATAAAATAATAAGGAACGGGGACCGGTACACCTATTGCGGCACTGTTGGCGGGGAGAGAGAAGTAAATAAAAACGGTGTAGTAATAATAAAGATAACACACGGCGAGGCGCAGGGGCTAGTAAGAGAGCCAAGGGAAAAATGGGAATGTAATCACCGTGTGCAGAGGCGACTCGCGAAATACCCCTTTTACCTTCACGTCCGGTGAAGAGTTGACAGGGAGACGCGGGAAATGCGGCTGGAAAATATACGGGGTGTTTGAAATTTAATGGTTTGATGTTCCGCGAGAAGTCCTCGTAATGGAGGTCAACTGCGCTCGAAACCCCGCGGCCGCATGAAAGGGAAAAATACATAACGAAAACAAAATACGTTCGTCAAATTATTTTGTTTAACCCCCTTCGCCGGTCCAAGTATTTTTCGATCATTTTTTTTTTAACGTATAAGGATTTGAATAAAGTCAATCAAATTATCCTGATTAAACGTGATTAGCTGAAGTTTTGTGTAATACAAGACATTTAGGTTTGTATAAATGGTTAGAAATAGTCAAATGAAACCTTTTAACGTGTAAGAATCAGAATTTGAATACATAAGATCAATCTTTTCGTTAATAATTATCCTTATTAAACATGATCTGCTGGAGTTTTGTGTAATACAAGACATTAAGGGTTTGCATAAATGGTTAAAAACAATCTAATGAAACTTTTTAACGTGTAAGAATCAGAATTTGAATACATTCGATCAATCCTTTCGTTAATAATTATAGTAATTAAACATGATCAGCTGAAGTTTTGCGTGATACAAGACATTAAGGGTTTGTATCAATGGTTATAA
This sequence comes from Lasioglossum oenotherae, assembly GCA_028455765.1. NCBI lineage: Eukaryota > Metazoa > Arthropoda > Insecta > Hymenoptera > Halictidae > Lasioglossum > Lasioglossum oenotherae. Next base: position 8,833,089 of record CM052285.1, on the reverse strand, counting down.
ACAATCTAATGAAACTTTTGAACGTATAAGAATCAGAATTTGGGTAAATTCAATCAATCCTTTCGTTAATAATTATCCTAATGAAACATGATTAGCTCAAGTTTTGTGTAACACATGAAATTGAGAATTTTTATAAACAGTTAAAAATAATCCAATGAAACTTTCTCTCGAAAAATCACATTTTAAACGTGATTTCTGGCTTAAACATTTGGCTTTCTCTTTTCAACCACTCATTTTGAAAAAATACATTTTTAGATATTAGGTAAGATATTAAAAAATGCTGTTTTAATAAAATATATGTATAAAAAGTAACGGTCTAGTCAAAAGACTACATTTATCATATGCAACCCCTCAATCAAAAAAATACGTTTTTGGACCTCCAGGTCATAAGATATTAAAAAATGTAGCTTCCATAAAATATATAAATAGCAAAATCTAAGTGAATGACTAAATATAGTAAAGACTATTAATACAATTAATATAATTTACAATATACTAAATATTATGTATATTAAAAAATATATTTTGTACAATGTAACGTTAATCCTGTGCACTCGATCTAGAATATTTCCATTCCCTACGATTTTTTAAATTTTATGGATATGAGAAATTGGTATAATGCCTCATACAATACCTAAATGTTTATTAATTGATTAAATACCGATATGTTTAATAATGTAAACGTGGTGCCTTAGAGGGGGCAACCGAGAGCAAAGAGTTAATAAAACATATAAAAAAGTAAAGGAAATTGTCTTCGTATAATTTTTCACGTAACACGTTGATAAAAATATTTGTCGCGTCCGCAAAGAATTGGCAGAAACGATAAAATGGGCGAAGAAATATATATCGGCAATGTGGATTTCATGTAATGTGTAGTTTCGCGCGAGGTCTACGTAATGGAGGTCAACAACGCTCGAAACGTTGCAAAGTGGGCCGAAAAAGAAAGAATAATTCCGCGGCGGGGTAGGAAAATAAAAATGTATCAGTCAAATTGCATTATTTAACTTTAGTGGGAATTGAATTCACCATTTCAAGCTAATTGATTTATTAGACGAGGTAAATTTGCTTTTAATCTGTTTCTGCGGCTAGTACAAAAACAGAGAATTTTCTCGTTACCGTTCCGGAAAGGGGGCTTTCATAGCAACACAGGAAATTGCTTACCTTTGTTTTAGCAAATGCTCGCGAAGGGGACACTATTTCTAATTGAGGAAAAAGGTTTGCCTCCGCTGCCGCGACAAAATGAGAAAAAACAGGTATTTTATGCTGAAGGAAGAGGAGTAAAAATTTGACCTCTCGCAGTTATATTTCTCGGACCGATCCTAATAAAGTGTCTCGCTTCTACGCGTTCAACATGATTTTTTCTAGTTACGAAAGGATAAAAACGAGCTCACTGGAAATTGTTTCGGCGGGAACGTTTATTTTTGCACGACCACTCATTACGGAGATAATCGGTCTTGAAAATGCGCGACATGCACGTACCTTACTATTATACTCGTGATACAATCTGGCAATTGCTTGCAGAAAATATGTCGAGAACGTGGAATAAATTGTTTCATTCGGGTTTCCAGAAAATCGCGTTCCAAACTCTAAGCAAAATCTAATCTATTTGAGGGGAGGAAGAAAGGAATTGAGGGGAAAGTTACCCTCCCTCTGCTAGCACCGGATCAGTCACGTGACCGGGTCGTGGCTGAAGAGTGGGGGAATAGGCTCGTAGAAGGGGAAGGTAGAGCGGGGACACAAATCTTGGCGACTCTGGCTGTGAGTAGAAACGGTGCGTAATGAACAGACACACCAATAGTTTCTCCCACTCAACGGACATTGAATTTCGATTATCTTTAAGACTTGCAGAAAAAAATCATTTGGTACTTCCGATCCACTTTTTAAAAAATTATAATAATTTGTATTATGTTTTAAATTTACGATCTTAAATCTTCGCTAATTCGAGTTCCTCCTTCTCCAAAAATGGAGTGGCGTATTTTTTTATTAAAAAAACAGTAGACCTTGTTAAAATAACAATTTTACTGGGTTGGCAAATAAGTTCGTTCGGTTTTTGTAATTTATTCCAATGTAAAAAGCCGAACGAACTTATTTGCTAACCCAATAATATTACAAATTAAATGACTCATCGACTGTTCAAATACTCTGTATAGTTCGAATAATCAATTGACGTGTACATCTTCTAGTAATTTATTACTAGACTGTAGACATTTTTTGGAAAATAAAACTTTCCTCATTAATAAATTCAATCAACTTCAAATAATACATTGACACCCTCAAATTCTTTTAATTATTGAAATCTTTTAAATTGCACCTATCTATAAATGCCATTATAAATATTATTAATGACATTAGCATGCTATTACTGAATAAGTAATTCTTACAAATTCGGAAATGCTTACGTACATCCCACAAAACAGTCACAGTACTGAATTAGTTAAATACCTGGAGATTTGGATTATAACATTTCACTGTTAACAGCTTCATCGAATCATCCAGCGGGGTCATTTGAAAATACAAAAGCACTTTGTTACCACTCGGCCCCGGGTCCCCTCGGTATTTAAAAGTCCTAGTAAAAACCGAAACAGCCCACGCAACCGCATGACAAAGGCCGGCATTTTCCGTATACCGAGGTAAATCGTGGGATCTTCGCCGGGAAATCCGAGAATTATTCATCGGATGATGAATGCGCGGCCGACAAAGAAATACGGGGGGCCAGCTACGTCTGGATGCGAGTGTCCTCTGGATTTTCCACTCGAGCTGACGACAAACGGGCCGGGTAGGGTAGCGAGCAAACCTTACGGCTAATTAAGAAAGCAATCGTTCCGATGATCAAATAAACATCCCTTTAACGGGGCCCGTTATAAACGACCACTCGATGACACTCGAGAGGACCTTCTGATAGACTGGGCTCCAGCGTCTAGCATCCTTGTCGCGTTCGAGCGCGTCGACGACGACCGGGAGAGCGAAGAAGAGGCTCCTGGTTTGCTCGCGAGAGATCCAGGTAAAATATTCCCGACCGGCAGCGACGAGCCCGAATCACCGGTTAAAGACAGGTAGCTGCAAAAGAGGTCGGTAGCGTGGGAGAGTGGGTGGGTACGTGAAAGTTCGCCGTCGACGGTTACACGGTGCCTTCAATTATTTTATCAGTTATGTGTTTCAGTGTGTATCGCGGGCCTGGTAGCGGGGGCGTAGAGAGAAAACCGGAGAAAGAGAGAGGCAGAGGGAGAGGCGGCAACGTCAATGGCAGGGAAGAACACGATGGCAAAAGGGGCGGAGAGGGGAAGGGATTGGGGTAGAGAAACGAGAAAGGGAGAGAAAGAGGATGAGGATGAGGACGAGGACGATGCGGTGGTGAGTGCGGCGGGCTGAAGCAAGACACTCTTCCCTCTGAAAGGTGGAAGGCATTTCAGCCCGAGAGCACGTTGGCTCAGCTGTGTTTTCTGTTCGGGGGTGGTTGCGGCGTAGCGGGCAAGCCTGTGTGCCGTGGGATGGGGCGTAAAGGGAGCAGAGTGTAGGTGGTTGGTAGCGTAGTAGGGGTTGTAGGGTGGATGGGATGGGTGGTTGGGTTAGGTGGATGGCTGGCTGGCAGGCAGGCAGGCAGGCAGGCAGGCACGCAAGGGTACGTCGAGCTACTGCGAGGGGGTGGTTGGTAGATGGGTGGCTAGAGAGAGGCTAGGTGTGTCGAGGGGCTGCGGGAAGAGTAGGAGGGTGGTGGGCTGCTTTGAACTAAGCCGGGCTAGAGGTGGAGTACGCTCGGCGGTTGGCGAAGGGCAAAAGGGGGCAGAGGAGGGTGAATGGTTGGTTGGTATGGGGGCAGAAGGGCGGCTACGAGGGGAGAAGGTGGTTGAACACCGGCCTCTGTCGGTGGTGTGGGGTGGCAAAGGTAGGTTGGATACGGGGTGGTAGTCCTGGACACCGCAGCCCACCTAACTACAACGTGGCTAGTATCCACTGTTCTAAATAATTCCGCGGTACGATTGCTGCGGGCTTCGGTGCTCCACCTGCTGGCGAATTCAAAATCCACATCGTCCTACGCTGCGCTGCCCCCGGAAAGACGAGCCAATCCCAACGGGGACTTTACGCCGGAGAAAAAGTCCGGTGGAACTGTCGCATCCGCCACGGACTTACCGCCCGAAAGGTTTTTAACTACAGTAGAACCTCGTTTCTCCAAACACGTTGGCCCGTGCAAGGCCGTTCGAGTAGCCGACGAGTTAGGCTAACAGAGCTTCACTCTAATTACTCTTGCCTTCGGCTCTTATTTGCTTCGATAACAGGAGTCGCCGTTCGGATAATAGAAGTTTGTTGTTTTCATACATGAAGCTCGCGCGACTGTCCGCAACAGTGTTCTCTCCTTTTCTGGTGCACGTAGGTCAGTTATACAGGTTCTATGTGTTCCAGAATACACGTTCATGAGACTAATAGCACGCTGGACTGAAGTTCGAACAATAGGGGCTCGGTTAAGAATTCGTATGAGGTTCCGCATTAATTGGTTCGTCTAAACGAGGTTCTATGCACGGACAACAAGGATTAAAGAGACTGACTGATGCTGCAAGGACTCTGTTTGGCAACCACCGGGAAGAATGGACCCTTGTTGTCTGTGATGTCGATTACATTTCTCTGTATGAAAACTATCTCCTAATTCTGCATTATAATTCTACAGTGACAAGTCTGCTTCCCTCTGAATGTTTATATTAACCTTGAGAAGACAGCAAAACCATGTTAAAGCCATGAATTTTTATCCTTTTGAAGAAACTTTTATCTTCACGGTTAGAATAAATTATATAATTTAATAATTATATAGGCGAGTCGAATTTAGACCAGCGTCTAGATTGGACTTAATTTGTAAATCAAATTTAATTATCACCACTAATAATATTGTAAGTATTCTTTTTGTTAAGCATACATAGCTAAACCAGATTCAAAGTATAATTTCTGTATTGTTATCAACTAAGTACTTTTCTTTCTCGAAGCATATTGTGGTTTAATTAAGGTGTTGGTACAAATTAGACCACTCTCCCCTACTTGTAATAAGATTTAACAATAAGTATCCTTCAACAGCAATAAAATAATACTTCACACATTTCATAAACATACTTTTGAGCAGGGATGTACATATTTCGAAATCTTTATAAAGAGTCGGACTCGATATTACAGTGCAAAGCAGCTGTCGAAGATGTCTCGATACTCTAATTATGAGGTGATTTGCTATTTTGGCTCTAGCTTGCCAGAAAGAGGAACTCTTTAACTGCTAGCTTGTCGAGCCAAGGCGAGTTCATGCCGCACAATAAAATATACGTAAAAGAGTGAAAGGATTCTCGAAGTGTACACAAAGGGTTTTGTTTTCTGAAGGAATGCGAGCTATTGAAAGAAAGGGAAATTTAAGAATTCACAGACTTCCTCGCTGAAACAAGTCAAAAGCGCTCGGTTTACATAGGTCCGCAAAACAGTTCCTTCTCGGGAAAATGTTCTCCATCAGCGGCGCAAGAACATGCTTGCTTAAGTTGAAATGTGGAGAACACTTTTTATAGGTTAGGAAAAGTAAACGATGAAACCGCGCATAATAAACAATACTCGTTTACGTTTTGTTCTTCTCTGTAGTCTGCCGCAGGAAGAAGATAATAAATTACTGGATTATGGACTAGATGTATCCTTAGACTGAAGCTAATTATATCATTGTTCGTTGAAATTGTATTATAATACCGGAATTTGTATTATTCTTGCATTACATAAGCATCTGTTGTGCACCTCAACAGTTGTTACATAAGAGATTATTGGTTAGTATTCATCCATTTTCGTTTTACATTTCAATTCTATATTTTAGACAAATACATTGATTTTGGTACTAGATATTTAATACCATTTGCAGTATATATTTATCAAGGAATTTTAGATAATTAACTTTGTATCTTTGTTTGTACTTGTTTATGTAAAACTTTGTGATAAAAAGTACCTTATATTTATAATAAGTTATTGAGTCTCAACAAATATTGGTGTAAAAGAACTTTTTCCTTCAAACTGTACGAAATATTTTACAACCATCTTTTATTGTATAAAATATACCGTACTATCTAATATACAGGGTGTCTCAGGTGAAGGAGGCCACATAAATATCTCCTTTATTTTTAATGGTACAAAAAAAAGTTTATGTCATAATTTAAATGGTATCAAAGGAGAAATATCATAGAACAATTTTTTTGTCCAGTTATTTCTTCATAGTTTTTTCAAGGTCATCGCTATTTTTTATCGGGAAAACTGATTCTTTTCTATTCCATCTTGTTAATGACTTAAGTATATTCAAATGTATTTTTTCAGCCGCTATAAGATTGAAAAAGCTATCGACAAAAGAAATTGTTCTTCTATGATATTCCTCCTTCGATACCGTTTAAATAATGCCATAAACATGTTTTGTGCGATTAAAAATAGAGGAAACATTTAGGTGGCCTCCTTCAGCTGAGACACCCTGTATTTTAAATTTATATTGTCTAAATTGAATTTCCTAGTATTATGCACACATTATTGAGTTTAGTAATAGAGAATTCAGTATTTGTTCTATATAATTATTATTACAGGTTACCAGCTTTTATAAACATAAAACAGTGCATTAAACAAGAATGCATCAGCACACGTTTTATGTACAATTATACTAAAATGGATTTATAAAGAAATATAGTAGCAAGACATATAACACTTTCGTTTAAAAATATATTCTTTAATTGTTAAACTTGTAGCGATCTTTCCATCGGAAATGGTTGAATAAATGTCCTCATTGTAGCACGTGTTTCAATGGGAATTGTGCAGGGTATAAATTAATTTATTCTTATAAAATGAAATTATGTAACTCAATTAAAATTATTCTTATCAAATGAAATGATGGAATTCAATTGAATGTAATCTTGTAATTTCCACAAGGCAACACATGTCAGTTAATGCTGGGTTCAGCGCCGGACAGGGTCCGAGAAAGTGAAAATTGATTTGCAATTGTAACGCGAAGCAGATACTGCATATCGCGTTACAAAACTAACGCGGGGCGTCGGGCGCACCGACCTTGAAATCGCGCCTAACTCGAGGCTATCTGGCACAGTTAGTAAATTCATTAACCCGGCCCGGCATTTGTATTCGGCAACACGGTAATCAGCTAATTGGCACCAAAGGGACGGGTTGATTCATCGCGTTCCACGGTGGGTCGAAGCATACTTCGCGTTTCGATCGGATCACGGGACTCTCCTATTTTCCCCGTATAGGCAGGATAACGAGCCAACCGATAAATTCTCCGAAGTTTCTCTGGCCTCCCCCCCCCCCCCCCCCCGCGTTACCCACCCCCCGCGAATGGATATACCAGTGTTCGATGCTACGTAGCAGAACGATTCCGGGAACGCGATGCGTTTTCTCCTTTTTGGTCGTCGAAGTTGGCACGCGCGGAATCGCTTCCAGCGCGTTAACTCCGGGGACAGGCAGCGAATTAAAGCGGCGTCCGCGTCGCGACGAAGCCCGGAAAAATGGGTCAGCATGTCTCGGTTATTTTCAAGGCCGTCGGAAATCGATGCGCGATCCAGTTTTTAGGGTGGTTCGCGATTCTTCGGATTCCACCCCCGGTTTCCATGCTCATCTTTCACGAGCCACCCCCTCTAACCCTATCCGCGACGATTACGCGACTTATGAACAATAAGCCGGCTCGGTCGAGGCTTTTCTGCAGATTGAATGTGTCGCGAGGAAAGTAATGTACGGCCGCCGCGTGTTTTTCTTTCTTTTCGAACGCGAGCACCGAGGGTGCCGCGGCGCTTTTAGCACTCCTTGTTGCTCCGGATGAGCGTTCCCGACGTTTCTCTTCCTCTTCCACCCCTTCTCTTTCTCTCCCTCTTTGTCTATCTAGTGCTAGCGGTTCGTCTCTCTCTTTCTCTATCTCTTAGGCTTCCGTGTGCTGTATGCGTGCGATATTGTGTTTTATGAGTCGGGGAAGAATGCTAAGTTCGTTTCCTCGCGGCGGGTAACAGGTGTGCGAGGGTGTTAACGAGTGCGATTTGGTGAATGGAATGATTTGGGTGAAATGAGAGTCGATGAAGACTATTGTCGAATTGAAATTAATTGGTGGCTCGAGGGCGCCGGTGACTAGTTCTGAGATGGAGAATGGCTCTTTGCTGATTCGAGTGAGAACTATTTGGTCGGGGGTTGCTTCGCTGCTACGCACAGTGGTCCAAATCGAGAAATTTAGTGACTTTTTGTTATAACTTTTGAACCATAAGAGATATCCAGATGAAATTTGCACTAAAATTCATTTAAAAAATAGTTAATTTAAACTATAGACAAATTAATATCATAATTAGTACGGACAATCGAGAATTAATATTAATAGTATGACGAATTAAACAAGTAAATAATGTATTAATCACTGATTCAAGAAATGTGACATTTATGTAAAAAATGAATTTACAATTGCATAAATTATTTAAATGAATATGTACATTTATGTTTGAATAAATTAACACATGCTGCACTTTCAGATTCGAAGCTTGCATTATTTAGATCCTTCTTCTCCTTCCGATACCAAATTGTATGTATGACGTCATTATTATTACCCTACTTCTACATATACACTAACAGAAAACTCTGTTTGTAATTTTCCTTCAATTCCAACTGTTTTTATGCAACAACGATGAAATTTTGCTTAGTTACATGTTTTACGTTCCAACGGAAATATTATAGATACAAAGTATGCTAAAATGGTTCTGCTAACCTTAGCCATCCCTTATGCTACAGGGGATAACATGCTAATAGAATATGTTTGTGGAATAATTCACAAAGGTAAACAAAAAATTACCTTGTCGGGAACTAAAAAGAACCTTTTTATGTTGTTGTAAAATGTTCATAAACATGTTCTATTATAAATGAGCTATTGCATTCTCAACGTTTTCAAAGGAAAGAATTGTATTACATGATCGTAATAATGTTTCGACTATTTTTAGTTACACAAACTTGTTCATTGTTAAAACGATTTTAAAACAATGAATGAACTTGCAATGTGCGATTTATATAACATTGCCGTTCAATAACATTCTATTTCATAGTTTCAACGCATATTTTTATACTTCAAATGTAAATCAAAATACGTCAATTTTCCTATTTATCAACAAGTATATTCAAAAAATATTTTTAAACAATTCAGTAGGTGTTATTTCTTAATTTGTAAGAATAACATTTAGCCCTCCGACGAAGGAGACCGGGTCTACTTTGACCCAGAGTATCCAAACCGCCCTTTAATTACTCAGTTTCTGGCACATTAATTAAATGAGCTGTTATTGCATTATACAAGAATTTGTACTGTACAGATATTGTAATAATTCGTGCAATACGTGTACAGTAAAGTCACGTTTACTGTCCAACAGCCTGTGCTCTGCACGGACAGTGATCGCATACTGACATTATTTTTTTATGACTGCGTCTACTACGCCGAGAGTTCAAAAGAAAGCCGAACGTAGAGAAGGACAGCATGACAGTGAAGTGGGTAGGCACTGGACAGTGATCGCGTACCTGATCGCGGACAGTAAACGCGACTTTACTGTATATAGATCGCTTCAGATAAAACTGTTTACATAGGAAACAGATATTCGGATAATCGAGGTTGTACTAAATGATATCACTGTGGTATTTTCTATACTCAGAAAAACGTGAATAAGACCGTACGACCAAAGTGAAAACTTACATATCTGTTTGTTTCTCTCTCACTCGGCTCCCCGAATTTACCCGAATAGCGTTTCACCTCTGGTCGTGACGGATGAGACTGATTCAGTGCCCAGCTATTCTGTACGCGGTGTGCCTAAAGAAGTTTTCACTTGAGCTATTCGAACCAGCACATTTATCGATCATTGCTCGAGCTGCTCTGAAAACCGTTCTCTATTTCGCCGATGGCAATCGCTAATCTCGGGAGCCTCGAAAAATCGGTACCTCGGAAATACGGTTTCCCGGTCTCGTGTCCCTAATAAACGGACGGTAAAGGACTATTATGCGTATAGCTGGTGCTCCAACAGAGACACTCGTGGACACAAAGAACAGAACAAACGATTCCGACAACTTTACGCGTCCGTGTAGATACATGCAAGGTCCGGCTATGTGGAGCAGTGTGAAGTAACTGCAACGCTTGGAATGGTTGAGTAACGTATGTACGCACCCGTATACACGGTTGGCTGAAAGGAGAAAGAGGGACAAAGCGATGAAGAGAGACATATATAGATAGAGAAGTAGACATAGAGAGAGAGAGAGGAAGAAGAGTGGGGGGAGAGAGGTGGAGAGATGAGGGAGAGAGAAAGAGATGCAGAGGGAGAGACTCAGGTTATATATGGTTGCAGACAGCCTTGGTCCAGAGGATATTTCGCAGAGGGGCTGGTCCAGGTCGAATCCTGAGGGTTGCTCGTTCTCAACCCCTCCGAATCCTCTGAGTCTGCCCGTACGTGGGGTCGAAGGCAAAAGCTTCTCCTTTACTTGAGCTTCGCAGGAACAAGCCTGCAACTCGAACGAGATCCTCCCTGTTCCTAGTTATCCTGGCTCCGTGTCTTCGGTGAAAGGTAGAAGCTCGGCTCTGTACGTGTTCAACGACCGAATGTGTCGTTTCCCTTTGAAGGCTTCGATGTTTGCGTTCGCTACTCGAGCCAAAGATGAGAGCAACGTTTGCGCAAATTACCGACCGTAAATGGTGCAAAATTATAATGAAATTTCATGTGTAAAGATGGAGATCGAGCAGGGAGAACGAAAGGAGGTTACGGTGGACTTGATCGAGAGAAATTGAGTGTTTTCAAATTCGGAAGTTGATTACCCGTGAGATTGATACCGAGAAGATCGTAGATTGTAACAATTGCACTGTGTATACGAATTCGTATGTTCTTTTTGCTATTTTCTGATCTGAACAAATTCGATTAAACACACTTTTGTGGTCTGAGATTGGAGACATTTGATTTAAGGATTAATGGCGATGAATGGGTCTAAACAAATGTGCGGTAATTATACTAGTTAATGTACTAGCGGCTATACATATAGTCAGAAATAAAAACGTAGTCGACATTCACAAGCATGATGCGGGTCACCGTAGACCCAGCCATCATTAAGCGAGGATTAACACTCTTATTCAACTCAATATAGTAGCTAATCCTTTCAACTTGCTGCTAAAAGATCAGAATTTAAATGGATCTTTCGCTATCCGAGGTTCAACCCCTTGATGCACTTGGTAAAGAGAATTGTCCATCATATTTTTGTGTTACAAACGTTGTAATACGGTACCTGTATTAATTTATAATTTAGCTACTGTATAAATAAAGTCCTAAGTGTTCAGATAAATGATCCAGACTTCCAACAATTTATATTGGAGATTTCATCTTATCTTATACCGTTTTTATTGCAATTTAATCGCGTCTTATTTGATGACGCGTTGTATGTATAAACGCGATGTAGCGTTTTTAGATTAACATTCACAGACAAAATTAAGATATTTAACCATAGATTTATTCAATAACATATTTCCCATTTTTTTGCGATTTTCAAGTTTACTTGTTATTGAATAAACCAATGCATGAATAACTTAATTTAATTAAGAATAAAATAAAAAATAAGACACGGTTAAATTGAAATAAAAACGGTATAAGATATCAATGTAATTTTGTCCAATGTACATTTTAACAATATATATCTTTCCACGACAAAATGGCAACCAATACTCAACTCACCCTGCATATTGCTGGAAGTGTGAATCGTTTATCTGAACTCTGCTTTAGGGCAGAGTTAATACATTAATTTATACAGTACTCGAATTATAAATTAATGAATGACTTTTTCGAGGTAACTTGTTACCGAATCCACCAATGAATAAATATTTTAATTTTATAATTTTAACCCAGTGACTCAGAGTCACCACTAAAAATTGCTGTATCAATATTCAAAATAAAGTTCACAATTTTTTAATATGTTAGCATGTAACCAGTTACTAAGCATTTAAGTACTGTATGAGCTACTATGTCAATTTCCTATTTATAAAACGAAAAAAATCATATAGAATGGAATTATTCCAGGTCGGAAGAAATGTTTAATTTTCGAGTGAAAATAGTTCCGAGTGCAAAGGGTTAATTTAACCCTAGGTGTTCGGGGCTCTAGAAATACCTATTTCACATTATTTTATAAACATAACAAGCACGTGTCTATCGAAATGTTTGGCCATTTATCCATAATATATATCCAAAGAAATAAATTTGGTAAATAATTCCTCAGGAAAGCTGAAATCTTAATAATTGCAAATTAAGAATATTAGAACCCGTCATTTCGACGTATCCCGTAAACCTAGCGTTCCAAACGCTACGAACTTTCGTTCCAGGTAGGAGCTGACGTATCGTTGTTCGGCGCGGATTGATCCCAGGATCCGGTTACACCCAGAATTCCGCGGACATTGTTCCGGGGTCCACGGTTATTTCTTTGCTAATTGGCCGGTTGTGTATGTGCTGCTGACCCGTACCGCTGCATCGCTCAAATTAGCTGAAATGAAGTTAGAAGCTAGCATGTAACCGCACCTATGTCGCGTGTCTGTCGAGAGGGGCGGAGGGGTCTTCAAAGCGGCGTTTACGGCTGGTCAGGGTAACCCGGACCGGTGAACAAAAAACCAACGAAAAAGAACAAAGAAGAGTAAGAAGAAGAAAACGAAGGAAAAGAATTAATGCCTCCGTTTGCCGCGCTCTGTCGCGTTTAACGAAGGGACAATTTACGCGAAATGGAGGGAACGTCTGCGCGCAGTTCCCTCCTTATTAATCTCTTGATTGGTCGTCGTTTTATACATGCGGAATACGCTGGAGACCGAAGCACGACTACCGCGAGGTAGAGTTGAACACTGGCGTCCCGTCACACCCACGAATGGCGTGCGGCGTACACATTGTCCGCGCCGTGTGCACACGCACGTACGCACGGACCCACACATCTGTCCCCTACACACTACTCGTGGTTATGGTTCTACAGGGTGTTTCAACAGAAAATGTTGCGCTTCGAGTGATCGAAGATTGGATATGGTTCTCACTGCAGGAAGTGCGGGGTGCTACGGCTCGCGGGTTGCTGCTTCTCTAAAAAATCCCCATTGAGTGTTTAATTTTTATATTAGGACCTTGAATAAGTTCTCGCTGTTTCTTCAAAGATGGTAGTAGCAGTACCCCGTTCGTGGAATTTCGAATGGTAACACACACGCAAGGCAGTAGTGTATCTAACCTTAAATTTCAGTGTATGGTAGTTCACTTTAGTGTAAACAAAGTAATTTTTTCTTAGTTCTGAAAATGTCTACTTTTGTGCCGAATAAAGTGTATTTGCGGGGAATTTTATTGCACTACTTTATTCAAAAGAAATCTGCAACTGAAGCACATAGAATTCTTGTTGAGACTTATAATAAAATAATGAATTTGAACTTGAGGATAAAGAACGTCCTGGCGCACCGAAAAAATTTGAAGACGAAAAGTTGGAGGAATTACTCGAATATACTATATATATTATACTTTGAATGAAATGTTTTTGTTCCTTATAATTTAAATAAATCTTTCATTTTGTAAAAGAAACAGCGAGAACTTATTCAAGGTCCTAATATATTTTATAGGATGCACACAAATCGTCGCACAAATCAACAGTTAGGTGCAAACATTTATTATTTCTTTGAAAAACACCACCGACATTCGTTTACTCTTAAAATTTTCACCTCTCGAAATCTTGGACTATGGGTTAGGACTATTTTCGTTAGAATGAAGCGAAAAATAAATTAATATATTATTTTAAATAAAGAGAATAAATGTTTTGTATCTCCAGGGTTATGTTATAGTTCGTTGAATTCTGTGTCTACCAACAGACTAACCATTAGACAGCGGATCTTTATGCAAAATAAAACTGTTTTGCATTGATTATGGGAAGCAGGAATAACATAAAAATTGATTGCATCCCTTAACAACACTTTATTACATTAAAAGCAACATTATAACATTCTTGAATTCTTGAAATCTTTTACTGTTTTATATTCCACCCAACCAGTTTATCCATAAATACACAAACGTTAAAGTCTACAAACTTTATGCACATATTATCACGAATAAATAGGAATACATTAACACCCTTCGAGGGCGGAGTTCGGGTCTATTTTGACCCAGTGTGTCAACACCTTCACTCAGAAAATCAATTCTTCACCATTAAATTGAATGAATAAAATGGAACTAAAATTAGGAACAGAAATAGGTCTGTAAGAAATATCTTTAAAAATAATTTTAAAAGATTAATAACTAAAGTGACATCAATTTTATAGGTGTGAAAATGGTTCCCTGTCCAAGGGCCAAGTTAAACACAAACGTATGTACATAATTTTACGAATAGATAGAAAAGCAAAGAAAGTTGTGTACGTGTCCTCGAGAATAAATAGGAGAATTCCTCGCCATTAAATTGAATAAATAAAACGGAACTAAAATTAGGAACAACAGAGAGAGGTCTGTAAGAAATATCTTCAAAAATATGTTTTAACCCTTTGCACTCCAAGCTATTTTAACTCGAAAATTCAACATTTATTTCGATTTAGAATATTTCCATTCCTGCGATTTTTTAAATTTTATGTATATGGAATTGGTATAAATACCTCACACAATGCCTAAATGTTTAGTAATTAATTAGATACCGATATATTTAATAATCTAAACAATATCTTGAATAATGGTACAGCAATTTTTGGTGGCGCCTCAGATTCGCCATTGGAATGCTAAGGGTTACAAGATTAATAAATAAAGCAACATCAATTTTGTAGGTGTGAAAATGTCCAAGGGTCAAGTTGACACAAACTTGTGTACATATATTTTACGAATAAATAGAAAAGCAAAGAATGTTAAATTAAATGGATAAAATGGAATGAAAAATAGGAATACCACAAGAAGGTCTGTAAGAAATATCTTCTAAAATATGTTTTAAAAGATCAATAAATGAAGCGACATCGATTTTGTAGGCGGAAAATGCTCCTCTGTCTAAAGGTTAAGTTGACACAAACTTATGTACATATTTTTACGAATAAATAGAAAAGCAAAACAAGTTGTGTACGTATCCTTGAGAATAAGTAGGAGTTGACAGAAAGGAGGTCAACTTCTTCCACGAAATTGATAGAATGGCCAGCGATACTATGGTAATATTCGCTGTCGGACGTCCTCGTTCGTACGAGATATACTTTCGAGAGAGCTTTCGGTGCGTTGCAACATTATTTTTGGCTGCAGCCAGGTAATAATGTATTACGGTGTATCATGGCGATGTTAAAATATGATACGTTCCGCCGTGATATATTAAATTCGCTGCGGAGTCCAACGGCGTCCATATTTTCATCCGGCTGGCGACCTCATGAACTTTCTTACGCGCATTCAACGCCGTAGCGGAAGCCCGGCTCTGCGCATACTACCGGACATAACCGTTATCACACGAGCCAGAGAATATTCGAAGTCTTAACAGTTTTATGAGACTGCCAATTAACCGATTCGCTTTCAGACGTTACCACCAGAGTGAAATTTCAAACTGCAAATTGCAAAAACCAAGGGACTTTCAATTCCAAATGGCTCCTGTTCTGTGGTTCATTTATTTATTTATTACTAATTTAAACCGAGTGGTTCATTTAGCAAGTATAAGGTGTTATATTGTTTCCAAATTCTTACGGAATATTGTTTGAGAATACTATAAATTACTCTCAGGCCTTCTATATCATCTATAATGATTTGTTGGAAATTTTTAAAAATACAGTATAACTAATTTCATAACTTTTTAGGAAACTGGTCTGTATATTATAGTACTTCTAAGCAGGGACCAAAAATAACAGTTATTCTTAAAATTTCTACGTTAAAAATGATGAATAAAAAGTTGATTATTATTGAAATTTAAGATAATGTACACATGTAATGTAAAGAATAAAATTCGAAGAACAAAATGATTAAAAAATATCAATTTTTATACTTTTTGGTTACAAATACCAGTTATTAGTGTCCAAAAAATTTGATCCTCCTCGACAACTGTTATCGATGAAGAAAAACTGTTCCGATTGCTCAAATCAGTTATTGATGAGAGAAGTTCATTTCGATCGTTCATAACAGTTATCGATGATCGAATTTCTTTTCACTTGTTCATAATAATTATTAACGAGAAAAATCATTTTGGTTGCTTATTTATTGAGTTGTCTCTTTTTCGGGTGGAGCAAGCCTGTGAAATTCATTGAGAAGATTTCGTACAACAAGACGAATCAACGGACCATAAGAACAACACAAAATCTGTTTGTTTGTCACATTAAATTTTGATTGTAGCAATTAATTCTACGAATAAAAAATTTATGAAATAATTGATTGTCTACCATTTGGAAATTGTACTATTTAATAATAACTATTACACATTTTCTTCATCAATAAATGTTATGAGGGATCGAAATGAATTTCTCTCAACGATAACATTTACCGAAAAGAGCAAAAACTTTCGGTTACTTATAATCCCTATTTGTAACCAATACGATTTTAGTCGATGAAATACTTGTTATTGTATGACTTTCTCTTTTTGGTTATAACAGTTATGGTTCCTGCCTAAGTTCATCATATTATGTATTAATAAAAGCAACACCATTTTACGTTTATTCATTTCTGCGATTCTGATAATTTTTTCGAATCATTGTAGGCACACATCTGTTTTTTAACCGACTTTGAAAAGGAGTATGTACAGAATGCAATCATTATGGACGACTCTTATTGACCAAAAAATATAGAAAGTGTAATATCAAAATTTGAAATGATTGTTTCATCGTTCATTTCCACGTTTGTCGTACCTTGCGTCAATTCAGCCAAGCTAGGCTATATTTGCTGACCAATTGAACAGTTGCAAATTGTTTAATCGTCAAGAAGGGTAAGTCCTACAAGTTTTAAAGCTACGAGCCGGAAAATCATCTTATCGAGCTGGTCTATGAACTGAAAATAAAATCGTTCGCGGTAACTACGTGTAGGGGAAGAGGGAGTGTTACTCAAAAAATGTTTCCGGGTTTATGTACCCTGTTGTAACGGAGCCATTGTAAACAGCGCGTAATGTTACAAGCGGCGAAGTTGCGATGGTTTTATTTACTTTGCAAGCTTGGAGGCACGAATAGCGCACCGTTTTAATTACGGGGACAACGGAAGAAGCTCGGAAAGATCCGTGTTTTCATTATTAGAAATATTATTATCAAACGCTTCGACGAAATATTGCTTAAAACGGAAATTCATTTGGAACATGAGAACTATTTTAGACCGTACAATTTTATTGCGAAATAGTTTGGTTCCATTTAAAACGGTAGAAACGAAATAAAAGGAACTCATTTGTGATACGAAAAGTACTTCAAATTGCACAGTTTTATATAGAAATAGTTCGGTTCTGTTTAAAACTATGTGCCAGTGATATGGTTAAAGATTTTCAATATATTGTATTATACATATTTACATATGTTGTATTATTGTATATATACAGTACTACGATTTCAATAAATTTCCATTTACTATAGTATCACAGACCTCAATAAACTAATCTGCACGTATTATTATTGCCTATTCTAAATTTTTAATGCACTTCTGATAGCTGCGAATGTGTAACGTTTGTTAAAATATAAACTATATTATCAATGAAATTTTGACAATATTATTTCTTCTTAATAGTTCGCTTGGTTCCTGAAAAGATTGAGTTCGAATAACGGCTAGATTTAGTTGAGCTGAACTAACATGTCTGATCATGTCATCTACCACTTCCACTTGCTTGAGATGCACGTATCGAAATCATGTTGGAAATCCAATTTATGTTAAAACCCAATACTGTTGTTCTCTAGTTGAAATCAATAATAACTACTTTTTATAGCACCGATAAAATCAAAGGACCTATATTTGATCCAACATCATCTTTTCTTTATTTGTAATATTATATTTATTTTATTTATCAATTGAAATCGGAAGCCTCTCGTGCAAAATAAAAAATGTCCTGTCATTGATTTTCGCTATTATATTGCAAGATGACTGCAAACATAAAAGTTCTTAAATTCTGTTGAGCATTTTAATTTTGTAATCTGAATATGTGAAAATATGTAAATATGCAAATATATAAAAAACTTTCGGGAAGATCACAGTGTGGCACTTTGTATTGTATTTTTAACGTGTTCGAATACATTGTATATTTAGTTTCATCCCTTAAGAGTTAACACAATGCATTATAAATCAAAAACAACATTTACTCGTGCGCGTATCTCATTAACCCCTCACCGTTCGATTTTCTTTGCATCTGTAATGATTAAAATCTCGTTGACCCTGATAATTGCGCATACAGTGAAAAAGAGAAAATTTATATTTATTATATGCCTATATTTACTTGAATGCTTCCAGAAATTGTTATCTGTGTTACTGTGTGACGTTCAGTAAATTCTGTTCGGAATGTTGATCGCAGTCTGACAGAAGGGATGAAAAATGACGTCGAATATCGCAATTTCCGCAGAAAACGAAAACAGAGTGACTCGGACTGGCGGGTACTTGGAGAGCCCAGGGGAGTAGTGGGCTGCTCATTGATGAACCAAATACTCTGGGCATAACTGGAAGATCCACCTAAATCATAGCCACGAACTCCGTTTCAGTGTTTCATCGAGCCGGTAGCCTGGTAGCTCTTCAGTCGGCATTTACGGCTGAGAACGCGGCATCACTTCTATCCAGTACCTTTCATCCCTCCATCGAGCGTGGTCTGATAAGTTGAAGAGGTCGCGTAGTAACCTCAGTGGTCAGCGGTCGGACGAAAATATGAGCACCGCTGAGTTCGCCATGTTGGCTACCATGCCGTCAGTTGAGCTCGGGACGAAGCTGTTTCCGGTACTGGAGGGCAGACCAGGTATATCTATATGCTACATATACAACGTGCACGTATATACACACGGTATATACAGGCGTATATACACATATACCATAGCTTGCAGGCCTTCACCCTCGTTCAGCCCACCTCAGCCACCCCCGTGGATCTCCCCCTTCGTACCACTACGCTCTGGGGGCCGTTAGAGGGTTGTGCAGGGTGTAGAACCCAAGGGGTAGAGGGAGGGCAGAGGGAGAGAGAGAGAGAGAGAGAGACAGAGAGAGAGGTAGTAGTCAACGAGGGGGTGAGAGACGGGCAAAATGGCCGCTCCAGAACCTCTAGGTGGATTCATGGTATCGCGGAGGACCTCCTGCGCTTCTCCTTCATCCCCTTGGACTTAAAGCCACCGTCGGGGCCGGGGACCTTGAAGGACATCGAGATGCGGGATGATTCCGCGAAGAGCTACAGCCGCTGCACCAACGCCGCTGCTGTCCGAGGCTATCGGGAAACCTGTTGTACAGAGCAGTCGATACTTACGGACGGGACCGCCAACTTCCGGCCAAGAATCTCCGTCGTCGATCGCCGAACTGTTTGAGAGTCCTGTTTCGAGTGGGTTAGTTAATCTGGACTTCGCTCGGGCCAGTGTTCCGCTCCGTTGAGCGAACTTGCCGAATAGTCGCCGGAGCAGTTGCACCCTGATTCCGTTTCGCCTGATCCCCGAATCCGAAGAACCAATTTTCACACAATTATCGCGAATAATCAAAGGGGATTAAACGGGGTCGCTAACGGTCGGAGATCAGCGTTCGTTTGTCGAGGATCATGGCCTCTACGGTAATGCCTCGATACATGTCTCAAAGATGTGCACGTTTCTGCAAAGTTTGTCCCCACTACTGAATTACTTTGTCGTTTATTATATTTTTTCGGGAACTTTTACCGGGATATCGGCGACATTTTCCTGATTAAAGCGAGACCAAACACGATACACTTCGAAGAAGATTTGCTTGTTGAATTTGCGATTCAGTGGAACCTCGATTATCCGAACGAATTCTACATTTTCCGAATACGTGTTTCTCGTATGTGACATAATTTAATCTACTGCGATCTACACATAGTTCATTGTGAGAGATTTAATCCAGCACTGTGGCTAGGTAACCCTTCTATTATTAGAACAGGCATGTGCCACCGATTAGTATGATAAAAGGCAGAACACTTGGTTCTAATATGCACAACGTACGTCACTGGCTTCGTCACTGGCTATTTGGAGTAGTATTGTTGTTTTGAACAACTTCTTGATTGCTTCATTGTCATCAAACGAAGGTCTAATCGACGCTTCTTGTTCCTCGGTTCGGATAATCGAGGTTCTATTCAATCGTGGATTAAACAAGCAAACGTGATCCAAATTGTGTCGTGTTTGGAGTCATATCAATCAGAAAAATCTGACAAACATGTTTGTAAAAGTTTCATATAAAAATAATTTAAAAATGTTGTCGCTGTCGTTACGTTGATATTGATAGTTTTAACGACGATTTCTCTCGTGAATGGTTCCAATAAGCTGAAGATGATATCGTATATTCTCTAATTAAAGTTTGAGTTTTATAAAATTAAAATGTTTAATTGAGATGATAGTTTTACGTGACAGAAAGATTTGTAATCAGAACAAATGAGTGAGCCTTGGATGAACCATTCTTAGCAAGTAATAATGAAATATGGATTAATATTTTACATATAAATTTTTTTGTTCAGTCTCGATTCAATATTAACGAACAAAAGGAGAACTTTTTCCCTTCACATAATACGTTCTATGATTAATCACATCGAAATCTTCAAAGGCTTAAATAATTTCTATGTGGTTCGAAGTAATAACCCATTGAAAGCCATTTCATTTTTATCCTATCTCTCTATGCGTGCTTTCATTTACAACTAAAACTACACATTATATTAAATAAAAATATTGTATCAGCGCTCGCGAAAAGATCGTAAATATTAGCAACGCTGAAAGTTTATAAAAATTCATAAATTTTCATTTTTGCCATTGGAAGCTCCTTAATAGTGAACATTGTATATAATTCTCGTACATTATATTAAAAAAGCAAACATTATTATTCGTATATAAGAAATACTTATTTGTAAGAGCGTTCCTTATTGTTCCCTGCTTTTAATTATTCAATACATACTGAATAAAGTATTTTCTATGGTTGCAGTTATTTAAAAAAATATAATTACATATTATCAGCGAACAGAACTTCAGTGAACAAAACCAGCGATAAAAAATTAATAAAAAATGACATTTTGATGCTATCTTATACCTTGTAATTTTTTATGACTGTATCGTTAATAACTAGATTGTTGTGCCAGACCAAATATTCTAAGAATAATTTATGATATATAGACTGAAAACTAAATCAAAGTGTGTTTATATGAATATTGGATCGAAGAAAATTAAATGCATAACAATAAAATCATTTAAAGAATTATATTTATATTATTCCTTACTTAATAAAATTATTAGGGCAACAAATACATTTCTGTGTATTGTAGTTTACGTGTCTTAAAATTAATGAAACCAATTTTTATGCTGCATAGAAATCCGCAACGTAATTATAAATATACACAATATTTTTCAACAATGTGTTAAATGAACAATATTGTACATGATACAATATTCATGTAAAGTTAATAATATTCTTTATAGTGCTGTAAAATATGCATTTATAGCGAACATCTTCGTGCAATAATAAGAATTCATTGTAGCTAGATTTGCATTTAAAAATTGTTTTAACATGAAGTCGCGAATATTTGCAAGCGTTTCCAACATTTCGATCATCCTCGATATACGCATGCACAGCGAAGCAACTAGTCGCTGCCTAACTTCGGGGCCGTTAAAGGAAACAGACAGGGAAGAATTAGCGAAATCAGTCGCATATCTATATCGTCCTAATTACCATAAACTCGTAGGGTCTACGAGATCGGTGGCTGATACTCGCGAACCTAATTAGGAATTCTGATCGGATCGAGTTCGACCAAGGACTTCTTGGTTACACCAAGGTTACTTGCTGGATAGGGCGAAACAATTACGGGATGGCAGCAGCGGTGGCCAGGACATCCCGTTCAGACGCGACGACGTTAAATGACCAATAATTGAGTTGCGCTTATAAAATCTTCATTACAGGCAGCAGCTCTAATAAAATCGTCCACGCACTAATTTCAAAGTCCTCATCTCGATTTACCCTATTCCCGGCGACGGGGGTGGTCCGCCCTTTCGCTCAGCGGCAGGACGAACGGGAGAAAGAGAACAAAAGAGGGTGGGCCGAGAGTAGGGGAGCGAAACAATCGTGTTATCATATTGTTCAGGTTCTCTCCGTTACTTTCGACGTGTTCGCTGAGCTTTCGGTGAACAATTAATTTTTCCCCAGTAACTCGCTTACCACTATCTCAATCGGAATTTGCTTCGGGAACAGGTAAACCTGCACCGATCACGGATCCTTTTGTGTACAAAGACTGCATTTATTTCGATATGAGATAATCCTGATTGGAAGAAAAATATTTTCTTTTTTAGGATTTTTCAAGCCCCATCAAATTGGTTTTTGGCGACTCTGTACAGTAGTACCTCGCTCGTTGCACAGCCTCGACGTGCAACGAAAGGGGCAACCAATCATAGTGATTCTTAGTGTCGATCTAATGTTTCTACGCAACCACCGCAATCCCTGCCACCAGTTCTAGAACCGTGCAACTAGCGAGGTTCTACTGCACTCTATTATATGTTATTCTTGTCAGCAATTTTTTTCCCATAAGAACTTGATTAAACTTTCTATTTTCTTTTCTTTGGGGTTGTGCTCTTTCATGTTTTTAATTAATTCTTGCTAATATATTTTCTGTTTTCGAATACTAAAAAATATAATACACTACCCAATGTATTTTCTTGAAATATTATAATAGGTCAGCCAGGAAGTCTTCTCGCACTACTACTCTCGCTTCTACTTCACTTAATAAGGACTAATCAAGTATAAATGTTGTGTATTCTATTTGAAAACATTCTGCTATTTTACAGTGTCTTTATTCTCGCAAATTATAGGACCTTCAGTCTAAACAGTTGTAATAATACTAAAATACAGTCTTATTAATAGTTAGATCATCGTTTGCACATTACTCCAAAAATGATTTGGATTAAATTATAAATTAGTATAGAATATGAGTACATTTTGATAGCACAAGAATGTATTTAGTCATTATTTTACATAATAGTATGAATGCTTAAAGAATATGTAATAATATTACATCTCATATAAGGTTACTTATAATTAATAAAAAATTAATATATATATGTAATATATATAATAATATTTAATAAATAATTAATAAAAAATAACTTATAATCATAACATAATTATTATTAACTAGAAGGTAACTTATTAACTTATTATATTAAAAAATAATATAGTAAAAACAGAAAATTTCGAGTTTAACTAAATATGAAAAGACTATTGAAAGACTATCTAATATCAAATTAACTATTAAAAGAATTTTTAAAAAATGAGAAAATTATTAAATAAATGGACTTATACCACTTTCGAAAACAATAGCTCATATGTTATTTTATGAAATTTTTCTTATACAAATTCTTTCTATATCTATATCTGCATACAACTACCATTAACTAATTTTTTCCAAAATTGGACCAACGCCACTTTCAAAAACAGCGGCTTATACCAAAAGTCCTAGTGCTCTGCAGGTTATCGATCATTTACTTTGCCCCAACAGATTATTACTATATTTCAGCGAAACTTTTCGACCATGGTGTATATAGCTGTCAGGGGAGCAAGGTGGATAAAGACGGTGGTCGGGGTGGCGAAAGATTGGAGAATAGAATGAAGCTGGCGGGAGTGCGGCCTGACCAAAATGTTAATTATTTAACATCCAGGAAACTCCAGCTAACGAGCCAGTGCACGAAATAAGGAACGGTAAGGGTGTTGGGACTGCCGAATGGGACGCACCCCTTGAAGGGGGTAGGGGTGCGATGGCTGCTCGAGAGCTTCCAATTAATATAGGAGGAAAAGGTGTTCTGAAAAGAACAGCTTGCAGTAAACGAGGACACCTTGACAGTGGCATAGAAAATACTTCGTTCGGATAAAGTTAAAATATAACTACGCCACCTTAATTAGAAACAGTGAATATTTTTATAATTTTCCGAATTGTTTCGTATGGAAGTTTTTTTAAAACTACTTTGACTTGGAAAGATTTAAATGGATCTTTTTATATCACCATTCTAATTTTGTAAAGCTTATAATTAGGCTGCGGATTTGGTGCAATTAACAGAGAAAAATTTGAATAATATATTATTTTCAACGTATGCAAATTATTAAAGAAAGAATAGAATGTGTATCTGACTCCCACCTCTTGAATTTGATGCAGACAAATTTTATTTTGCGAAAAAATCCACAGTCTACTTACAATAAGGAAAGGTGAAGAGTAAATTGGAGGATGAATCGAGAATCATAGTACAATTCAATTCCAATGTTGTATGATAATGGAAGAGATCTGATTACAACAAATTTTCATATTTAACATACATCGTAAGGGTTTCACTGTCATTAAATAAAATAATTGCATTATAATTGCAGCGTGGCTTGCGTGAGACTTAATTCTTTATTATCCAATGATTAATTGTTTTCTCTAGCACCATTTTTGTATTGAACAGCATATATACAAATAAGCATTTATTTCGTGAGCCTAGGCACAGACGCACCAGCGACCAAAACACGCAGAGCGTATCAAAAATTAGACAGAAATGGAATTCGAATAATCGAAAATGAAATCTCGTTGCATTAAAATTCCGTTTCCTGTTTGCGTCTGAATTTATACCCTATGTTCAGCAACTAATCATACAACGCCGATTTTCAGCCGTTTATCGCCTTCGCGAACAGTTACCAAAACTTTCCGACGACAGTATAGCTACCCCGAACTCGTCGGTGTGCGGACCGTAACACGAGCCCCAGTTAGTCCACCGTTCTGTCCACTATACCTCGCACTAAACCCACCCCCTTCAGCTAGGGCCACCCTCAACCCTCTACCATCTCCCAGCCCGTACTCCGAGGCTTCGAGCACTATAGCTACACCCCCTCCCTCACCCTCTCCCTATCCCTCTCTCTCTCTCTCTCGCTCTCATTCGGTCTCGCTCTCTCCGCGGTGTGCATATTGCACGGTGCACTGTAACCATGCCCGCGGTCCTGAAATATACAGCCCGCTGGAAACACGAACGGGTGCGAGGCTTTCGCATGTGCACTCGTACAGGCTGTTTCAGAAGATTTCCCGACGATTCCGAAGATAAAATGCCGCCTCCGCCACGGTGGGCCGTTTGTACGAAATAGGTGGAATTAATGTAAAAATATTTTATGTCGTGAAATAGGTTGAAACTATAATAGATAGTACACTGGTGGACAAAATTATAGGACACCATGGAAATCACCATGGATATGGGCCACAAGTAAGGTTTTCTTTTGAGTTGTTTCAACCCTCTAGAGATGACCCTCTAGAAAAGCAAAGAAAGTTGTGTACATGTCCTCGAGAATAAATAGGAGAATTACTCACCATTAAATTGAATGAATGAAATGGAACTAAAATTAGGAACAATAGAGAAAGGTCTGTAAGAAATATCTTCCTTTGCACTCCAAGCTATTTTAACTCGAAAATTAAACATTTCTTCCGACCTAGAGTATTTCCATTCCCTATGATTTTTGAAATTTTATAGATATGAAATTGATATAACACCTCATACAATACCTAAATGTTTAGTAATTGATTAAATACCAATATATTTAATGTAAACAATATTTTGAATAATGGTACAGCAATTTTTAGTGGCGCCTCTCTCTCTCTCAGAGTCACGATTTGAGGGTTAAATTATTAAATAAAAAGTAATTTTTTTAAGATAGAATTAGTTTAAATTATTATGTTATATATTTATACCAATATTATTTAGCCCTATCTATAATGTTACGATTAATTTATACTTTTTATGTAAGTATTTGTATAATAAAGTCTGGAATTGGAATTGGATGTTCCTGTTATGTTATGGGGGTCAGCATCAAATTCTAATTTTCTATCTTGGGGGCTAGTCATTCAATTATGCTCTATGTACTTCTTATGACGTAAGCTTATTTTTATTATCTCTAATTTTATTTTATTAATTGAAAGAATTTCTTTACTAGAATTCTTAAACTGTCAGGTAAATAGTAAATTTTTATTTATCATCTATCTCTAATTTATTAATATTTTTTATTCAGTTGCTGCAGATCAATTTATTTAAATGAAATCCGTATATTTTATAAACACTAATTATTTAAATAGAGAGCTGGATTAAACAGAGGATAATGAGGAGCTAAAATCTTCTTTCCAGTAATTTATTATATGTATACATTATAATATTTCCAGTATCATTAAGGAAATAATACAGATATTCCAAAGAATCATGTTCAAAAAATTCTCGTCTTTCAAAAATGAGTATTTACTTGCACAGCCCACAGACTGCGTTACAGTGAATACATTTTAAATGATCAGATAAGAAAGCGACATTAATTAATCAGGAACTGATCTTGTTACGCGATAACACAAGATGTATTAAAAATAACGACACAAAAAGTTAATGGAATATGGATTTTCACTGTGGCTCTTCGATTCCATCAATCATCCCACGTACATTTAAATTATTTAAGCAACTGAATCACATTTAATCAAGTAAGCTGTTATTAAATGACAAACATGAACGAAATCATTTAGACTAAATTCAATCTGTTAAACGAGAATGTCTTCAAATCACTGAATGTCTTCAAATCAACAGCTCGCTCTTTAAAGTAATGGATCATCAACATTAAGATTGACAGACTATAATAAAAGCATAAAAGAAGTAAAATAAAACATACTATATAATATTAAACAAATCATTGTAAATAAAACATTTTATATAAT